>JARVGS010000002.1:3926734-3938508 GCA_031762315.1 Hypsolebias antenori
ACAATATTATCGTTTATCGCAATAACTTCTGAGACAATTAATCGCCCAGCTAAATTTGTTATCGTGACAGGCCTAATCTTAAGTGACTTTTTTTTTTTTTTTTTAAATAGTGATTAAAGAAATGTCTCCCCTATTCCATTTCTGGTCATATTTAAAGCATGCAACAAATGCATGGCACAATTAAACAAAATGGTGTTTCTTACTTTCCCACAGACATACTGTAGTTTAAAACATGTTTGTGCACCCTCTGTAACCAAATAGTTGAAGGTACTAGGTAGGTTTTAACCATAAAATAATTGCTGGTGGTGATTAATTTTGAGAGCAAACTCGATATGGAATGATAGTCGGCAAAACAAGAAAATGTTATAAAGTCAACACTGATCAGCTTCCACTGTACATTTGAAACAGACCCAGTCGTACCCACCTTCTTCTTGAGAAAAGACTACCATGACGATGCGTTGATTCCCTGTTGATGATCTGTAACTGTGGATTGATGAGCCAGCGTAGTCCGTGTGCGCAACACGGAGGGTACACTATTGCTGCCATCGTCTCATTCTCTGTCTCGAGGTCTGTTCGTAGTCTCATTGGAATCACAACAAGACTCTTGACACAGTTTATATAAGCGATGACAGATGGATTGTTTGTTGTTCCACAAATGAGCCACATCATTTTTCTTGAAAAGCCATCCATACGTCCTGAGAGGACCAAGTCGAAGGGCTTCAGTTTGTCATCTACATGCTATATGTAATTGGGCTCCATGGAGTGACTCACGTCTTTTAAACCTCCTGTGTGTCCTCTAAGCAATTCCTCAAGGATTCTGCTGCCTCTTAACTACGTCATGTTTTACACAGTTTTTGTTTGAGAACTTGCCACATTGTCCAATATCAAACAATTGCCCTGGTCCTCTCATCTCAGTCATAATGGCATGTCTCACCTCAGGAAGTGGAGAGTAGTTACGTCTTCTGTACGGTCCAGCTTCTTTTAAATGGATCTTCAGTGTACTCATACTAACTGAAATGTCATGATTAGTCCTGAACATGTCCAGTATCAGCTTGTATGTATGTGCTGACTCAAAATATTATTGGATATTTGCAGCTATGTTTGGATCACTGGTAATGTTCATGTTTTCAAAAACGCAGAATAACTTTACGTTCAAAAGCTGAATGACTCGCCGTCCAATCAGCGATATCTCACATTTTCTAATGCCTACCGTACCTCTTCTGGTAGTGTAATTGTGTTTTTTCAAATGTTTTTTTTAATATGTCGTGTTTCTTGATTTGTTGTAGTTGTTTTTTTTTATTTTTTTTATTTGTAGTTGGACGCATCTGCTGTAATAAACTTTTAGTTTAACGGCTGTCTACTTCTTCATTACCGCCACAAGTTCCCTTAAATATATTACAATAAATAATAAAAGAATTACCACAGTCGGTGGCTGCTTAAAGCACGCAGCATCATTAATGACCACACCCACCCAGCATAAGGACTTAAGGCAGATGATGCAGGAGCCTGCCATCATGCACAAAAAGACTTATTACCCACCAGTTGTCAGATTACTGACTGAACAACTGACAATAATTTTCCATCGTAATTCAATTAATCTCAGTGTTACTACCTGTGCAATAACCTGTCACACAACCCCTGTAGTATACTTTATGTGCATTATATATCGTGCATTTAAGCAATATTTGAAAATACTTATTTATACTAATTCATCCTACTTGCACTGTTATATTCTACCATGTTTTACTATATTTTTTCTTTTTTTCACTTTTTGGTACTGGTACTTTATTTAGTACTGTTATTTCATGCATATTTCATGTTTTTATAGCGAGTCAAAGTCATTCTATCTTTGTTATACAGGGTTTTTTTTTGGTTACATCTTTTAAATACCATTTTATTTTCACTTGTTATTCTCAGTTTGTATACATCCTTATGCTTGTCTGTTGTTGTCCACTGTTTCATCACTCTTTGTTTAAAAAAACAGGTCTCTTGTAAATGAGGCCCTGAAGCTCAATGGGATTTTTTGTTCAACCTTTATTTTAGACAGGTTAATCCCATTGAGCCTTGAGGACTCATTTACGGTACAAGAGAGACCTGATTTCAACAAAGAATGATGACAACAGCAACAACAGACAATCATAAAAGAGGCATAGATTATTTTTTTTTTTTAATTTTTTTACAAATTAAAATAAGATGGCAAAGAAGTAGCAAAAACCGCTAGATTATAAAGCGAATGTAGAAAACTAAAAACAGGAACACGTCTGCATTGGTCCTTGCCAGGAGTTCAACAGATGTTTAAATTATGTCACTTACAGAGGTCAAGGTCAAGAGCTTCAGATCCTTTTGCAAGATATTCCAGGAAACAGGAGCGGAGTAGGAGAAGGCCATCATGAGAGTTAAGTTTCAGGCCATCAAGCAGAAAGATTAACCAATTAATGAATCCTGGACATTTCATTGCATTGTTCACTTTGCCTTAACCTGCATATGACCAATAAACAAATAGACACGTCAAATAAACTATTAAAAAAAAAAGCTGCTGTCTGGATGAAAAAAAGGTTCTGAGTTCTGAGCATTTTATTAAAGACCTTTTGAAAAGTGTGCTTATACTGTACTAACTTTAATACCCAGATGCATGCTCAATAATCCAGGTAGAAAAATCTCAAAAAGTTAAGTCTGGTCCTCTGGACATTCAAAAAACATCCTACAGGTACTTGTTGTTGGTTTTTACTTTTTTTTTTTTTTTTTTAATAATTTTTTTTTCCCCAGAGGACCAGAGTTAACATTTTTAGAACTGTAAACATAGATTGTTGTATTAGACTGTTTAATAGTAAACACCCTTCTCAGGTTAAATCTGGGTGTTTCTGAGTTAAGACGTGGTTTTAAATAAAATAAACTGAACTGTAGTTTATTTAAAAAAAAAAAAGTGGCACGCGTCTGCTTCTGATTGGTCAAAATTCTCTGCTGCATGAGCCAATCAGAGCCCCGTGCGTCGCTAAGGTCCCGCCCCCTGTGTCGAGCCCGCAGATCCGCCTGAATCCCAGAGGTCCGTGTCCCCGCCCCCTCCCCCCACGGACCACTTATAAAGGTAACAGCTAGCGGGCCGACTCCCGGCTGTTCGTTCCTCTGGTTGATGGTTAGACTCTGCGAAAGAAAGATGAAGTTCCTCGTGGCGGTTACGGTCATTGTGGGGTCACTAATTTTTCTCGCTTTCCCCAACGGTTCGTCTGCTGACGAGAAGAAGAAAGGCCCCAAAGTGACGGCTAAGGTACGTGTTAGCTAGCTAGCTAGCTCCCGACCTACCTGGCCTCTTGCGGGATTCCCTGTTGCGGAAAATGTAAAAAAAAACGCTCTTCCTCGTTGCACGAAAGCTAACTGGTAGCTGTGGTCTGCAAAGCCACGTCACGCACATTGACATGCTACTTTAGCTACTTCTGTTGAAACCAGGCTAACGTTAGCTAGCGCTAGCATGCGGTTTGATTTGGGCTCTGGGTCCGTGTGGCCCTGCTGTCTGGGCTTGTCCACGTCTGCAGTTAAAGGAGACTGAGCTTACCCCAACCACCAGCAACACTCAGCAACACTTGAAGATGTCACACTTAATGAAACCAGTTTTCACCATATACTTTCATGGATATTAAGTTGCTACTATCACTTTAAATCACTGAACTAATAAATCACAAAATAAAAGAAAATTTGGAATCGGTCTACAACCAACACAACTGCAAAGAACAGTTTGGAAAACAAATGTTTAGGTACTTTTTTATTTTTGAGCTTGATCTAAAGATTTGTTCCTCTTAAGTTAGAGAGAGGCCAGACTGAGATGGTTTGGACATGTCCAGAGGAGGGACAGTGTGTATATTGGTAGAAGGATGTTAGAAATGCAGCTGCCAGGAAAAAGACAAAGAGGAGATATATGGATGTAGTTAAAGAGGACATGGAGTATGGTTGGAGTGAGATGGAGGAGGACTCGCTGTGGAGACCCCTGAAGAGGGAACAGCCGAAAGAACAAAGTGTGACCCATGTCAATTTTGGCTGATGGGTTTTAAAACTTAATTGTATGAGTGAATAAAGCATGCTTGGCTGGTCCAACTGGCGTATATGATGGTCTTGCAGTTAAAAAAAAAAAAAAAAACTTTAAGTTATGTTCTTTTGGCAAGCTTCTAATACCAACGTGCTTAAAATATAAAAAGTGAAATAATTTTTCTGTAAATAGTTTCAAGTACAGAGGTCCTTTTTATATGCATAAACTCTGTAAAAACTACAAAAACTGAATTTGTGCCTCGCCAGATTTTGTTGTGGATAACGTCTGAAGTCCGGCGTCTTTTCCAGGTTTTCTTCGACATCAAGATCGGAGAGGAAGAAATCGGAAGGGTCGTCATTGGTGTGTTCGGGAAAACCGTTCCCAAAACCGTTGACAACTTCGTCGCCCTGGCAACAGGAGAGGTGAGAAGCTGTTCCCAAGATGTTGAAATGAGTGATACATGCCTGCGTGATGCTTGTACTGTCGAGAGGTTTTGAGTTTTGTTCAAACGGTTCTGTTCGTTTCATTTCAACAGAAAGGATTCGGCTACAAGGGCAGCAAATTCCACCGAGTCATCAAGCAGTTTATGATCCAGGGTGGAGACTTCACCAGAGGAGACGGCACCGGAGGTAAAACATCTTCTGGCACGTCGCTGTGCAGTTTAAATCTTGGTACATTTGAATGGTCTCCAGCATGGTGTTTCATAAGAAACAGAAAATGAAGGAAACTAATGTGTCACATTTGGACTTGAACGATTTTTAAAATTGTTTCACTTTTCCCGTCTGAAGGCAAGAGCATCTATGGGGATCGTTTCCCAGACGAGAACTTCAAGCTGAAGCACTACGGCCCCGGCTGGCTCAGCATGGCCAACGCTGGGAAGGACACCAACGGCTCCCAGTTCTTCATCACCACCGTTCAGACCCCGTGGCTTGACGGCAAGCACGTCGTCTTTGGAAAGATTCTGGAGGGCATGGTGGGTAATCCCAAGAAAACACACTGAGTGTTGTCTGATTTACAGGAGAATTATAAGCTGTTGACAGCGTTGTCCAAGGAGGACGCCCTGTCAACAGAACCGTTCCTACTGAAATGTCCGTGCTGACACTGACACAGCCCTAAGCTAGCGGCGCCCAGTACAGACATGCTAGCTAAAAATCTCCAGACAGGGCGCTCCGCCCAATCAACCAAAATATGATCGCCCTGCTAAGGCGAGTGAGCTAGTGAAATATTAAACATCTGGCTCTGGAGCCCCGCACAGCTCTTTATCTGTCGCTCTTTGAACTTTGACCAAAACTTACATACATTTTAGTTGTATTAGTTTTTATACCCACAAAAAATGTTTTAGAACTTTTTTTTTCCTGTGAATTTTCTGCAAATGTTAGAATGATACTAAGTTTTGCGTTACTTATGAAAAAGGGACCCATGTAGACCTGCAGAGATCAGTGGTTTATTTGTACCTAAATTAATAATAATAATAATTAAACTATTTTTTTCCTTTTTACATGAACATATTTTGTCCTAAAATAAAATATTCATAAATGTTTATTATAGATTTTTTTTTTTTATTTTTTATTTTTTATTTTTTTTAGTGCAATAATGTCTCCCCCACTGGCCAGGAAAGCCTTGCTCCAAAAACCTTGAGTGGCCCATGGGCCTTCAGTTGATAATCACAGTTGGAGCAGGTTCATCCAGACACGTTATTTAGTGAGTGAAGTGGTAGAAATGGCTCTTTTGATGAAGAAAACGTTTTTTTAATTTGTTTTTAATACATTTTAAAGTAATGTACCATATTTCTTGTTTCGGAGGGCATTACTGGTTAACGTAGCAAGATGTCCACTCAACTATTGGATTAGTAATCCCACAACCTGATGGTTTAATCTTCTTTATCCTTAGTGCTCCTTTTATATATCAAAACTTACAGTCTAAAAGCATCATATAAGCACTTATTTATAATGACGTAATCATAAAGGAGGATATTAAAATGGCTCCATTTCAAGGAGGACATTTTAGTTTTTCATGTGAGTTTTGGGGTTTGAGCGAAAGTCCACATCACCCTTCTTGTTCTGAGGTCCATCTTTTTCTAGATCTGTTGGACCAAACTGCTCCTGAAGCAAATTGTAGGTGTGGAAATGTTTAAGTACTTCATGATTCGATTGATTCAGAGCGCTGCAACATTAAAGTAAAATAAGTCATGGATGCTCTCAGGTTGTCTGCAGTTATCAGGTTTATTTGGTAAGGTTTAAAACCCTGCAACAGAAATGCAGAGACTAAAAAAAAAATACAACTTTACGAATAGAATAGTCTATGGCTAATGCTTCAAAAAATAAACACTATAATAAAGTGCAAGCAATGTGTCAAAAACTCCCAACACTGTCAGGCTGCTGACCAAACACTTGCAGATATAAGTTAATATTGAGAAAAGCTCAGCGATTAGCACCATGTTTATAAAAATTCACTGTTTTTTTAATTAAGACAGTTGTGTTTCCTCAGGTTCAGCTGTTAATTTCAGAGATATATTTTTCAGGTTCAAGAAGGAAAAGCAGAGAAAACACTTCAGCGTGTCTGAACCCCTGCAACGACTCTGACTTTATTACAGTGACAGACCTGAATCGATTTAGTTGAACTGATTTTTGACATTTGCAATTCTGAATGGATTCTGACCCCCACCCTTAATGACTGCACTTGCATAGACAAGACTCTAAAGCTCATACTAGTGATGAGCAAATGAAGCTTTTATGAAGCGCCGAACCACTTGGGACAAAATGTTTCAAACATCGGTTCATTTTTTTGAAGTTTCTGTTACAGCGACCTCTCCTGGCAACCTGCAGTCAAATCAGGCAAAAAGATTTTATTGCACACATCCAAAGAACTTTAACAAAGAGTTAAAGAAGCTTCTTTACTCTGTTAGAAAACGGTTTCACTTATGTAGCAACTTTCTATCACCTCACGTGGACTGTTTGGTTTTAAAAGTTTACACATTCTATGTTCAAGTAAAGACTGATGCATGTGCATCTTTACAGAGGATGTTGATTCTGATCCAACCTGACATGGTACTGATGTGATTGTGTTACTGTGACAGAGTCGGAGTTTTTATCTTTGCTAGAAATAATAAAATGACAAGAAATCCAGAATCCCTGTGGAAAACGGAGCAAAGATTGGGAACCATCAGACTTTTTTTTTTTTTTTTTAATGTTGCACCGGTGTGAACAGATGTGGGTACAGGTGTTGATAGTTCAGCCAGTACACCAGTGGTGTCAAAATAAAAGTTGAGCCCATACAACCTTATGACTACAAAAATCATAAACATTTTACTGTAATGCTGTTGAATTAGTTCTGATATCTTTACTGCTAAACTTTACTTTTTTTTTTGAACACATTGAATGCCAGTACCACCTTATCCTGTGCGAGCAGAAGGAAATGTTCCCACATGTTATGATGACTTTTTTATTTTTTTTTCCTGGCTGGCTCTGTTATGATACAGTCACAACAACGCAACAGTAAAAATGCCAAATTCAAACCTGTTTGAACCAGTCACCTGTCGGAATCGAGACGAGGCGGTGCCAGGGAACCAGCTGATTGAACCGCGAACCAGTCAAGTGATTCATTCCAACAACGAAGCACTTTGTTTCGGATGTTGCGTGACGTCTCCTGCACCAAAACGGGCTCTGAAGCAGTGTTCCGATGTAACTGTGCTTCAGGGTTCACAACAAGTAAAGCTTTTGTTTTCTGCTGCCATCACTAGCCCACACTAACGGTCGGAAAATCAATAGCAATATGTTGAATTTTAACGTTCAGGCTGAGAGGAGATAAAAAGGGTGATGACTAATCCAACATCCTTGTTTGAATTTGGGACAATGTTTAAACATTTTTCAACTCAAATTATTTGAATTACTATAAAATACTTGTATTAACGTATTAGTCTTGTTAAAAACTGATAATAACTGAGTCTCTGCAGTTTCAGAAGAAGATTGAGCTGAGGAATGATGTAAGGTAGCTCTGGGTTGTGAAGGACATGAATCCTGCACGCTAGCGTTCCCGGTGCTAACGACCAATAAAATGCACCTTTTCATTAGAACAATTCCGTCACCGCGGAACAATCACGAAAGCCTTCTTGTTTGCTTCCAGGATGTGGTGTCAAAGATCGAGAACACGAAGACGGATGGCCGAGACAAACCTCTTAAAGACGTCGTCATCTACAACTGTGGTAAAATCGAGGTGGAGAAGCCGTTTGCAATTGCCAAGGAGTAGAGCGGAGCTGTCCGGAGACTGAGGGGAGTCGGGCTGGGAGAGGGTGTTGGAGGAATTGTGCGGACCGCTTGGTTTTATCATTTACAGCCCCGTTTTCCGGGATCATTCACAATAAGTGGCGGCCATTTTAACCCACCGGAACAGAATGGTTACGATCATGACGACTGTCTGGGTCCATTCACCGACGAGCATTCCAAGGTGCAACTAACTGTTCGTTGTTGGGCCTTTTTGTAACAAAACGGGATGAAATTTGAAATAAACGTTTCAAGTTTTGTTACATCGGTGTCAGTGTTTTGGTATGAACGTCTGATTTTTATCGGTTTCCGGAAGTGGACTTTATATCTTGGGGTGAATTGGGACAGCACAGTGGTGCAGTTGGTAACCAGGTCGCTGGTTCAAGCCCCAGCCCGGGACCTTTCTGGGTGAAGGTTGTATGTTCTCTCCGTGCTGCGTGGGTTTTCTCCCACAGACCAAAAACGTGCACGTTCAGCTGATTGGTGACTAGTGAGAGTGAATGGTTGTCCCTGTGGTGGACTGGAGACTTGTCCAGGGTGTCCCCCGCCCCTCACACAGTGATAACTGGACGTGGGCACCAGCGACCTGAGAAGAAAGAAGCAGATAAAGATGATGGATAGTAAGATGGTGCTTCTCAAATATTTTTGCAATATAAAAATTTTAAATCTGTAGTACAGCTTGTATTTTTATAACATTACTGATACTGCAAACATCAAGTACTGAACATAAACCAGTCCAACTGACCTAAAAACCAAACCAGGTTCTTGATGGTCCTTACCTTGGACTCTACTTTAAACAGTTTCATTGGACCAGTTCAGGAAGCACCATAGAGCATAGAAGACAAAAAAACAACCCATTAAAATAAGTTTTGTTTTTTGTTTTTTTTTTAATTTAACGTCTGATTTTGAGAACAGCTCCACTAGTCTTGACAACTTGAATCAGATTTCCTGACGGTCAAGCACTTTTGTTGCAAACTTGTTCGATAGAATTTGCTGGTGCTGCTGAAGTAGCAATTAACCCAAAGATCAACCATCTATTACATTTTTTATAAAGTTTCTACTAAAATGCTTCAATGCACTTTTTTTTTTCATTTGGAGTAGAAAACATTTTCTTGAGCCATTTGTCTGTTTCTGTTGCTCTGCATTTTATCTTTACATCGTGGTTCAGCATATGCTGGATACATATATTTAAATTGCCTCTGAATACCACACCAGTAGTACTGGTACCACAGCCCAACGGTGGTTTTAGACCATTTTTCTTCTGGCCACCAGGAGGCGCTGTTGAACAGCTTTACTCATCCTGCCTGATCAGTCCATGTAAAACTAAACTTGAGGCTGAAAGAGTTTAAGAAAAATCTATTTAGAAAAAATATTTATTAAACACGGTGTCTCAGAAAAAGGTTATTTTGTTATTAATCGTACTAATTAACATGTTTTTAAAAATCATCTATTGTGCATTTTGTCCACTCAACGATGGACTGTTATGTACAAAGTAATTAACTAAAATGTTCTGTTAGTAAAATAGCTAGTGAACTACTGTACAGGTTTTAATGAAACTCAAAAATATATAAAATGGTAATAAACATAAAAAATGTATTTAAATTTAAGGCTTAGCATATTTAAAGGACTGCCTGTGTCGTACAGAACAGTTTTAAACATTTTTTCATTCAACCTTTATAATCAAATAACTTTAAATCACTTTAGGATGATAAATAACAAACCTTGTGTATGAGGTTTTGCTCTCATGCAGGGTCAGTTAACTTTTAATTTGTTGTTGATGACACAGCTGCTACTACTAATTTTAGATCAATATCTAAAGAAATTACTGAATTATAGTCATTTGTGTTGAAAATGTTGGATAAAATTCTCTTCATCTTACTCAAAATAAGCTAGACCCGGCGACAGAAGATTTTTAACCGGTTTTACTTGCATGGACAGATGTTCACAGCGGGTCACACAGACGTGCAGAAGTTAACACGCATGGAGCCCAGTCATGAGGATCTGCCCCGGGCAGCGTGCGAGGCTTGTTTTTATAATCTTATCAACTCCTTCGAGCTCGGAGGCGACCTCGGACTAACAACTGCACCTGCAGAATCAAATCAGCTCATGGAGCTCTGCTATCTCAAACACATGGTTCATGGGCAGTTCACATTCTCAGCCATAGTAAAAAAAAAAAAAATCTGTAAAACCTTGTCCAAAAAATCCCTATCGGAAAAGTTTGACCCAAAAAAAAAAAGTTGCATGCCTTCTCTTTTTCTACTGTGAGCAATAAAGATGTTGGAAAGGTTGTCCAATGTCTGAACATCTGGAGCTCTGTCTGCTTCGTTTCATGAAAGCTGCTCATAAAACACTAAAACACAGAGCTCATCGTGAGAATGTTTGGACATGGGTCAGTTATTCTCACAGAATGACAGAAGAGTGGATTTTGGTTCTATAAGAAAAAGACGCGTTATGTTTTGCAGCTTTCCAACATGGAGTTCTGGTCATGTTCCTGCAACACTTTGTTCTTCAGGTTCTCTGACTGCCAGCTGTGTTTCTCTTTGCTCTTATTAAATGGTGAAGGAACAAAAAGCCTGTTTCACTGAACTGGTTTGTTCTCATTTTATACACAATTATACACAAAAACAGGAAATACATTCATGCTCACCTGAAATAAAAGCCGACAGTGGTTTGTAAACTGTTTAGTCGATGTCCTCGTCAGTCAAACGTGCAGTATTTAATTATAAAGTACAAGGATTGATTTGTAGCTCCAACAGTGAGGTTTTAGTGAGCTCGAACAAAAACTTAAAGTTTAAATGACAAAACAAAATAAAATGACCCAAAAGTCTGAAGTGGCAGCAGAAATACAGAGAACTAATGAAACGTTGGGGGACTAGAACCAGACAAGACCTGGAAACAATAATGGACTGCAGAGGAGGTGAAGACCAGGAGACCATGGACCATCGGATGAACTGATGAGAGGCAGGTGACCTTGTTCATTTATTTGTTTATTAAACTTATTGAGAGATCATAGATCTGTTTTATAAAACAGGTATCGTTTTGGACTGTGGAAGGAAACAGAGTCCTGAAGAAAATCCATGAGAACATGCAAACTCCACCCAGAAAGAACCCCCATGTCCAAACTGGGACTGAACCCAGGACCTTCTAGCTGTGAGGCAACAGTGCAAACCACTAAGCCATCGTGCTGCCTGATGCTCTGATGGCAACAAGGAGCAGGTGTAGTTGGACACAGCAAGACAAGAGAAGCAGAAACTAAACATCCGTCCATCTTTACCCATTTCTTCCATTTCGGGTCGTGAGGGTCACTGGTGTTGCTGGTCTCCATGTCCAGCCATCACTGTGAGAGGTAGGGGACACCCTGGACAGGTCTCCAGTCCATCACAGGGACACATAGAGACAAACGATACTAACAACCATTCACTCTCTCTCACCTAGAGACAATTTAGAGTCACCATCAGTCTAACATGCATGTTTTTGGTCTGTGGGAGGAAACTGGA
>JARVGS010000002.1:3957262-3967262 GCA_031762315.1 Hypsolebias antenori
CACACACACACACACACACCCACACACACACACACACACACACACACACACACACACACACACACACACACACACAAGCCTTGTTGGTTTATTCCTTCAATTTAAAAGCTCGATTTCTCCACCTCTCTTTGAAGACTAAAAGTGTGTCTACCTTGAGTTGCTCTGACTTCAAGATTGTCTCTCCTTGATCCTGGTTTGAGAGGTAGCTTAGATTTGCACAGCCCACCACACACCCCATGGCGTGTTCGTTTGCAAGGCTATGCGCACCTTTTTTCTATTTTTTTTTTCTTGTCCTCTAAATAAACTACACATTGCATCATGGTTTTTTTTTTTTTTTTTCTTTTCTGGAAATAGTGACAAGCTGGAATCGAGTTTAACCCGACAGTCCAGTTCTAATCTCGGAGTCTTCACAACAATCTACGTGTGCGAGTAAGACTGCTGTGCATTCGCTGTATTTGCAGGTGTATTTGCAAGACCACTGCAGTTGAAAATCAGCGGATTAGTGGGAATTTCTTTGGCTTCCTTAATGTTGTGTTTACTGTCAACAATGCTAGCTTGTAAGAGAAAGTAGCCCACACAAGCAGATGTCTGACCGATCAAAGTTGGGTTTGTGTAGCATCTGTAAATCTTGTAACCAAGCTCAGCTGTGACTTAAATATCCGAAGTCTAGTTAAAAGACGATAATTTGAAGAATTAATCTAATGCCACACCTTACCCTAGTAGGGACACAAATGTTTTCTAATGGTGCTGTTCCAATTAGAGTTGCTTTTTTGGACACACCTACAGTCCAACCTTTTTCTAAAAATAGAGAAAAATAAAAATTTGAAGCATCCCAGCACCTGTTTTTACCACCGTACTTTGCTTTGAAAGGATAATTAAGTAGAAACTACAGGTAGTCCTCGACTTACAACATAGATCCGTTTTCACGGCGGCGGCGTAAACTGAATTTGACGTAAGTCGGAACATACGTACATACTGCACCATATACATGTACTGTATTACCAAGTACTTAGCCTATCTTAACACAGTACCCTACATAATTGTCAAAAAACACATACATTTGGGACCCATAATGAAGGGACAAAAGAGTTAATTTCCTACTGGGATGCTGGTGAAGCAGTTTTCCTCCGTCCATCCTCCATATTCACCATTGCGTTTACGTCATAAAACCACCGTCCATAAAACAGCTACTTTTCCACAGCTGCTGCCGGTTTCTGCCGGTCCAGCTTGGTCCAACAAGTTTAATTTTGTTTTTTGAATGTCCAGAGGACCAGACTAAGCTTGTTTAGAGAGTACAGTGCAGTTTTTCTCCGCTGCAACGTTTACAACATAAAATCGGAAACCGGAAATGGCGTAACTCGGCTTTTCAAAATAAAATTTCAATATATATATATTTTTTAATGGGAGGTGCGTTGTAACTATGAAACATCGTAACTCGAGACCGTCGTAACCCGAGGACTACCTGTATATAAATAAACTTTTACATTCCAGCTATGGAAAACTTTTATTTTATGTAAACAAATTTATCGTTGCTTGAATGAAATCCATCGCGGAGCAGCGCGGGGAAATTGGAAATAATTTCCATCAATCTGTCTGTCTGTGCATGTTGTGCACATGATAACTTAAAAAACAAGTTGGGTCCCATTTAGGTGTGTGGCTACATCTACAAGTGCAAGAAAGGTCACTGTTAAATATTGGGTTGCCAGGTCAAAATCCAAAATGGCTGCTGACATACATGTCCGTCTGTGTTGTAAGCTGGATAACTTGAAAATTATCAATGTGCCAACTCCCATTTTGGTGTGTTGCTGCATCTGTAAGAACAGTCACCATTAAAAATTAATTTTGGTCAAAATCCACGATGGCCACCACCACAGCTATATCTAAACCTGCCACCCCAACCATTTGAGGAAACTATACTTTCTAGTTTTCTCAAAAGCATAGTTTCCTCAGATGAGTGGGGTGGCCCTTGGGGTGGCCAAGGCCACCAATGACCACCCCCTGGCTCCACCATTGCACTTGGTGCTGAAAAAACCCCAGTTCCCTCCACTCACCAGGATCCATCAGACAGGAACTCTACAGTGTCACTCCTCTCTACTTGAGTATGTTGATTTGTTTGGAAAGCTCATTGGCTCTTGTTTTCTTCCAGCAGTTGCACCAGTGACCTTCTCTGCCACAACATTTATGCAAATTTAAGGACTTAAAACAGATTTTCTCTCCATTTTCTTATCATAAACTTTAAATTATTGTAATTTTCAGAGTGCTAGGCAGAAGTTCATGGCTGCTGATTGTTGCAGCAGGTGTGCCAGGTGGGATAATTTATGAAGCACTGGCTTTTTCTGACATTGAACCATCTTTAGCTCCCAGTCTGAGATCTGAAGATCGGTTTGACTCCACGTGCTGATGACGGAGCTTCTTCTCCTGCACTCTGTGCCAACAAAAACAAGTCTTACTCAAAATATTTGAAGTCTTTCATCGCACTGTGCTATTAATATGAAATTTACACAAACTTCTGCACACAATCATATGTTATTTGCATTTATTTGGAAAAAATATGTATATACTGTACATTTTTTGTTCACAAACATTACTGTAGAAAATTTGACACCCTTTTCAGTCCGATTGTCCAAATCTGTTTTAAAAACAATCTACCTTTAACTTGAATCATTAAATGCTGCTAAAGCTTGTTTGTGAGATGTTAAATTAACCCCTGCTCAGTTTAAACCTGGGTATAGTTTGGTTCTGGGGGATAAACTGTCCTAGGCCAAGCTATACCCCCACAGGCCAGAATAACTTTATCCCAAAATCCATAATCTGTCTCATATCAAATGTTTAGTTTTAAGATTAAGGTCAGTTATCGTTCTCACGTACCTGACAGAGCTGAATGATGAATGAATAAAACAATTAAAAATTAAGTAATTCTTGTAAACATGACACTACTGACATCATGCTTTAAAACATTTGATAATGTCATTAGTAAAATCAAACCAAATATGTTCTTATTTTTCAGTGTTTTGCTATGATTTATGGTTTTAAACACTTATTTTATTTTAACTGCACTTTTACTGTAATTTATTGTTACTGTTTGTTGTTAATGTTGTCTGTACTTTTTATGTTCTGTCTGGAACAGGCCTCTCTTGTAATTGAGTCTTTGTGGCTCAATGAGACTAGCCTGTATAAATAAAGATTGAATTAAAAGGGTTAGGTTAATCTGGCCTGAGGGGTATAAATTGTTCTAGGGCAAAATATACCCGGGTTATAATCTAGCCTATGCCTGTTACTCCGGTGCTCTCCCTGATTGTGTGGGACCAAGCGTTCTCTCACGACGTGCATGCACATTCCTGGAAAAGAGCATCATCCGATGTTATTGTTAGTAAATCTCCATCAACGGTAGCGAGCACAGAGCACGAGATTAAAATTCAGGAGTTTTCACCCCTGAATCATCTAAAACAAGATTTTTGATCAATAAATCATATTTGGATTCAACATTTTATGAGAACTAATGGACAGTGAAACAAATGTGTTCTTGTAGAAGTGGTGTGATTTTCTCTGCACAGACACCCTCACCCCTCACCAGTGGAGGGTTACATGACAAAGGTGTTGCTCCATGAAGGCAGGCAGGTGGGAGAATGAGTCCACGTGCCTCGCTCAGTCAGGCAAGCAGGACCTCCAACATCAGCTGTGATGTGTGAGCCAGGATCAAGTAGCCCGGCTGCTATCTTGTTACTAATCCAATAATCTGTTCGGTGCTGTGGCTTTTTTCCCTTCTTCCTTACATAACTGGATCTATGTTCGGATTCACACTGAGCCGGGGCCAAGCTGATCCTTGTCAAGAACGGACAGGAGACTACAGAAAGGAGAACAAGACTGGTCATCTTCAGCGGCTCTAGTTAACGCTCTCTTCCTGTCTCAGTATTCTTTTGCAAGTGACCTCAGGGGTCGACATCATCCACCACATGAGGCTCCGCAGAGTCGTTTTGTTTTAGGGCCTAGCTCTGTACTGGTGATGAGTTTCCCTTTAGAAAAAGGCTCAGTAGATCAGTTATCAATTTCATCAGACGATATCATTCACAGGCCTAATTTTTTTTTTAAACACAAGCTTCTCTTTGTTCATCTGGCATTGCAGTTTTTCAGCATTCGTCCTAAAGTTTAGAGAAATAAGCTCTCCATGTATTTAAGTGAATCCGTAAGAAATGTTATTTTATTTTAACATTAAATTTATTATTAGCACATTATTTATGTGCAGAGAAGACATAAGGTCTAAACAAAATAATGGTAATACATAATAATATATAATAGCTAATAAAGGCGCAATGATAATGTTACTCTTTATCTTTTTCTTTTCCAACTTGGTTTTGTTGACTTCTGAGAGGGAAAAGGGGCGGGATTACAGGTTTACCCAGAATGCTTTGCTGCACTATAAAACCTTGTGAGCGCTAGCGGAGGTCTTCAGAAGCTGTCGAGGTAATTTAACGACAGGTCCTCTCGCGTGTAAAATAAAGAAATTAGACACTACTATCAGTTTTATCTCAGTTTACGGATGGTGAATATATATCCCTGGATTTTTTTTTTCATAAATAAGAAGAATTCTGGTTGTTAAAAGGAACCGAAGAGCCGTGTTTTCCTCGAAGCTATCATGCTAAACACAGAGGAGAGGTAGGAAGACGTTCATGTTTTTTTGTTTGTTTTTGTTTGTTTTTACAAGAAACGGTGAAAAGAAAAGACTTCAGTGTTTGCAGACGGTCGGTGGCTGCACAGTTTAATGTTTGTGAGGAAATTATTCAAGGGTTCATCTTATAGTTCGCAGCACGAAACTGAGAGAAGACCAGTACATAAAACATGAAGTTTCGTGTTTGGAGTCGGTTTGGTCTTGATTTGTGCGTCATTACAGTTCATTTTGTTATCAATTACAGTTGATTACAGATAGTTTTAAAGGTAGATGTGGTGCTAAATGGAGTAAATAAATAAGCTAAGACAGCACTTTTCGTTTCATCCCTGAACCTGCATGTTGCAATATGTTTTTGTGTGAAAATGTTTTCCTGCAGGTGATTTTTATTTTTACCAAATTCAAATCACTTAGCTTCAATCTTCATTACTTTGTAATCAACTAAGACTAAAATCCCCCCAAACTGTGTTAAAACTAACTTTTTTCAAACAGCCTGCACGTCTAATAAATTCACCGTTTTATCAAGTTATTTAGAGAAATCTGAAACCTCCATCCAAACCAGTTTTATGTTTTTAATTTAAAGCATGCAGCTCCAACTCTTTGTCCTCGAATAGAAAACTGACTTGTTAGATTAGCTGACTTAAATGCCTTCTAGTAGAAGCATTGTTAGTAGATTATGATAAACAGCAAGCTGGTTCCTGTATTTACTGTATTTATTTATTTATTTATTTATTTGATGCTAGATCAAAATAAAGATCATAATTTTAAATTAAGAAAAACCTTTACATTGTTGCTCAGGTACATTTGCATCCTATATCAGTTTAAAAGTTGAAAATATGAGGATGAAAATTTGTTCATGCAGCAGCCAAACATATAGCTATGAAGCAATTAAGCCCATTTATCTGTTAACAGTTATACATAGCGTTATCTGTGCCATTTAGTGGCAACATTGTCAAATTGTTCTGCCAACTTAGTGACTCTTATTCAATCAGCTGTGATGTGAAGGTGCATTTGAATAAACATTGTACTCAACCTGATCCTCAGGAATAAATATCTTGTCGTTGCACTTGCAGTACAATCTTCAGTGTGTTGCAGTTTTGCTCCAGATTAGCATTTTATTGATTTACACATTTTTTTTTTATTGTTGCAAGCTTTACATTTTTGACATTTGATGTTCCTCTTGTGACCTTCTGATTAACGTTTGAGATGAGTTAGTGTGTTTCGGCAGCTTTAAGCGTGCTCTGTTTGAGTTTCCACCTGACCTGCAGTGAAGTTCCTTGATGATCAGTGACATCAGCCCCCCACCACTGTGACCTTGTCAGCTGAAAGCAGCTATATGGCCTACATCAGCCTGGTTACATAACCCCATTGGTTCTGCTGGTTCATCTCTCAAGCATCAGCGGCATGTGTGTGCGCGCTGGGTTTACTCAGACCTCTAAATCATCTGTCCTGAGTGCAGCTGAGCGCCTCTTTAAACCGATGGACAGATGGATCTCCTCAGCAGTTGCTGGGAGACTCTGGATTAAATTTACCGTGATGAAACGTAAACTGTGTGAGCTCAGAGTGATCATGCTGAGCTGTTAAATTCAACGGTTTAACCTTTAATAGTTACAATGCACCATCATTTTAACTAATTTGACAGAGAATAATCATGTCAAGACGATCACTGCTCTGTAAAAGTCAGTGTCCATTCATTTATATATACAAGTATATATTTTTTATTTTTTTTACAATTATACTTATGATCTTATTTTCCCTTTTCTAAAATAACATTCTGCTGATTTCACTCCATAACTGTCATCCTCATGTTTCGTTCTGGGATGCTGGTTTTAAACGTACTTTAAGACATGACTCCTGACAAATAAGGCTTTTTTTTTTTAATCGCACATTTATAAAGAATTGTTAAAGTGAGTTTGGTTGCAGAGCGTTTTACAATTTGTTGCAATCAAAAGACCAAAAAAAAAGATATAACTGGTTTTAGTTTAGCTTTTCTGTTATTTTTAATGTTAAATGATGGTACAGCATCCGACATGTGTCTTTTCAAAGGTCAAATATCAAAATGCAATATTCATTGTTTTAGCTCTCTCTACTTTAAAAAAGTGACTGAGAAACTTTGAGTTTAGTTTCTGTTCCTCTCATTTCATCTTAAGAATATTCTTTATTTCTTCTGTGTGCAGACACAGTTTTGTACCGTGATTTGACGGTTTGCTTCAGCTGATACGTGATACATGTTTATTTGGACGCTCTGTTAAAAATAAACTCTGCAGAGCTTTCGGTTTCAGTGTGATTCAGACTCTGCTGCTGTCCGAGGAAGTGTTTCCTGCTAAAACACAGACAGAGGAGTTGAAGCACAGACCAGTGTTTACCCTACCATTACACAAGCAGGGCGCCCCGCCCTGTCAACAGAACCGAGCGCCCTGCCTACTCACCCCCGCAATACAGATGCGCTAGCTAAAGAGCTACAAGTTGCGCTCCCATCCCGTCACGCTGAGCGGGTCTCCCTCTCAAAATCTTTTGGTACAGCAACACAGATGTGTCGTCTCCACCCCAACCCCCATCGACAAAAATCACGGCAGACATGAGCGCCCTGCCAAGGCAAGTAACGCAGGGGAAACACTACAGACACCACCACAGAAAGACTCTGAGGAGCTAACAAAGTGAAGTCAGGTCCTCTGGACGGATTTAAAACAATAAATAAATAAATTGTTGAAACATTTCATCTTTAATCCAAAAGACTTCATCAGCTATGTTTACATGGACATGAGCAATCACGTTAAACGGCCATTCGGAATAAAATTGCGTCATGTAAACGCCCCCGTTCTGATTATTTTTTGTTTATTCAGTGTGTTCCGAAATAATTTGTGATCAGAACAAAATGGGTGGTTTATGCTGATCCTTAACCAGAACAGTGTAAACACTTGATCTGTAAATTTTTTTTTTTTCGATCGTGAAAAACTGACCTGTGTGACCTGTGCCATTTCCACCTGGCTAATGCTAATAATATTAGCATGTTGGGGAAGTAAAACCGGTCGGTGAGCGACACAACATTTCTACTAGAAACTTTGAAAGAGCTCAAGTGATCTGTATCACCTGTAGCTCAGTCAGGGAGTGCAGTAACGTCTCCACCGTCATTAAAACCTGTCGCGGGTCCATTTTGGGCGCTCAGGTTTGTGTTACGTTCATCCCGGAAGTAGAACTTCTTCTTCTGTGTTTTTTTTAAGGAGAGGTTACTGCTCTGCGCATGTCAGTACTTCTGTTCTGAACAAAAACCTCTGCATGTAGACACTAGTTATGAACGGATTGTGCCCATGTAAACAATACATTTTAATTATTTAATCTGAAATCATTTCAGTCCGGTCAAAGAATTTTGCACATGTAAACAAACATAGCTAATGTGAGGAGCTGCAGCAAACTCAGTCTTATAAATAGCACAATTTTATAGTGGGTCAACTAGTTTGGCGGTGACATTCAGAACTCGCTGTTCACATGGTAAAGGAGGATGTTCTCTTGCTATTCACAGGGGGCTGAGTGGTACTAGCAATAACGACATTGTAAGTGGGGGACATGGAGGCCTCCGTCCCAATTATCGATGGACGGTTAGTAGATGGTAGATAAATAATAGTTAGTAGGTCAGTAGTTATACTGTTGGGTGGATGGTTAGATGGTTAACCATCCATTGATGAAATGGGCCAACAATTTTATTAATTTTTAATAAAATTTTTATTTTTTTAATCCATCCAGAGGACCTGGCTTAGCTTTTTTTTTTAAATTTAGATTGTTCTGCCTGGATTATTGAGCAGCGTCTGAGTTTTCCTCTTTACTCGTGCACTGTTTGGGCCCAGCATTTCCGAGCTCGTCTGCAGTAAAAGTTGTTTTCAAAGCGTGAACGTTCTTTGCTGACTCGGTCACAAGTCGACGGAGGCGTGGCGCCGTGCCTCTGCACCGTTTGTTGTTTTTGTTTGTGGAGCACCCGCTTTAGTCCTGTTGTGGCATGCGTACAGTCTGGTGACCTAGAAAATACTGACGCGGACGTTTTACATGTTGGAGCTCTTTGGTTTACCGTGATGTTTATGATGTTTAAAAAAAAAAAACAATACTAGATTACTCACCAAATGTGATCTGTGATGATTTATGGTTTTCTTCTCCCCCACCACTAAATCATTAGTTGCTGCTGACACATTGTGGAGAAAGGCGTGCCCTAAAAAAAGTTTAAATCTCGATCACACTTGTTTATTGGAATATAATTTAAATTTTTGTGAATCGCTTCAACACGTCACTGGATCAAAAGCCGTCTATTTCTCATTTCCAAACAACGGGGTGTGTATTTACGTGGCCGGTCGTGCACTGTGAGAGTCCAGGGGTCAGAGCCATGTGTTTTGACAGGAATACGTTTCAGAGCACGTGGGCCTTTCCTGGTTTTGTCTCCGTGTGTTGGGTTTTTTTTTTTTTTTTTTCCCAGCAGGCTGCTCCGCTCATCGTTGTGGCTCGGAGAAGCTCTGAGCTTCGCATCAGTAAAAACTAAACTTGCTCACAAAGTTTGAGTTTAGACTTTTCCCCGTGACTAATGTTCTTATAACATCTCCCTCCTCAGGAAGAGCACGTGGGCAGTGGAAGCATCCATCCTGTAAAATGGGGTGATGAACCCAGTTGCCAAAATGAGACAAATTTTAAAAACGTTGTCTGAGCCGTGGGCCGCTTTCAGCTGATGCCTTCACTCGAGTCAGCTACCTGACATCTTTTCTTAGTTGCACGTTCATCAACAAGAGTTTGATCAGTTCTGTTGCTCTTACCAACTCAGAATCAATAATCACAGAATGATCCAACTTTCTTTCTGGTTTCAAAGTTAGCCAGCTGGCAAGAGAAGTCCACACTAAATTATGTATTTATCAGTTGTTTTTTATTTAAGAAAAAATTAGAAGAGATACAATTTTTTACATTTAAATTAGGAGTGCACTGATAAATCAGCCAGCTGATTTATTGACCCTGATTTCCTTAATTTTGGGAAATCGGCCGATACTTGAATGAGAAACTGATTTTTTTTTTTTTTTTTTTTTTTTAGTTTTAACAGCAATTGTCTAAACTTCATTTATATTTCTTGACCAGTTAAAACAAGAAAACAAGTTTGTATTGTTTCTAGGATATTGTTCAAGGGTATGTCTTTCAATAAAATAATATTGGAAAATTGAAGGTGCATTGTGACCTTATAACACCTGACAGTGCTGCTTATAAAACAACATTTGTTTTATTGTGTTTATGTGTGGGGAAAAGCATGTAAAACCATTACAATGCCTATTTTTATTTTGCAGAAAAGAATTGTAAGAATTATAGCAAGAAAAC
>JARVGS010000002.1:4253999-4284804 GCA_031762315.1 Hypsolebias antenori
ACATGCAAACTCCACACAGAAAGACCCCAGGTCCAACCGGGGATTGAACCCAAGACCTTCTTGCTGTGAGGCAACAGTGCGAACAACTGAGCCATCGTGCTGGATAGTGCGGGAAGGTGGATGGATGGATGGATGGATGGATGGATGGATGGATGGATGGATGGATGGATGGATGGATAAAAAAGAAGTATTAAATTTTTATCTTGAACTAATATTTTTGTCAAAGTAAATTTCTGTTTCTCTAAACTGAGGTTGTTGTATCTACCGCTGGTAAGATATTTTTTGTTAATTTTGTCTCTATAGAAACCCACTTAAAGTATTGCAGCTATTTTTTAATGCTATTTGATTGCAATTAATCACACATCCTAGCTGGAACACAATGGAAGATAAATCTTTAATATAAATACAAGTTATTCATATTTTTTCCAGTAAAGACAAAATTGTTTGAGCCATTTTATACAGATCATCTAATTTATACAGATTATCCATTTTATACAGATGATCTATTTTATACAGCTGATCTAATTTAAACAGATGATCTATTTTATACAGATGAACCATTTTATACAGATGATTTATTTTTATACAGATTATCTATTTTATACAGATGAACCATTTTATACAGATGATTTATTTTTATACAGATTATCTATTTTATACAGACTATCCATTTTATACAGATTATCTATTTTATACAGATGATCCATTTTATACAGATGATTTATTTTTATACAGATTATCTATTTTATACAGATGATCCATTTTATACAGATTATCTATTTGATGATCCACTTTATACAGATGATCCACTTTATACAGATGATCTATTTTATACAGATGATCCACTAGATGATCCACTTTATACAGATGATCCATTTTATACAGATTATCCATTTTATACAGATGATCCATTTTATACAGATGATCTATTTTATACAGATGATCCACTTTATACAGATGATCCACTTGATACAGATGATCCACTTTATACAGATGATCTATTTTATACAGATGATCCACTAGATGATCCACTTTATACAGATTATCCATTTTACACAGATGATCCATTTTATACAGATGATCTATTTTATACAGATTATCTATTTTATACATATGATCCATTTTATACAGATGATCTATTTTATACAGATGATCCACTTTATACAGATGATCCACTTTATACAGATGATCTATTTTATACAGATGATCCACTCGATGATCCACTTTAAACAGCTGATCCATTTTATACAGCTGATCTATTTTATACAGATGATCCGTTTTATACAGATGATCTATTTTATACAGATGTTTGAAAACTGCTCTGAGACAGTGAAGTTTTAGTTTTAAAGGAAACTTATGTAGTAAAATTTGTAGGATTTTTTCTTTGTTTTTTTTTGTTTTCTTTGTTTTGCTGCTGTTCATAGATTCTCAGATTAAAGAGCCAAAAATGTGGTTCCTGTGTGAAATGTCATTATTTAGGGCAAGTCTGACGGAGCAGAGAAACATCGATTTCCTCCTGAACCCGAGTCAATGAAAGAACCATCAGTCTTTCAGCAGTGACAGCTTTCTTCAGGCTGAGCAACATTTGTTTTCAGCGTGAGAATCTTGGCTGAGCTTGTGGATGGATTTTTCATTCGTTATCCTTCTGCATCAATATGCAAATAGATGCTGGTGCTCCGATAAGACCAGTCTTCTCTACTGAAACACCTCTCCAGCTGCTGCTTGGATCGTTTTCAAATGAAGTTTTGTTCCCTGTGGATGAACCCCAACGAGTTAGGAGGAAGCCGGTTGTGGTCTGATTGAAACGTGTCGACAACCGTTGGGTGGACTGGTGTTGAAGCAGACATGTTCCTGTTTATAGTTTTCTTCACCGCCTTATAATCTACAGTAGCTGTTTGCTTTTTCCTTTTAACTGTCCATTTGGTGGCCATTTTATTTTAATTTGTGAAAAAAAAAAAATTGTATGCATCGTTTATGAATGTTTAGTGTGGTCATGGTTATTTACTGTTGTCATCATCAGGTCTCTCTTGTAAATGAGTCCCCGAGGCTCATTGGGATCAACCTGTAGAAATAAAGGTTGAATAATAAAAAATAAAAAAAAGTTAGTAGAGGCATTAACTTGCCCTTTAGAATAAATCATAATCATGTGTGTGTGTGTGTGTGCGTGTGTGTGTGTGTGTGTATGTGTGAATCATTGTACTGTCTCACCTTGACCCTGAAGCAGATATACAAATTAAAAGGATGAATGAATGGACATTTTGCTTTAGGAGGCTTCTTTGAAGGAGAACTGATACATTTTGAACTTTTCTGGTAAAATTTGGTCAAAACAATAATATTCTAAATATCAAACCATCGTGTACTTGTCCTAATCCAGCATAAATACGTATTTTTGGACCTTTTAATCCACCACTGTCAGCTGCTCAGATTCGTGTCTGAGTCTGAGCTGAAAGCCTTCCAGCGGTTCTGATAGTCCTCTCACATGATGTTGTGTCTCTCCCGGTGGAGACGGCAGTTTTAGAGCGCCTTTGTTGTTGCAGTACCTCCCTGTACCAGCCGTGCACTGTCAGCGAGCGCTGCAGGCAGCCATCAGCAGAGACAGCAGCCTCTCCTCCTGCAGTTCACCTGTGAAACTGCACCAAGGGCCTTTCTCTTCTGAAAGACCATTGCAAAACTCATTTTGTAGCTGGGTGACTCCAGTGTCCCCAGTGTCCTTATGGACAACGTTTCTTTATTCTTTTGTGGAACTGTTGCCATTTTCTATCTAGAGCATCAGAGCAAACCTGCACATCATCCCCCCCACAGCTGAGTCACGGTGCTGTGAAACCAGACCTGTCTGTGACCAGATCTGCTGAAGTGTCAGAACCTCCTCAGAATATTGTCTCATAAACGTTTTAGTCATCTTTCATCATCACTCTGTTCTGACCAGCTGATCTTTTTTTTTTGCAGTTGAATGTGTCTGCAAGTAAAAAGAAAACATGCTTGTTGGTGTGTTGCTACGGTAACATCAACACATGAAGCCACTTCCTCTCATTTGCATCAGTGAATAACTGATGCTGAGTTTTCATGACCCTCATTTACACCTGTTTGTGTCCTTTCTTCTCATCACACCTGAAGCTGCACAGAACGGAGCAGGAAAACTATCAACTGAAGTTAAATGATCGAACGATTCTTAATTTTAAAAAAAATCACAAGCGCTCTAGAGTAACTTAATAATATAAGGAAACACAGAGCTGCAAACTCATGGGAAACGTCGATACTCTCAGAGGGTGGCGAAGTCGTTGAAACTGTACCATTAATAGACCTTTAATATCTCATCTGCACCATAGCAATTAACAATTTAAATCACCTCCACGATGGAAGTATCGGTTCTAAAATGCAAATCTGTAGAAGAAGGTGGAAACGTATGAGGCCGTGGTTCTCAGTAGTAAAAAGTTGGAATGTTCCCTCCAGGTCCTGGTGAATCTTTGTTTGAAGAGAAGGAGCTCCGAGCATCTACTCATGATGAGGGATGACGGGATGGAGCGGGAGATGAATCGACGGATATTTGCTGGTCCGGCTATGCTCCATTCCTCATCCGTGATCATGAGGTGTAGATTATGACCAATAAAATGAAGTCTGAGATACAAATGGCTGAAATGAGCGTCCTCCACAGGTTAGCCGGACTCGGCCTTTTGAATTAGGTGAAGAGTCGTGTCATTCCGGGGGGAGCTCAAGAGTAAAGCTGCTGCTGCTTCTTGTCAAACGGAGTCAGCTGAGCTGGTTAAGGCATCTGATTAGAACGCTTCCTGAGCACCTCCCTCCAGACATTTTAATGGGCAAATCCCGCTGGGAGGAGAACCAGAGGCAGGCCCAGAACCTGCTGGAAGGATTATGTATCCTCTGTTCTTGAAACGCCTTGGGATTCTCCAGGAAAAGTTGGGCAGAATCAATAGAGAAAGGGGTGTATGCATTTTTCTCTTAGGGCTATTAACTTCACAATGTGACGACGGACGGATGGATGGATGGATGGATGGATGGATGGATGGATGGATGGATGGATGGATGGATAGATGGATGGATGGGTGATTCACATACTTTCAAAAACAAAACTACATTTTAATATTTCTACCAAATTATCAAATTGTCGAGCATGCATCAGGATATCAAACTGTGCATTTCTGTCCAGTCATGGACCAACAAATAGAATATAAAAGTAAATAAATAAATACTGGACTTGTATTTTGAAGCTGAAGACATTTCACTTCCCATCCAGGAGCTTTTTTTAAGGGTGTGTGGGGATTCATAATGACCTGGATGACTGAGAATGTTCACCAGTAAACGTACCAATAGAATTACTCGTATTTTCCATCGCACCGCCCTATAAGTCGCATCAGTACAAATTTGTCTAATAAAGTAGAAAAATCCATAAATATGCCTCTTTGCCGTATACGTCGCATCTATTATGCGTCACCGCTGACAACCTGGAAATGTGAGCCGGTGTTGTGCCAAAAATTGATTGGCTGCCGTGAGAGCGCACACGGGACGACTTTAACAATAATTTAACAAGATTAACACTTAAAACAATTATTTATTTGCTCTAAATTATATTAAATGTGTGTCTCAGTTTAACTTTCCCTTAATAAATACACCTTGATGGTAAAATTAGCTGCATTTTGTTGGGGCGGCGCAGGAAAATGAAGCTGATTTGACGGTTGCTCCAAGCAACGAGCAAAACGAAGGTGGCTTCTCTATGGCAAGCCGATTGTGTCATTAATAATCACTTTTACCTATTACATTACACAACGGCATGCCATATTACTCGAGTGCCATCTAGCGGCTGAAAATGGTAGTGTTCAGTATTTTCAGCGAGAATGAATGAAAACGGTCAGATCGCAGCCAAAAATTGTTTTATAAATATAGAAAAAAAAATCCATAAATATGTCGCTTCGGCTTATAAGTCGCAAGGCATGCAAATTATGCAAAAAAGCTGCGACTTATAGGGCGAAAAACAGGGTATGAAGAACACTCAATTTAATGATAAAATGACTTTGTGTTTTAAACTTTTAAACTCAACCCAGCAGACATAAGCAACATTGTTTTCTGTTCCGTCTTGTGTTCTTACAGTGATGCACAATTGGAAAGTGTTTTACTTTATCTGGATTGCTCCACATACAATGTAAGCTGCTGAATAGTAAGTCTCCTTAACTCCAAGAACTTTTCCTTGGCTCACATCTGGATGCCGTCAAGCAAGATACCTTCATATCAAACAGCCAAAAATATCTGGCGACGCTGCTGGTCAAACTGATTTTATACGTGGATGTATTCATTTAAATTAAGCACAATAAAATATAAACACAGTGTTTTCTATTATGTTTTACAGGTCAAAGGACTCTCCAGCACACGAGTGATGTCCTAGAGACCGTGGTGCTCGTCAACCCTTCAGAAGACCTTGTTGTGTCAGAGGTGAGGTCAATAGTTGGAGCTGCTGGATGTATTCTGGTGCTTTATGTTTACTGAAGAAGCAGTGACCAAAAACGAGGAGTTGAGCTCTTCCATCATGTAGTTTGACCAAACCTACATAAAAAAAACTTCCTTTTACAAGAAAAGTCAACTAAATTTAGCATTCTCACATTTCCAGCCTTTTTTCTCTCTCTGAATATTAACAGGAGCACCAATATTAATTTTATTTCTGGTAAATTTTCTGAACCTTGACAGCGTTGCTGTTTTTTACAAAGATTTTTCTTTCCGTCTTGGAAGTGCTATCGCTCTTTTACCTGTCCTCTGCGTCTTTGTGTCCCATCTATGTGCCCTAGATCCAGTCTCTCGTGACAGACTCTGCAGGACACAAGCTTCTGGTGTTAAGTGGCCAGAGCTCGGATCACGGTGGCCTTCTTCTTCAGACCGGAGTTTTTACGTCTCAGACTTTTTCACAAATCTTCGCTGATCCTGGGGTGAGTTTTACCATGTTTTATTAATCTAATATCATCATTTCCCGTGCATTCATGCATGCTACAGTCATGACACTGAAAAGAATAAAAAGCTTCACTCCCAAGTTTTGTTAATGATTTAATATAAAACAAAGATGAGTTTTTAGATTTTTTTGTGCGATTGTTGACTCAGTCGTGTGTTGGTGTGTCTTGTTGCAGGTCGGTGAACTGCTGGGAACAGCAGCCCCCAAGCAGCAGGCAACACTTACCGTGTCCTGCCGCGGGGAGGCGGGCTGGAGCTCCGTTGGTCAGCTGCATGTTCTGAGACAGTTCTTGGAGTACAAGCTAAACCCAGAGCCGGTTCTCCCCAAAATGGAGGGCATCACAGAGTTCACAGAGTACGTCTCTGAAACTGTTGACGTCCCTTCGCCCTTTGACCTCCTGGAGCCTCCCACCTCCGGAGGCTTCCTGAAGCTCTCAAAACCATGTTGCTACATCTTCCCTGGCGGGCGAGGAGATTCTGCCCTCTTTGCCGTGAATGGATTCAACATCTTAGTAGACGGGGGCTCTGAGCGGAAATCCTGCTTCTGGAAACTGGTTCGTCACTTGGACCGCATCGACTCAGTTCTGCTGACGCACATCGGCGCTGACAACCTCCCAGGCATCAATGGTCTTCTTCAGAGGAAGACAGCAGAACAGGACGAGGAGCAGTCTCAGGGCTCCACCAACTACAGCGACTGGATGAAGAACCTGATTTCTCCTGAGCTGGGCGTTGTTTTCTTCAACGTGCCAGAGAAGCTTCGTATGCCAGAATCTAATCTCAAAGTGAAACGCAGCATCGAAGAGGCGTCACTTACTTTGCAGCATCTTAACAAGCTGGGAATCAAGCCGGAGCCCCTGTTTCGAGTGGTCAGCAACACCATTGAGCCTATTACCCTTTTCCATAAAATGGGAGTGGGGAGGTTAGATATGTATGTTCTTAACCCGGTCAAGGATAGTAAGGAGATGCAGTTTCTAATGCAGAAGTGGGCTGGGAACAGCAAGGCCAAAACTGGCATTGTGCTGCCCAGTGGCAAAGAAGGAGAAATATCTGTGCCCTACCTGACGTCAGTTACTGCCTTAGTCGTCTGGCTTCCTGCCAGTCCTGCAGAAAAGATAGTCAGAGTGCTGTTCCCTGGGAACGCACCTCAAAACAAGATTCTAGAGGGTCTGGAAAAATTAAAGCATCTCGACTTCCTGCGATATCCTATAGTCACACAAAAGGACATCACTTTAGGAGCTCCTCCATCAGTTATTAAACAAACCAAGTTAAAACAAAGGACAGATAGCAAAGAGAGCCTCAAATCCTCCCCCAAAACCATTGCAAAGGTCTCAAAAAAAGAACCGGAAGGACAAGACGACGTGTCAACCATCACAGAGGCAAAGAGCGACTCTGTGAAGGAAAATATTTTAGAGAAAAAAGAAGAGAAGAAACCAGCCAGGACTCTCAAATCCAAAGCAGAAGTGCCGGAAAAGAAGAAACTCTTGAAAGAAAAGTCATTAAAGAAGCATTCCAAGGAAAGGACGTCAAAAATGGATGAGAAAAAGGACAAGGAAAAGAAAGAGATAAAGAAAATTAAAAAAGACGATTCGGCCAAAAAAGAAGAGAAGAAAGATGCAAAGTCCAAGGAGGACAAGAAGAAGGACGCATCCAAACCTGAGCTGAGAAAAATCACAAAACCTGACCTGAAGCCACTTACACCTGAAGTAAGGAAGACGTTACATAAAGCCAAAGCTTCAAGTAAAGTCAAAACGGTAAAGAGCAAAGCGACAAAGGCTGAAACTGCTGAACCCAAAGCTGACCAGGCAAAACCTGCAGATATTCAGCCTGAGCCCATAGAGAACCAATCTGCTGGAGTTACATCCGCTTTCTCCACACCTGAAGACCTCACCAAGGAGTTTGAGGAACTAAAAAAAGATGAAATTGATGCTGTATCAGCAGAGCCACAAGAAAGCGAAGAGGTTTCTCTTGAACTAACCACAGATAGCCTTATCCAAGAGAAGATGGAAGCACAAGAGAATGTTTCAGAAACCCCACAGGAAACAAAATCCCCTGAAAAGGAGCCATCAGGCCCAGATGTAGGAGCTGATACTGAAGTCAAGGCCAAGGAATCACCTGAAGAGCAAGACGTGGAGGAGGAGGCTCAAAAGTTTGAGGATGAGGGAGCAGCATCTCAGGATGAGGAAGACACAGAGGAAGAAGCACAAGCTGCAGAAAAGAAAGCACTGGATCAGGAGGAAGAGGAGGAGGAGGACATGGGAATAGGTGTAGATGAAGATGAATCAAAATGGAAGGAGGCAATGGACGACGAGTTTGACAGAAAACATGAGATGGAAGAAATGGAGAAATCAAAAGATCTCTTTACTAAAGTTGTGACAGCGCAGGAGCTCCAGATGCCTCCATTCAAGTGTGAGACGGAGGAAGAGGAGGAGGAGGAGGAGGACGTAATGGAGAAAGCTGAACTGGAAGAAGTGGAAGATCTAGATGTAATAGCAGATGAAGAGATCAAAGTTCAACCTAAAGATGCAGCTGAGAGCAAAACCAGTGAAGTCCTGGCTGCAGCTAAAGAAGAGGAAGAGGATGATGAGCGTTACTCGTCGTATGTTGGAAGGGTCACTGCTCCCATGAGCTCAGTAGTTCAGGGAGCTGCAGGAGGTGAACACGGCTCTTACGTTCAAGATGAGATGGTTCCTGGCTACTCTGAGACAGAGCAGACCATCTCTGACGAGGAGATTCACGAGGAGGCGGAGGAGAGAATACCACATCTCCAGTACGACGTTGGCGTCTATGACATCTCTGTTCCAGACCAGACTGGCTCCTTTGTGAACATTCATGGCATGAGGGAGATGCAAGCTGCTGCCATGATCGAGAGGGGCGTTATTCCAGGCGTACAAGAACAAGTGTCAGTTTTTACCAACATTATGACTGCTCCTCTGGCAGAAGAAGAACACGTATCTTCGGCAACGTCCATCACAGAGTACGACAAAATCTCCTCCTTTCCCACTTCTATTGCGGATGACCAGTCTGTTGCATCTGTGGCCACACCTGAGGAACCACCTAAAGCATCTACTCCTTCACCAGTGACTCCAAACTCTGGTCAAGTAAAAGAGCAGCCGCGCTCCGCAGGAAGTCTGTCACCACCTTCTTTGGAAGACAATAAACTCTCTAAGTCTCCATCCAATGACTTGCAACTTCCTGTTGCAGAGGGGAAGACTGCTGTTGAGGTCCCTGTTGTAGCAGAAAAAGAGGAGGAAGAGGAAGAGGAGGAAGAAGACCAAACTCCGAATGTTGACATGCCACTTACAAAACTCCAAGAGGGCTATGCTTCATCCAAAACCCTACAGAGCAAAGAAGCAGATACCAAAACCCATCTAGGTTCTCCTGACAAGGTTCAACGTGACGTCCAACCGGACCGCCTACCGGTTGAAGAGGTAAATACTGATGCAGTAGCTCCTAAAGATATTTCATCTGTTGTGCCTACAAGACCATTTGGCTCTGACTCTGTCACATCCGAAAGTGAGGAGCGTTGTTTCAGCCCCGATGACATCACTGTGAAAATGGCGTCCCCTCCGCAGTCCGGACCCTCGAGCGCAGCTCACTCTCCCCTTCACCACTCTCCAGTGGAAGACAAGATGAAGGGTTTCTTGGATTTGGAGCAGCAACAGGAGGTGCTTCCTGATGTGGCCGCCGCAAAAGATGACGAGCTCAAAAAGGAAGATGAGCGGGAAACAAGAACACGGAAAGAAGTCGATCACAAGAAAGATGGTCAGATTGAAGTAGCAGTTTCAGTATCTGACACAGAAAATGTCCCAAGGATGGAGGAACCAGAAAAAGACCCTTCATTGGTGCCAAAAGATAATGAAATGGTACCTGCCGTCGCTTTATCTTTAACAGAAGTAAAACTGCCTGTCGAGGATGTGGGGGACTCCCCCCGGTTCTCTAACGAAGAAGACTCAGACACTGATTTTAAGGAAGGGAAACCTAAAGTGCCTTCACCAGCTACATTTCCAGGGAGAAAGAGTAGTTTCTTAGATGATGACAAGAATTTTTATGATAATGACAAGAAAGATGAGGATGATGATGATGATAAATCTACTATTAAAAGTATCTGTGCGGAACAAGAGGCAAGAAACAATGACACTTCAGATCTCAAACAAATCGAGGATAAACATGAAGAGAAAGCTATCATTCAGGCAAAGGTCCCAACAGCTGAGTCCTTCATAGCAGAGAAGCTGGATGAAAATGCAGAAAAAGAAAACGTTTTGGGTTTTAAACTTGCCAAAGAGGAAAAAGCAGAGGACCCTGTCACTGTAGGTAAAGCCATTAAAGACGAGGCCAAAGAAATGGAAATAGAGAACGCTCTTAAGATGAAACCCACTAAACAAGCGGAGATGGAAACTGTAACTTCTGAGGCCACACAAATCAAAGAAGAGCAGAAAACGAAAGAAGAAACACAAAAGGACAGAAGTGACCTCAGAACCAGCGAGGATGCTCAAGAGACAGAAACTAGAACTGATGACGTTCATGACGAAAAGCTTCCAAAAGACGAAACAGAAACGACTGACATCTTTAAACAAAAAACACAGGAAGAAGACAATGAAAAGGACCAGCCTTTAGATAATAAATCTGCTACAGAAAAGGTGAAGGAAGAGGAAAAGAAAGATAAGTGCATGACTGAGCCTTGCCAAGATGAGAAGGAACAGGTGGAAGAACCATCAGATATAAAACTGAAAGAAGACAAGAAAGAAGAAAAAGACTTGGAAGAAAGAGACTTACCTTCCCCCAAGTCCTTTACGGATGAGCATGGCAAAGAAGAAGCAACTGCTGACATTATTGTTACAAAGCTTGGAAAAGAAAACATTAGTCTGATGGATGAATCTCCCGTTACCACGAAAGAAGCAGAACAAGCAATTAGTAAGGATGTAATCCATACCATGAGCAGCACCAGCGTGGAGGAGAAAGACGAGACGGTGACTAAAGATGAAAATCTGTCAGACAAGACAACAACAACAATTACACCAGAAAATAACAAAGTCACAAGTGAAGAAGATATTACAGACACTAAAGTTCCCAAGGAAGAAAAAGATATAACTTCAAGCAAGGATTTAGAACAGGACGAAAAGCAGGACACAAAAGGAAAATCTGTGACTGTTGAACTTGTACCAGAAGATGATCAACCAAGTAAGGAGGAAACTCCTGGTCTTGAACGTGACGCATGCAAAGATGCTACTGATGCAACAAAACAAACAACGATGGAAGAAGAGCCTACAATTGTATGTAAATATATCGATTTAGAAGACTCAAAAGAAGCAACTCAAACAGAAAGAGGAAAGACAGAAGAAGAACAAAAAGTGAGTAAAAGTTCTCCTGCTGATGAACCAGCTCACATCAGGGAGCAAGCTATTATAAAAAATGAGCATGAGCCCGCTTTCAAAACGCTTGAAGATAAAACAACCGTGAAGGACGTCAATAAAGTAGATGCATCTGCCTCACAGGATGAAAAACACAAAGAAAGCTGTAAAGATGCGTGGGCTGCTGAAACGACCGAAGAAGAAGAAGAAGCGATAACGGTAGACAAGGAAGAGCCACAGACTGTCAACCTGTCCGACGAAGGACGAGAGGCAATTCATGATCGTGGTGTCACTGACAAACACATCAAGGATGAGAAAGATACAACTGCAGATACAGTTTCTGATAGACAACTTGACAAGAAGGATGAAATCAAAGATATTACATCGTCACAGGAAGCAAAAGGAGCGTTAGCAGAAGACGTTGAGGAATATCAACTCGAAAAGGAAAATGAAAAAATCACAATTGCTGAGCATGCGCCCGTTAAAGAGCAAAAAGATGGTGATGGTTCAGTTAAGGCTGTTAAAGAGGACCAAGACAGTGAAAAGGGAGATGTTTCTGATAAACAGACCCAGGGGACTGTGAGCTGGGGGACGGGAGACTCTGAAGACCAGAAATCAATTTTGGAGCAAATGAAGCACACGGCTCACCGCGAGGCAAACAAAGACACCGACTCAGATTCTACCACTGACACAAAACACAAAGACTTGTCCGAGAGTCAAACCTTCAAACAGGAGAAAGGTGACGCCAAACAGGACCGTCATGATGAGCACGCCATACAGGATTCTGTAACAGAGACACACTCTCCCACATGTGGCACCACAGAAGACAAAAAAGGTGAAGACTATTGTTTATTTGAGTCAAACTCCAAAACGTCTGATGAGAAAGAGGTGGATCTTCCAAAAACCCAGAGCGTGAAAGACGAGACGAACATTGTTGGTGAGACTACACACGAAGAACCTTCTGAGAAGTTTCCTGAAGGTCAAAAGGAGCCGGAAACGTTCACAGAAGAAACACAGCAAGAACTGGTGGTGAAAGGCGACCTCTGCGCGTCTTCCCAGCACATTCAGACGGAGAAAAAAGACAAAGAGTCGATGGTCATCAACGGAGAAGAAAAGATGGGGACAGAAAAGGACGATGCACATGTTGCTGAACTCAGTAAAGAACAAAAAATGGAGAAAGAGCAGGAAAAGGACTACACCTACGAGACTGAGGACATCAAAGACGAAAAAGCAAAACCAGCTGAGAATGAACAGATAACTAAAGAAAAGGATGTGCCTCCCATAAAGGCAGATGACATTACAGAGAAAGAAAAGTCAGATTATACTGATGGGGACCACACTAAAGAGGAGAAATGGGAGAAAGAGGAAGTACAGGAGAAAGACCAGGTCAAATCTACCCAGCCATTATCAGGAGAAGCATTGCTTTCAAAGTCAGATTACAAACCTGTATTTGTGGTTCAGTCATCAGACGAAGACAGAGAAGAGGAAGAGGAAGACATCTGCATGGGAGGAGCAGGCTCCAGACCATTGTCAGTGGAGTCGAAAACGTCTGACCACGACTTTTCCTTTGTGCGTTTGTCTGCAAGTCAAACTCCGCAGACGAGTGACCAAAGTAAACCATCTCAGCAGCCCGCTGTAATTATACCTACTCTTACAATGCAAGAGCCATCTCTGGATGAAGAGATCAGAGAGTTTGGAAAAGAAGAATCCAGACTTCCACCCGAGTCACAAAAAGATGTGAAAGCGAACACCACGCCCGAACCAGTTACCAAGCCAGAGTCGGCTTTTGACGTCGTCACGTCAGAGAAAGAAGAAACGGTTTGCGGTATCGCGGCTGCCAAAATGGAACCAACAGAGAAAAAGCCTTTGCTGTCAACGCTGTCAAGCACTGACAGCCAACCCCAAAGCTCCACACTTTCAAGCACTGAAAGCCAGTCCAGTGTGGAGGAAACACTGCAACCTGAAAAGGGAATCCTGTCTCACGTGAGCGCAGAAATAATGGCCGCAGAGGAGACCAACGTTGATGGAAAACTAGAGAAGGAAGCAGCGAGGGAGACAGAAGGAGAAAGAGAGATGGCTTCGCCAGAGTTGACACAGTCTTGTCCATATTTCATGTTAGAAAAACAGTCTGTTGATGCGACCCACACCACCGGCCCTGCAAAAACAGACACAGATGACAAAATGAGCTCAAATGGAGAGGTCGCAAGCGGCATCCTCAGCAGTGAGGCACAAACCTTTGTCGCATCCAAATATGATCCATACGAAAAACCTGTTCCAACAAACCACGATCTGGACTCAAGAGAAGAGGGCGAGGCTTCACGTGGTTTTGATGATGTTTCTGACATCTGCATTGACAATAACAGAAGAACAAGCCAAACTGAGACCGGAGGAGCCATGTTCCTCCTGGACGATCAGTACAAGGAGGAACCTCTGTCCTTCAGTAGAGTGGACTACAGCCCAGTGTCCCTCACAAGTAGCGAAAAGAGTAGCCACCCCAGCCCAAGTGAGTCCCCAGAAGATGAAGTCAGAGAAAAGGGCCAAGTGGAGGAGAGTAAAAGAGAAGAAAGGGCGGATGCACCATCTGCTGACAGCAGCTGTTCACCCACAAATATACAAGACAATAAAATGTCCCAAGCTGCTGAGTCCTATTATTTTATCCCCAAAGAGGATAAACCTGAGAAATCTGAGAAAGAGAAAGAAGACATTAGGAAAGAAGCTGCAGCAAGTTCTCAGATACAGCCGACGGGAGGGGGTGACATCATTTCCACCACTGGTGTAAGACAAGAAGCAGCCTCTCCTTCACAGAGCTACACAGATCTCTGTGCCTCGGCTTCCAGTGACACTTCTGGGGAAACCCTGGAAAAAGAAAAAGAAAAGCATACTGAGTCCCTCAAAGAAAAAATGGAAACTTCTGAACATTCAAGAGAGGGATCCCCATCTGGTCGGCATTCACCAGCAGAAAAGGACATTTTGCTTCATCAAGCATCACTTTTACCAAGACAAGAAACGCCATCTGGCTCAAGGTCCGAAGCTTCAGCCACATTCGTGGGACATGGATTGGATGATAATGTTCTGGCATCTGAGAAAAGTCAAATTAGCAACTCCTTTGGCTTTACAGAGAAAAAAGAGAGCATAATTGATAAACGGCTACTAGTAGAGGGGGAAGATTTCAGTGTTGAGGACGATGAGGCTGACGAGGAGGAAGAAGAGGAGGAAGAGTCAAGCGATGTGGATGTGGAGAAGGGTGCCAGAGAACTGTCTGAAAAAGAAATGTGCGGACGGAGTTCTGATGATAACGCTTTGCTGGCAGAAACAGAGAAATCAGATAAAATGTCTCAGCTGACTGAACCGAGTTTCTTCAAAACGCCGCCAGCCTGCAAACCAACTCCTGATGACGGCTCAGCTTTTCCAATTACAGACAAGGAGGGTGTAGGTGGGAATCTGGAGGACGCACCCAGTGACACGACGCCATCAAAACATTTTGACACGTTGAGTCCAGATGCAGGCAGAACAACTCAAAAAGTTGAAAGTAGTTCTGCATCACCAGATTCCCCTAAACATTCTGACAAAGAGGAAGCAGATAAAAAAGACAATGCAGATTTTTTCTCCGAACCCATGACACAGATCAGGTTGCCGGTGACAGACGATACTGCATCATCTGACGTAATCAAGTCTGAAAAGAAAGATGAAGACAAAGCATTACTTTCATCCGAGTCTAAATGTGAGACAAAGAAAACTTGCGAGACAACATCTACCAGCAGCTCGATAGCCAGCGCTTTGCCAGTTGATTATTCTGATTTCACGTCCAAACCTACATCTTGTGTGGTGCCTCCGCTAGCTGGTAGCTATGCCGATATTGGACTGAGCAGATCTAGAGATTATTCCGAGCCTTTCTATGGTGAGAGCAGTCAAGTTGGACTAAAAACAGAAACGACAGAAACCTGTGTGCTCTCAGATACGTCCAGGCTGCCCAGTTCAACGGATGATCAACACTGCAGCCGTGGACCCATCCAAGAAGAAGGTTTGAGGGAGAGGTGGACCCCGGATATCACAACAAAACATGAGGAAACTACCTCAGCAGATGGCGCATACACCACCTTGACATACTCTTCTTCAGAGTACTCCCCTACATCATACGGTGGCTCATCTTCTACCTCAGTGTCTGCTCTTGGTCCACACTTTGAAGACAAACTCGAAACTTTCACAATACCAACCTCTGAATTCCCTTTAGCCAAAGAGGAGATTTCATTCACAGGAGCATCCACGAGCTCCTCTGGCTTTGGAGGTTTTCAGAGAGATGAGTACATGGAGGTGGTGTCCAAGCTACCATCTCCAGATTCATCCACCGCTGCCTTGCAGTCGAATGATGAAGAGCCAAAAGCAGATATAAAACTGAGCACTGAGATCACAACTCTCCCCCCAGCACCTCCTTTCATGAGCGCAAAACCAGTAAATGTGTCAGAAAGTTCATTTATACCAGAAGCTTTCTTTGATGTGTCTCCTCTTCAAAGGGCTGACTCTTCTGACCACAGGTCTCATGACAAGGAGCCTGAAACCCTTGAAAAGGAGGACAGCGCTTTACCATGTCGTACTGAATGTCAAAAAACTAAAGAGGCTGACCAAAAACAGCCTTTTCCATCAGTAACTGAATCCAAGTCAGTGGAGAGTACCATTTACTCCGTGGAAAAACAGGCCGTCGCCATCACTTCCACCACCATTGTGTATAAAGCAGACGGGGTCACAGAAACAACTCAGCATACAGTCTCAGCCACTTCACCCAGTGATCGTGAAGCTACCAAAACTTCAGGTGCCATGACAGACTTGCACAAAACGGAAGAGTTTAAGGAGAAAACGCCGCAGAAAAATGAGGAGGAAACTGACAAAGCTGTTGGGTCTTTGACAGACGACACCAGTGTGGCAGAGAAAGAAACACGTGGGAAAGACGAAAAAACGGAGACAACAAAAGACATGGGAGCCAAACAGAAAACAGAGGACAGGACACTGAGTGAAAAGACTAGTGAAGACACCGCAAACGAGACAAAAGCAACAGCTGACTCCAAGCTCGGAGAGGTCAGTAAGCAAGTGACAGACAAAGAGGAGAAACGTTTGCTAGAAAAGACGTCAGAAAAGTTAGAGGTAAGGAGAAAGAGCAGTTTATCTGATTGGGAGCTTCTACAGAGACCCGATGACTATCCTAGTACCCCTCCCCCTGGTTATGATGATGAGGATGATGATGAAGAATATGATGAGGATGCAACGAAGTGGATGACCAGTCCTCAAGGTATGTCTTTGTCCTCCTTAAAAGATGCTTACCATACAGAATCATTGAGCAGAGACGTAAAGACTGATCGGCCCACTGACCTCAACACCGGAGCAACGTCTTCTGCCTCCCCTCAAGGCTACTCATCCTGTGAGTACAAACATCGCCAAGGAGAACTTTCTCCATCCTTCATCAACCCCAGTCCTCATCGGTTCTCTAGTGAAGAAGGTGAGGAGGGTGTTGGCAGCGATCACTCCCAGGATGGGATTGAAGACGATCATGAGCAACACCCAGTGAAAAAGAGGTTGCACAAGCAAAGGCGCCACCACACTCAGAGTCATCATGGAGACACCGGACATGGACCACAGCAGCTACCTGGTGCAATGACTTCTGGTTTGGTCGTCACGCTAGCTGGAGAGGAAACTCCTCCAACATCAGTAAGTGAGTCAATACCTTCACAGTCTGACTCTGATGTTCCTCCAGAAACTGAAGAGTGTCCATCCATAACGGCAGAGGGAAATTTGGACTCTGACGAGGATGCTGAGCATCTCCCAGTAGACAAATTATCTGCCTCTGGAGTAGGGGTGGGCCACCATCCATCATCTCCAAGGTCAACTCAGAAAACTCAAGATCCATTTCCCACCCCAATAAAAGACCCTCTGCCTCACCCTCCCCATCCAGACGTCTGCATGGTCGACCCAGATGCTCTTCTCAGTGATCATGGTGGCACAGAAAAGCTTCTCAAGAAAAAGGGCCTTAGAAAGGGCAAGCCCAAGTCAGCATCTCCTGCTCGTAAGGGGGAGGTCAGGAAGAGGTCTTCTACCCCATTGAAGCAGACCAAGGACTCGGCTTCACCCCGATCGTCCTCCCTCAGAAGAAAGGACCCAGAGAGAGCATCCAGACTGATCAAAATGTCTGAGAGCCAAGGCTCAAAGAGTGAGCTCCTCAATCCAGGGAAAGGGTTGGTCAATGGCATCAAGACCACTTCAGGTGAGTTAACTTAATCATTCTCTGTGGCCTAACAAAACATAAATTAATTAAAAAAAAAAAAAAGAAAGTAAAATAAGAACTGGTTAAATTGACATAGTTATAATTACATAGAAAATGTCAAAATTATGCCAAAAATGGAAGAATGAATTGTTTCATCCATCTTTTACCTGCTTCTTCCGTTTTGGGTCACGGGGGTCGCCAGTGCCTATATACAGCAATCACAGTGCGAGGGGCGGGGTACACCCTGGATGGGTCGCAAGTCCATCACAGGGCCACATGGAGACAAACGACAATTCACTCTCTCACTCACACCTAGAGACAATTTAGAGTTACCATCAGTCTAACATGCATGCTTTTGGTCTGTGGGAGGAAACTGGAGTTCCAGGAGAAAATCCACGCATGCACGGAGAGACCATGCAAACTCCACCCAGAAAGGCCCCCGGATCGGTATTTGAACCGGCAACCTTCTCGCTGAGAGGCAGCAGCTCTACCAGTTACGTCACCGTGCTGCCTTGGACTCGTTTCATCTTTCTTAAAAAATTTAAGTTTCACTTTTTGTGCAAAACTATAATCCCCCCCCCCCCCCCAATTAACTTGAAACTTGAAAATTAAAATGTGTCAGTCCTCTTAAATTTGAGAGGTCATAACGATTAAAAATACAATTTGATTATATAATCAAATTTTATTTTTAAACGGTGCCTGGTCTGACATTGCCAGACATTTTTTCACAATGTTATAAATTACTGGTTGCAGTTACAAAGGATAAAAACAATCTGGCTTTTTGTTTTTAGCCTTGTCCAATAGTTTTGGTTATTCCTAAATTAGTTCTGTGAGGAGTGACACTTAGAGGTAGAACTTAACCTTTCTTTTATTTATTTATTTTTTTTCAGATCCAAAAGTTAAAACTTGTGTTTCTGAAAACTGTCAGCTGAAAGTATAAGGTTTGAAAACTAAAAGAATCCTCATTTAAACATTGCACCTTGGTAAAGTTAGTGAACCACTCAAGTCTTCTAAAAGAATATTTGATTATCTGTAAAGAAAAATCACTTTAAAAATCAGCATCAGTGAAAATTAAACACTAAGCATCATATACTGTGATTTAATGTCACCACACATTTATAAAGGTGCTTAATATTTTGCCAAAATATCTGCTTGTTTTCCAACTAAAACTTTGTTAAAGTTGTATTTGTTGGGTTTCTGTGATAATATTGTTAGACAATCATTGTGATTAAATCTACCACTGCTGCAGAGAAAGTGATGGACAAAAATACAAGAACGTCAACATCAGTAATTCTTATGTAGATTTTAACAAACTGGTCTTTAATAAAACATTCACTGACATACCAGGCGGGTCTGAATCTTTATCAAAGTAGTTGAATTTCATCATATAGTCTGCAAGAGGGAGCGATAAAGCCATTTATGAACATAAATAAACAAATAAGCAAACAAACAAACCAAAAACAGACAAACAAATCAACAAACCAACAAATCAACAAACCAAGTAACAACAAATAAACAAACAACAAACCAACAAATCAACAAACCAATAAACAAACAAATCACCAACTAAAAACAACAGACCAACAAGTCGACAAACCAATTAACAACAAACAAACAACAAAGCAACAAACAAACAAACAAATAAACAACAAGAACAACAAACCAACAAACAAATCAATAAACAAACCAATGCATCAACAAACAAGCCAACCAACAAATCAACAACAAAAAAACTACAAACCAAAAGAACCAGCAAACCAACAAACAAGCCAATAAACCAAATAACAAACTAACAAACCAACCAATAAGCAAACCACAAAATCAAACAAACCAACAAATCAACAAACAAACAACAAACCAACAAACAAATCAATAACCAAACCAACCAAACAAAAAACCAAACAAACAAACAAACAAACAAACAAACCAATAAACCAGCCAACCAATAAACAAACCAATAAACAAACAAACCAATAAACAAACCAACAAACCAATAAACCAATAAACAAACATATAAACCAACCAACCAACCAACCAACCCACCAACCAACCAACCAACCAACCAACCAACCAACCAACCAACCAACCAATCAACCAACCAACCAAACAAGCAAACCAATAAACCTACAAACCAACCAACCAATAAACAAACAAACAAAATAAATAAATAAAAACACATGGAGAGGAGGAGGTGTCAGGTTTCATTTTAACAACATATCCATCAAAGTTCTCACTTTAATCTCTACTCAGTTCAAACCAGTTTGCACCTTCATGGTTTTGGTAAAAACACCTCTGTGTAGACCAGGCCAACAAAAATCTTCAGGAGGGAGTGTAGGTCAATGATGTGCATGTGGGTTCAGCTTACCCTAACAAGTCACTGCAGTTTGAAAACTGGGAACTCAGCACTTTCAGTTTAAATTGAAAAAGCTCCTTAGATGAGAAGTGGTGTGCTCATAAAACAAGGAAAGAAGTCCAGTTGTCTTTCAAAGAAAAAAAAAAAAGACATTTATGATGGTCATGTCCTGGATGATTAAGAATCCACACCTACACATCATTTACGTTGCAGCTGGTGAGTAGCTGTTGACTGCAGCAAAGAAAATACTGAAGACTGGAAGAAGATGGGAAACACAGAAGACAAAAAAGTGTTTGAAAAGAGCAGGTGGTAGTCAGCCGATGAGTCAGTCTAATAAAGGCCTTAACTGAAATCTGGGAGCGTTCACTGGACTCTCAGTGATGGAAGAGACCGTCTTAGATGGTAATTTAACTTAAATGTTTTTCAGGATTTGAATATTAACATGTTATGCAATTGTTAGTATGTAACAATTTTTTATGTGGTGGTCAGAACTAGGCCAAACAAGAAAATGAACTCACCTCACTCGATTTCTGTCATTGTATCCAGCTCATGGCTGCGAGGCAGCTGGGGCTTATTTCTTCACGGTGAGCGACAGATACCCCATTTCAACACAAAGACAGACAAAACAAACAATAATGCAGTCACACATTCACCTCTAAGGGCAGTTTATAAAATCCAGAGTGGCAAAAGAAACACATGTAAATTCCACACATGAAGGTAGCCAAGAACTAAACGTGATACCTTCTTGCTTTCAAAAGATGTGACTGGTCTCTGTTCCACTGCGAAGTTATTCTAGTTCAACATGAAAATGTTGCTCTTTCAAGCAAAGAGTACGTGTGCACATTTTCAACAAGATTCAAGGGCTCTATTTGATTGTCCCCCGTCATGGAACGAAGTGTGTGTGTGGGGTGGGGTGGGGTGGGGGGGGTGGGGGGTCCCCTGTCCATCCGTCCATGTTTTGAACATAAAAAAAGGTGAGGTACTGACTGTGCGTGGCTGCATCTAGATGTAAGAAAAGAACTTTCAAATATTGGGTTGCCAGGTCAAAATTCAAGATGGCTACCACCAAGATGGCTGTCCATCTGTGCTGTGAGCATGACAGCTTGAAAAAAAAAAAGCAACATACTGACTTTCATTTTTGCGTGTGTCTCTGCATATGTAAACCGGCCACACCAACCATTTCAGGAAACTCTGCTTCCTGGTTTTATATTAAGTTTCTTTAAATGATAATGGCGGCCCTTGGGGTGGCCGAGGTTGTAGCACCTCCTGGCGCCACCATCAAGCCTGGCCTCAGATAAGCAAAATAAATAAATAACACAACTACATCTGTTCTTCTACACAGTAACTCCTACTCACTTAAATATATTGCCCTAAAACCATTAAGGTTTACTTGCACTTCAGTCCAGAAAAACACTCAGTCACTCGGCGACGGGGACGTTGGCGTTTAGTTTACATAATTATAGAGTGAGCTGGGTTTTTCATATTCATATCCCAGATCAGACTGTAGATTGCAGCTTTTTGAATCCTTGTCTTCATCTTGATTCTGATCTGTCCTACACGGTGAAGTGATCAGAACGTTTTTAATTAGTTTTATCAGACGTCCCTTCTTCAGACAAACCTGTAGAGCTCCTGTCATTTCAGATGATTAATGGTTCCTGAGATAAATAAATAAACAAATAAATAAATAATTGTTTTACTCCTCCTGAGTGCACTAGACTTCATTTTTGTCGTTTGCTTTTCAGTGTGTGCCCACGTGAAGCAAAAGCAGAGATATAAATTAGTGCACGTGCCCATGGATTATTGGGGCCTTCACAAATTATTTGTTATTTTAAGCTGTAATTTTGCAGTTTATTGTCTTGTTGTTAAACATCATTTAGCTTCTAAAGAAAGCAGGAGAAAATTAGTGTAATTCATGTTAATACATAACTAAATATAACTGTTAAAAAGCAGATTTATCAAGTTGCTATGATTTTTGAAAGTATCATTGTTCACTTCCAGGAAACAACTCCCAGAAAACTAGCACAGCCGTGCCCCCAGGACCTCCCGTGTACGTTGACCTGGCCTATGTGCCCAACCATTGCAGTGCTAAGAACGTGGACCAGGAGTTCTTCAAGAGGGTGCGGGCTGCATACTACGTCGTAAGCGGGAATGACCCGGGCAGTGGCGAGCCCAGCCGTGGAGTTCTGGACGCTCTGCTGGAGGGCAAATCTCAGTGGGGCTCCAATCTACAGGTATCATCACATCATCTATTTACCACGCTGTCATTTTCTGCTTCCATTGGAGCAACGTTCCCAACTGATTTATTTGGTCCTGAAACATTTTATAACAGTTAAGCTATTTATTATTCATACTGTAAAATGATAGTTTATGCTCCCCCATACCATCAGAGAGGCAGGCTTTAAACTGTGCATTGACGACAGGCTGGATGCTCTCCTCTTGAGTGTGAAAGATGTGGCGTCTGTGGTTTCCAAGAAGAATTTCAGCTTTTGGTTTGTCTGAGCACAGAACAGGTTTTAATTTTCCTTGGTCCGTTTTAAATGAGCCTTAGTGCTGAGAAGATGGCAGCGTTTCTGGATGGTGTTCACAAATGGCTGCTTCTTTGTTTGATAGGACTTTAACTTGTTTTAACTGTAACAAAATCAGACCTGGTCTGAAGATCACACACGTCCAGTCTTCACTTTCTACCTTGTTTACTGAGCTCAGAGGTTTCTCCTAATTGTTGAAATATTGAGATTTGAGATATAAGTTGATTAAAAAAAATTTAGATCTTCTAAAAATCTGTTTTTCTTTACATTTTACACAATACCATTTCTAAATTGTTGCTGAACTTCGTTACAGCAATTTTTTTGTTTTTTTATTTTGGCTATCTGGCAGTGTCCACGGACAAACTCACCGCCTTGGTTGGCTTTCCTCATGCATATCCATTATGATGTCATCAATATGTTGCTATTTCTGTGCTGAGGGTTTTTTTCCCCCAACTTCCACACTGTGTACCGTCTAGGACACAGTGTGAGATATGATTTTTTTTAACACCACCTCTTTCTTTGTGTTTTCTCTTTTCATTATCTAAACGACAAAGACAGCGCCTCCCACAAGGCCGCAGTCTCAGACACTTCTGTCTACCCATGTATGTTTGGATGGGCTGTACTGAAACGTAATTTCGTTGTGCTTCAGTGCAATGACAAAAACGCTGATTCTGATTCTGGTTTACTCACTTCTCACCATCTCGTGTGTCATTTTATCTTTTTGTGTTCGCCGTCAGGTGACCGTGATACCGACTCACGACACAGAGGTGACCCGGGAGTGGTACCAGCAGACGCACGAGAGGCAGCAGGATTTGAACATCATGGTTTTGGCCTCCAGCAGCACCGTCGTCATGCAAGACGAGTCTTTCCCCGCCTGCAAGATTGAATTTTGAGCGTCATCGTCCCCCTCCTCATCACCTCGAGGTGGAGCGAGAGGAAGAAGCACTCGCTGCTCCTTCACATCACGGTCATAGTCGCAGTTTCAAAAGCATTTGCTGCAGCGCTCAATACTTTACGTTAGCTTAGATCAAAATATGAACTCTGGGTTTATGCTTTGTGGAAGTAAACGATAAATGGACTGTACTTTTGCTTTTTCTAGCCAACTCAAAGCTCTTTACAACACAATCCGTGCCCTCATTTACCTCCAACACACATTCATACAACACTCTACGACATCTCTAAAGATAATCTGAATCTGTTGAGACTAATCAGAGCTTTATATCACATTCATACACTGATGGGATACACTGACATCAATGAGGGGTTCAGTGTCTTGTCCAGGGACACTTCAACACGTGACTGCTGGTGGAATTGAACCTCCAACTCTCCCATTGAAGGACGACTGCTGCAGCATCATAACCCCCTACAAGCTTTACCACACTCATCTGCTCATTGTCTGCCCTGACAGACGTTCTTATCTGTGTACAAACAACAAAAAAGGCAGAATTTCTACAAAAAAGCAAAGTAAATCTATAAAAAATTATCATGATAACCCACTATTGGAGGTCTAACACACCTAAATGGCCAAACTGCGTAAAAAAACTGTTTAAAAAAAAAAACATGTTTTTACTTTTCTAAATGAGTTTAAATTATTGAGCTGGTGTTGGTTTAGACCAAATGAGAACAATTTTCATTGTTTTTCACCAAAACACAACAAAACACTTTCTCTGCAGTCCTGCACGTCTTTACATCATCTTGATAACGACATGAAATGATGTTTGGTGACGACAGCGCTCCTTCGGATCACGTGTAAAGTTTTAGCAGCTGCTCGGAGGCGCGCCTCTCTTTGCTCGGTTCTTTCTCGACTTTCGCAGCTTAGCAGCGCATGATGCTTGCATTGCAGCTCAGACTCTTACAGAACGCTGCGTGGCGTTAACGCTCGCTTTAATCAGCCCTCAGATGTGGAACGCAGTAAAACGTTGACGCTGTCTGTGCTCGAGCGACTTCAGTACGCGTCGGGCGAAGAAAGCGTTTCTGCTCCGCTCAGTCCTCGGTGAGAATCTTCGTTTAACTCTTCATTACGGTCACTGTTGGTTGTGCGTTCTCCAGCTTAGAGTTTATGTTTGATATTAAATCAGTTTAACAAGGTGAAACAGTTTGTGGTGATGCAGCAATAGTTGAGCTAAACTGATGTTTCTGATCACGTGATAGCGAAGATAAATGTCAATAACTTGTGCTTTAGCTACATTTTTGCCGTCTCTGTCTGTGTCATACAGCGATGGAGAAAACAAGCCTGTGAGAAATGTAGCAAACGAAGCTCGTCTGCACGACCCTTCGTGGGTCAAAATGGCCGTAGTCTTTTTAAAATGCAGGGGTCACTTTTTAAACGACAAAAAACGTGTGAAATGTGTAACAGGAGGCTGCTCTTACTGTACGTGCCTTTAGCTCGTGATTCTGAAGAGAAGGGGACGTTAAGACTACAAACTGGAGTTAATAAACGTAGACTGCAGTGGTTCCCAACCCTGGTCCCTGAGGAACACCATCCTGCATGTTTCAGTTGTTTCCTGCTCCAACACGCCTGATTCAGTGATTTCATTACTTCCTCATGTTCTGCAGAAGTCTGTTAATCACCCATTCATTCAAATTGGGTGCGTCAAACAAGTAAAACATGCAGGACGGCGTTCCTCAAGGACCATGGTTGGAACCACTGACGTAGAGGACTATTTAGTTCATACCTAAGGACTCACAACTGAACAATATCCAGAATAATTGCTGACTCTGATTGTGCAGATTTTTTAGGAATACGCAAATCAAACCAAACAATAATTTTACCCGATGTGGACGTCTTCAAGCGAATGATTGCACCAAAATATGAATGCACTTTTCTATGGGTGGGGGAGGAGAGTCTAACTGCTGGGCTTTATTTGTCGTTAAGGTTTAAAGTTAGTGTGATAAAATTGAATTTACTTGTCGGCGTGGAAAATATGCAAGACGTTCCTCCAAACGGAACAAATTAAGTCCGTGACGAAAATCCCCCAAGAAACTTTTGTAAACTGAGCGTGAATGTTTTTATAATGGCTTTACTGGATGCTGGTCGAAAGCAGGAGTGCTTCAGAAGTAGGTTTGTGCGTGTGAGCATAAGAAACTGTCTCTGTTCAACGATGGTTTGGAACAAGGACGTTTTTATTCTGTGCTCATTCACAACCAGACATGAAAACAGCTGAAACCGTAGCTTTAGAGCGTCATCGCCCCATTCCTTTGTTTCTGAACTGATACGCAAGTTCCAGTGCGCTACGGTGATGTAACCGTTCTGATTTATTTTCACCAAAGTTTGTACGAGGCGTTTTTAAAAGCTGAGTTTGGATTTTTTTTTCCGTTTGTTTCGATGTGATAAAAACTTTTCTGCTAAGACTGAGGATTTCCTTTTGCTATTAATATTTTTTAAATTTGAAGACAGATATAAAACAAAGAAGAGCAAAACAAAGCAGGAATGACCGACAGAATAGAATAGACAAGTTTGCCCAGTCCATAACATTTAAATAACAAAAACACCCATATAGGACTTTGTTATCAAAATAATAATTTAAAAATACCCTGTAGGTTGAATAAAATAGTAAAAACCTACAACAAAATAAATAAATGTACATTCCTGAGTATCAGCTGATCACATATTGATTAGTTCAAGATCTCTTTGTTTGCACAACATAACTTAATTTAATTCTTTATGTTGGTCATGAAATAAAATATGCAGGACAGCGTTCCTCAAGGACCACTGTTGGGAATGCTTTAGATCACATTGATACAACAATGGGACACACATCAGAGACAATGAGGGGTTCGGTATCTTGTCCAGGGACACTCAAAATGTGGAATTGAACCCAGCCAAAATAAATAATCTTAAAATGCTTAGAAGCTAAAACAACTAAAGGGCACAGAGAAGATTTAAAAATGGTTCCCCTGAAACCCGTTTACGTTCGAATGTCTCCACGGATTTTTTTTGTTTCATGCGTGCATCAGATTTTGTGCTCAGTCAGAACTGTCATATTGTTTTATTTATTTATTTTTTTAAGAGATTGATTCCAAATAAAACTTAAAGAGTATGGAGGCTGTAGGAGAACGCTGTGAATCACTACAAACTGACGTAGTTGAACAGGAGATCTATTTTTCTGAATGTACAGTTAGTACGACCACATGAATGCTGCTGGATAAAAAAAAATAGGCAAAAAATAGATAAAAATAATCACACCAACTTAGACAAATACAAGTCAGAGAACAGAAAGGAGATATGATTTTTTCTTAATGGTTCTGTAATTATAAAACATCAGATTTCTTGTCTTGTACTTACAGAATGAGAGTTCAACTGAAGCTGCAACTTTTCCTGAAAATGACTTGAAACACATCGCAGACGAAAAAAAACAAAACGTTGAGTTAGACAGACGCCACACCTACACTACGTACTGCACACAGATCTTTACATGTCTCTGAAACTGACAAATAAACCGGCCCTCCGTAAAACCTGCTCTCTTTAGCTGATTTTATTGAAGAGTTTGTCAAAACAGCTGAAACTACACACGACGCTGACAAGCTTCAGAAAGAACAAAGTGCGTCTTTCTGTTCCAACCATCCGCATTAGAGGTGAAGATCTCATCTGATCACAATCAGCACATGGCGTCATCTGTCCATCTAATCTTTCTGCATGTGATTTATTTAGTTATAATCTTGAATGTAACAGTTTAACATGAAAATAATAAAAAATACAGTGCTATTTTAAAGAGGTATATTTGAGAAATGCTTATCGTCTTAACTGGTACTGACATGAACTGCAGTAATAATATATCGGGCTGTGCTTTTATTGTTTGCCCTATAGTATGTCGTTAAGATGCTGTACTGGCAGTTTTGTTCGACTCTCTCTTCCTCTCCTTTGTTGGCATTGTATTAATCTTTCTTACATTTTCTCTCTGCGCAATATTCAATATTTGTCTGTCTCTTTGAATCTAACTGGTATCTAGAACTACTGCAAATTCATTGTAAAAGGGAAACAGCCTGTTGATCATCAATTAAACTACACTGAAATCTAAATGCGTCGTGTCTTTTTGCAGGTCCTTGAATATATACGGTGTTTAAAGTGGTCGTAAAGAGGCTTAAAATCAAACCAGTTGTTCAAGTCACGTGAAAATGGAAGTTAATTTGTTCAGCACTGGCTGGTCCTTCATCTTGAAGCTTCAAATAAAATAAAAAAAACTGCAGGTATTTTTTTATTCAGTACTTATCAGACCTGTGAGCAGCAGAATAATTTATCCATATTTAACTTCAATTAAGCAGTGAGGTGCGGGTTTGACCTTTCACTGGTCTGAACTGTTGGTGACAAATTGCAAACAGCGTCAGCAAACAAGTCTCCAAAATGTCCAGAAACATTTTGTTGTAGTTCTCCATTCCTCGTGTTAGTCACAGAGACTCACTCTTGTATTTCTGAAACTTTTAACATGCTATAAAAATTTTGCAATAACCATCCCACCCCCTCTCAAATTTTCACAGGATCATTGCAGAGATCTGGTATCTATCTTGTCACAGGCAAAAATTGAGACAGTGCAACTTCTGCAAAAACGTATTCACCCGAGAAACCTTAAATGATTAGAAAATGGACTTTGGTTTGGTCTATGTCTTTGTTTACACAAACTAAATCAGTTACAAAATGTCTAGAAAATAGATGAACACCTCGGAAAACAAGCTGATGAACATCAACAGTGTTACTCGGTCTGCCTAGTTCCACCTCCAAAATATTAACCGCCTCCGCCCTCCTCTCACACCGCGCTCCACAGCCATCCTTGTGCACAGTTTTGTGACTTCCTGTATCAACTACTGCGACTCCCTTCTCTATGGCCTCCCTAACAAATCTCTCCACAGGCTACAGATGGTCCAGAACTCAGCTGCCCGTGTCATAACGCAAACCTCCTCCTATAATCTCATCACTCCTGTCCTGCAGCAGCTCCGTTGGCTCCCGGTTAAATCACACATTTTCAAAATTCTACTTCTCACGTTCATAGCTATCCACAACCTTGCCCCTTCTTACCTATCTGACCTCCTACAAATCTCCATCCCATCTCACTCTCTCAGATCCTCCTCTTCACTACATCTCCATGTACCCTCTGCCCGCCTTTCCACCACGGGGAGCAGGGCCTTCACCTGCTCTGCCCCTCACCTCTGGAACTCTCTACTGCCAGACCTACGAAACACCACCTCTCTTTCTCTATTCGACTGCTCTGAAAACACATCTCTTTAGACTTGCTTATCATTAACTTTACTAAATGTATTTTATATTCTTTTGTGTTTTATATTTTTTATGTATTTTATATTTTTAATGTATTTTATATTTCAATTTATTCTCTTGATGTTTGCACTGTGCTTGTTGTTTGTTTTTACACAGTCTCTGTGATATGTGTCTTGCTGTGAAGTGTCCTTGGGTGTCCTGAAAGGTGCTTTTAAATAAAATGATTATTATTATTATTTTAATTATTATTATTATATGCTTGTAATTTCTCCAGCAAAATGACTAAAAATGCAAGTTTATTAGGCTGCATGAGGGAACTCGGTTCATCGACAGAAATTAGACGAGTTCTTCTAAATGAACTGTGTGTGCAGCTTCCCATCAATTCAGAACCAGAACCGCCTAAATACAACTAAAATTTTCACAAAAATGTTTAGCATAATGGATTATTTCCACTGCCGAGGCGTTGTATGCACTTTAGTTTTACATGAAGTGCAGCCGTTCTCTAAATCCACCAGAAAATTCCCATTTATTTCAACATTTTTAAGACAAACTGCTGCAAATGGAGAAGCGGAAGTTTGTGCATCAACCGGATATATTTTAATTTAGTGTAAAATATTGTGTTATATATATTTTTAAATGTGGCATCATAGAAGCACACAGTTAATTTCTTATGGGATTTTTTTTATGAAGGCCTGCCTCTAATAAATGACTGAGTGGTTTTAATGTTAAGACTTTAGGCTGCAGCTTAGTGCTTTATTCGCCCATAATTGTTATATTTATTTTGCACATTTTATCACAACTATTGGAAGGATTTAGTTGGACTCAAAACAAGAGCTCCTTCTGTAAAATTATTTAGCTGTTTGTTATTGTAACACTTACAAAACTAATAGTTTCACAACAAAATCTGTACTTTTTAAAATATCGGGTAAGGTTTTGACCAAGGCTGCTCGACTCAGGCTAAAGACACAAAAAGGCAAAATTATTAAATGGAGATAACCGAGTGAACTTCAGGAGATTCTCTAAAGGACTCCTCTGCTTTTCTGATCACCTTTTAATTTGACTGTTTGGGAATAGAAACCACTTGTTTGTGACGTCTTGTTGTTGACTTTCAGGTGTCTGAAGGTTACGCAGATGACTGTAGGAACACAGATAACGCCTGGGTGGAAAACACCATCGTGAACATCCACCTGGACAGAGCGAGTCAGGAGATGGTGGACATCGACAACATGGTGGGAAACATGTACCAACATGCAACACAGACGTTCACAGTCCCCGAGCGTTAGAGGATTTTGAAATGTCTCTGTTTGATTCTGCTCCTCAGGTCAAGAGCAGCCACGCCTGTCTTCTGTGGCAGGAGGTGAGCGGTCAAACCAGGCTGGACTCCAACCAAAGAGACTCGCTGCAGCTGGTGGCAGCGCTGCACAACACAAGCGTCTGACGTTCTTCGGCCTCTGCTTCCAGTTCAGTTCAGTTTTTATTCTCCAAAACATCTCCTCACAACCAGAAACTTCACCAAGAAGACAATCGGGGGATGATGATCTGCCTGTGTGGCCTTCTGTTGCACCATTAACACTTGAGGAGAAAATCTAAAGATGAGACTAGTTCATTTATGCTGTACTGCGGATGATTGTTTGCTGTAAATTCTGCACTTTTCCCCAATAACACACTTGCTGTAACCTAAAGGGAATTTGTCACAGCAGCTGTAAAATCTGCACTAAGGTCCATGAACGGATGATGGGGCTCAGTCAAAAGGGCTCTGGCTATGGGGTGCTGTTTGTAAAGTTACACAGTCAAAAATTAACGGCAATATTTTGGTTTATTTAACCTTTAATAAAGGGAATATATATATTTTTTTTCCAAAGTCATTTTATCACTATTTTATTCATACATTTTTAAATGCCATAGTTCCCAATGAAATGTTTAATTTACGAGCTAAATATTTTGTTTACAAATTAAATGTTTATGTCAAAGCTAAATGCTTAATTTACACACTAAATATTTAACGTGCAAGTTAAATGAGTTCTTGCAAGTTAAAAAAAAGAGTTATCATGGCACAATGAGACTACCTGTATAAATAAAGGGTAATTATATATATTTATATACTGTATATATATATATATATATATATATATATATATATATATACTGTGTATATACTGTATATATATATAT
>JARVGS010000002.1:4438939-4457957 GCA_031762315.1 Hypsolebias antenori
TGGATTGGAAACCGGCTTGAATGTTTTTCGGTGTTGCAGCTGCAGGCAGAGCAGTCTTCACGATACTTGGAATATCATATATCGTCATCGTCTTGGCAGGATTCATCTTCATCCAGGCATCACTTGCGGCATTCACCATTTTCTTAAATGGGCCGTAGACACTGCGATCCAGTGGCTGAAGTTTATGGCTACAGTGGGGGGGGAAGGTAAGTAGCACCATTCCCTTTTCTTTGCAGAAATCAATAGCTTTAACAGATATATGTGAACAGTGATTATCCAGCAAAAGTAAAACCTTCTTCTCTGAGCTGACCTTTGTGTGTTTTGCAAAATGAGCAAGGAATAAGAGGAAGTCTTCCTCTTGCATCCATCCTGAGGCGTTACCACTTCCTGCACTCCCTGTTGGCCCACTCTGAATGAAGAGTTCCTTGTAACGTTTACGGAGGAATACAAAGAAGGGAGGAATTGCATTTACCAGCGCTTGCACAGCGCATGCTACTGACACGAGCACACCTCTCTCACCTGATGTTATCGCACCCACCTGCTTGACACCACCACGAGCAACAACACGGTCTGGTGATTGGGCTGTTACACCAGTTTCATCTACATTCCATATATCACTCCCGTCGAAGTTGTATCTCTCAATGACCTGTCCAAGGCTGTTGAAGAAACATTCCACATTTTGGCAGTTAAAACTTGTGGCCCGTGCAAGGCTGGTTGCCTCAGGACTCCTTATTGACAGGCTAGGGTTCCGCTTCATAAATAATGTGAACCAGTCAGGCCCTGCCATCTGCTTCTCATCCCATGTTTGTGGGTGTTTGATGTTATATGTTACTACCAGTTGATATGCAAACTTTCTGACCTAAAAGAAAGAGGAATAGAAAATCAGAGTCACAAAAAGTTTTTCAATTTGTCTAGCACCTACGCTGGTATTCAATTCTTCTCTTGTCTCCAGTGACTAGCCTGTCATACACTTATCTCACGTGGAGTCAGTCCATAATACAGGTCTGCTGCCTGAGTCAAATAGTCAGCCAACACTTCCTCCTGCACCTCAGAGAAGACTTTGTTGCTGCTCCAATAACCTACTCTGGGAAGATCACTGGACCTCTGTTCTCTCAGCTTCTGCAGTGATTTGCAGTATCTGCTCAGTGTTACATGGCAGATCCCATGCGCCTTCGCAACTGATCTGACTGACTTGCTCTTCTTTGTGACCTCATCAGATGCCTTTTTTAAAACATCTGCAGGCACACCCCTATCAGTCTTTCGTATCCACTGCCTAGGCATTCTGTAAAATTATTAAAATAAAAAAGTCCTTAGTTGTATGTAAGGGGATGGTTGTAACACTTTTTGAAGATGTGTTACAACCCACCCCAACCCTGTCAGCCATGTTTAGCTAGCTGTAGTAGCATAGCGGTTTGAAATTAGCATGGGAAAATGCATCACATTTTGCCTTAGAAATTACACTTTTATCTAATGTAAGTCATATGGTTTATTCTGCAACAGTATAAGTACTAAACAAAATATAGTCATGGTCAAAAAATTTACTTTCTTACCTCAAAATCCATTTTTTCTCCTTAGTATCTGCATGTGCCTGTTTCCAGCCTTGACAATCACAATATGGGATTGGGGAGGAAGCGGGTAAACACTGAAATGATCATGGGACTCCTATCTTATCCCTGATTGGTGGAACTGGTGTTGTTACAACTCTCCCCATGTTACAACCATACCCGGTCTCCTACTTCTTCTTTTAGCTGCCCTTTAGCTGTTCTTCTCTTTTCAGGTTTCAACTAGCCTTTAGCTATGATTAGATTTTAGCTATAGTTTAGCTCCTTTTAGCTAACTTTTGTATTTTTATCTTTTTTTGCAAGTCTTTTATTCATTAAAGGTCAGAGTTTTGCTCCTGGTGTTCTTTTAGCTTTACCTGCAGTTTCAGCTTCTTTAGCTGATTTTATTCAGCACTCAGCTGCACCTTGACATAACATAAATTATCTAAGATTTTTTTAATTTATTTATTTCATTTTTAATTGCTTTCATCAAAATCTGAATTTTTATCACTTGCCTTTCTCTCCGTTGCTCGCTCACTTTTGTAGATAAAATGACTTTTTCTATTTTGATTTGTTCTTTCTTGACTATATTTTTTATCCACACATGCAACAACAGACAATAATTTTCTCCTGTGCCTGTGTGTTCATTTGTCTGTTAGCAAAATATCTCATGAACTGATGGATGGATTTTATTCCAACTTTCAGGATGTTCGTCTGCAGCAGGTTAACCAATCCAAGATGGCTGCCACAGCACACGTTTTCTTGTCTTCAGTTTTATTTCATAATTAATCAGGTCCATTCCTCCCTAAGTGTGTGTGTGCGTGCGTGCGTGCGTGCGTGTGTGTGTGTGTGTGCGTGTGTGCGTGTGTGTGTGTGTGTGTGTGAAAGAGAGAGAGAGAGGGCGTGCAGCAGCAGCAGCCGGTCTCACAGCTGCAGACGTCCTGCAGGACAATCTGACTCCGTCCTCTGGAGCTCGAGCATCACTTCTTCTTCACAAACGTGAAACAAACGAAAAAAATCCCGAAGAGGAACTGGAGGCAAAGTTCTGCCTTAGAAGAAAACTGGACATCTTTTGTTTTTTCCTAAAATCCAGAAGAACGCAGGAAGCACAAGAAGAAGTGAAGTGAGGCAACGAGAAGCAGGAGCCTGAGAGCCATCGAGTGGATGGACCAGAAGAAGCTGCAGGACTCGTCAGTGTCCCCCTGCGGTGCTGAACAAAACGACGCCTGCTTCACTTCCACGAGTCACACTCTAAAACTCTGACGGAACAAGAGAGAAGAAGTGAGGTCCAGTCCAGGTGAACCTGAAGAGCTCCTCACATTTAGACCTTCAGGCTGTGGAAGGGCGAGCATGCACTTCCTGCAGCTCCTCACACCGTTTCTCTCCGTCCTCGGCGTCGTGCGTTCCGTGGCCCCGGTGAGCAGCGGGGCCCCGGGCCGGCTGGAGCAGTGGGTCCGGCTGGGTTTCCAGCTGGTGCAGTGGGACCAGTTGCACAGCTGCCTCCACACGTCCTCCAGGTCCGAGTCCGAGTGCAAGTGGCTGCTGCACCTGCCTCTGTCCTCCGTGGCTGTTTATGTGTCGGAGCCCCGCAGCGCTGCAGGTAGGACCGGCGCAGACCCATGAACCAGTCCCAGCTGCGTTTAGAGCGGACCATGAAAAGAATCTCAGTGAAATGATGGCTGAACATGTAAAGTGTTGAACGTTTGGAGTCGACCTAATTCAAGAGGGCCACAACAACCAGACAACTTTCTTAACAGAATGTCTTCAGCACGTATACGTCTACAGACACTGAGCTAAACAAGCTGTGGTAGTAGCTGAGAGTCATGATGACACATGTTCTAATTACAATGAGTTGTGCAGAATTCTGAGCTTTAATCAAAATGGCTGCCATTACTGGGTGATCTTCTGAAGGTGGCAGGTGACATGTGTTTAAAGGTCTTCACCCTGTACGGTTAAAGTCGATTGTAGACAGACTGCTGCTTTGGTTTAAGATCATTTCTTCAGCCTCACAAACACAAAACTAAACACATAATGTCCGTCCATCATTGGGTTCTGGACCCAGGTCTCAGGGCAGCAGCTTGATCGGGGGGTCCAGACATCTCTCTCCACAGCCTCTTCCAGCTCTTCTGGGAGGACTCCAAGGAGTTCCCAGACCAGCTGAGACTAGTCTCTCCAGTGTGCCCTGGGTCTTCCCCAGGGTCTCCGCTCAGTTGAACATGCTCAGAAGACCTTGAGAGGCATCTGGGGATCATCTTTACCAGATGCCTGAACCACCTCAACTGGCTCCTCTGGATGTGGAGGAGCAGTGGTTCTACTCCGAGTCTCTCCTGATAACTGAACTTCTCACCCTAAGGGAGAGTCCAGCTGCAGAGGAAACTCTTTTCAACCTCTTGTATCCATGATCTCATTCTTTTTGTCACTAGAGTTCATGACCAGAGGTGAGGGGAGGAGCATAGACCAACAGGTAAATGGAGAGCTTCTCCTTACAGCTCAGCTCTTTCTTCACCACAATGGACTGGGACAGAGTCTTCAATTCTGTAGACGCTGCACCAACCCATCTGTCAATCTCACGCTCCATTCTTCCATCACTCGCCAACAAAACCCCAAAATATTTTAACTCCTCCACTTGAGGCAGAACCTCACCCTCGTCTCAGAGAGCAGTCCACCCTTTTCCGGTTCAGGACCACGGCCTCAGGTTTGGAGGTGCCGATTTCTCATCCCAGCTGCTTCACACTCGGCTGCGAACCGCTCCAGTGAGAGCTGGAGATCTCGTCACGATGACACCAACAGGACCACATCATCTGCAAAGAGCAGAGATGGACCCCCTGACTGCACCGAGAGATTCTGTCCATAAAAGTTATGAACAGAAACAGCGACAACAGGCAGCCCTGGTGGAGTCCAACTCACAAAGGGGTCCAACTTAGTATGAACCGAACTCTTGCACCGCTTGTTAGGACCAAAAAATAAAAAAATATATAAGTAAAAAAAATTAATTTAAAAGCAATGTTTTTTTAACAAATATATGAAAACTACAAAATGCATTTAAAACAGTTAAAACACATGTGTCTCATCTGTGTAGAATAATTTACCATTAGTTTTGTGTCGTGTCACATGAAAGCTGCAATGTTCGTTTCTCAACAGTGTTTGGTTGGTAATTTGTGGACGGTCCCTAAGAGAACCACGGCTCGGAGGAGGGGGCAGCTGCCCGAAACCAGACTGCTGCCTCGGGTCAAAGCAGAGGAAGACCCCGCTGGATCCGCGGAGCTCCAACCGCGCGCGGGTCGGACATGATGATTCAAGTTGTTTAACATCATCCAGCTGGATAATTTCATCCAATTACTCAATTTACTGTGCTGGGGATTTACCCAGACACGTTTCTGAAAATATGCATTCAGCATAAATAGTTCTACGATTAAAAAAAAGCTGCTTCATCTGTCGTCGAGTCAGCGGAATTAAAGACTTTTAAACAGAATTATAACTGTTTCCGGTGCAAACCGTCACCTCGTCGTTCGAAGCTGAAGAAAAAGTAAAGAGATGAACTCACAGAGCAGCTGTCCGTCCCGTGTCTGCAGCTCTCGTCACGTCCTCCTCATCCTCAGCTCGGACCGTCCTGCCATCCGGAGGAGCGCGCGTGACGTCACGAGCCGAGGCATCCTCTGTGGAGTGACGCGTCACGAGCTCCCCGCGCGCGCTCTGGAGCGAACTGACACCTTGTTTCGAACCCAGACACAGAATCTGGACAATCATTTCAATTTGCATCGTTAAATAAAACTCACAAAGGTGAAGAAACTGTCCCCATGATTGATTGTCTCCATGTGTCCCTGATGGACTGGACACCTGTCCCCCGCCTGGCGCACCAGTGAACCCCCAGCCAAGGAAGAAGCAGGTAAAGATAATGGATGGATGGATGAAACTGAAAGCTTTCTGCACTTGTCCACAGATCACATGATGTCCATCCTCATGAGCCAGTTGTCTCAAGTTAGAAAGATCTTTGAGATGATGTTTAGATGTTTCCACCAGGTGAGATATCTTCCACATTGGGAAGCACATTTTGCTCCAGAATGACATGAGATGCCTTCACAGATGCAGCAGCGCAGCCCCAGAACAGAAATGAGCAGAGTTATATTTTTCTCTTTATCTTACTTTATGCAGATGACTGTCACATGTATCTGCCCTTAAAACCCAACAGTTCAGATATCTGCCACTTTTTCGGTTTTTGCTCCTTTGTTCTGTCACACCTTGCATGCACCTGTCCACATTGTTTTTAGACCGGGCTGCAGCTGTTGGGGACAGGTGTAAGGTGGCAGGCAGAACAGAGGAGCATAAAGTGACCGTGGAACAAGTGGCAGATGTCATGAACCAAACGGGGGAAATGAAACGGAAAACAATAGGAAGCAAAATAACAGAATTTAAAAACCAACAAATGCCAACATCTAAAAAAACATTTAAACTACAACCTGCAGACAAGCAAGCTACTCTTTCTGCAGCACATGCAACAGTCAGTTGAACAAAATAAACATATTAATGCAAATAACATATCCCCCCTGAAAGCTGCTGTAGAAGAAATGGAGATTCAGCTGAACCAGACGTTGCACTTAACTTGAAAACCTGACAGATGTTTATGTTTCAGGCTGTTTCAAAGACAAAACAGACAGACTTTGCTCCAAAACTAGAGAAATTACATTTTCTGTGAAAATTCAGAATGAATATTTATTGCTGAAGAACTTGCTGAAAAATTCTGCAATTATCTTTAAAAAAAATTGTAGCCGAAATGGAAGAACAAGCCTCGATTAGCAGAAGGAACACATTTTGGCTGAATTAGGTTTAAATGAGCAGAAATTACCCCAAAAATTAGGAAATCAGTTAAATATGAAATTAACAAAAAAAAAAAATAGCTGAAAAGGCAGAAGGAAGCAGAAAGTGCTGAAATGAGCTAAAGAAATGGAATTAGCAGAAAGGGCTATAATTAGAATAAAACAGCAAAATAACAAAAAAGGCTGAAGCAGAAAAAAGTTGAAAGGAGCATAACAAGCTGAAATTACCATAAAGAAGTTAACTAGGTTGAAAGAAGCAAAAATTACCATGAAAAACTGTAATTTATCTAAAAAAAAAATAGCTGAAATTAACAAAAAAAAAACACGCTAAAATGTAGCTGAAAAGGCAGAACAAGCTTAAATTACAAGAAGAAACAAACACATTTGCCCAATTAGGCTGAGAGAAGCAGAAATGAGCATAAAAAGGGGGAATTTACCTTTTTTAAGTTGAAAATAGCAAAACAACAACAACAACAACAACAAAAACAACAACAAAAACAGATGAAAAGCAGCTAAAATTCAGAAAGAAGCTTAAATTACCAAAAGGAAGTGGAGAGCACATTTTTCCTGAATTAGGCTGAAAAAAGTTTAAATGAGTCCAAAAAATGTGGAATTAGCTGAAACGGCTAAAATTAGCATAAACTACCCGGTAGCTAAATAGTAGCTGAAATAATGGGAAAAGCTGAAACGTGCAGAAATAAGCTGAAAGGAGCACAACAAGCTAAAATTAACAGAATGAAGTTAGAAAAAACATAAAAGTATATTTGGCAGAACAGAAAGGAGCACAAAACGGCTAAAAGAACAGCTGAAATTAGCTGAAACATGTTTACATTTGCAGAAGGAAGCTGAAAGAAGCTGATCGCAGAACAAAGTGTGAAAGGAGCAGTAAAAGGTTGTAAACACATCTGGAGGTAAAATGAGCTCAATTCATTTCACATGAATAGCAGAAAAGGCTAAATATTTCAAAAAGCTAAAGTTACAACAACACCAAAAATCATAGCAGGATTGTCTGGAAAGAGCTGAACATTTGGATTTATTTTTATTATTATTTATGTAAACTATATTGTTTAAAGCTGCTGTGATCTGTGTTTGGTCGTTGTATTTGTTGTCTGCGATGATTTTATGTCTACAGTATATTGTGTTTTACTTCATTGTGTATGTTGCCTGTTTGTTTGTACAGCCCTGTGGTTGGCCTTGTCGCTGTTTCAAGTGCTCTATAAATAAAACGGTATGGTAACTTTAGGTACATTACATTTATTGATTTAGACAAAGAAAGACAGAAAGTTTCACAACATTCAGGTCCATTTAAAAAGAGAGAAAATCACGACATTGCCTGCGTCATTTGAAGCTTGTCCTCTCTGAGCCTGAACATAAACGATGGAAGCAAAATGTGAGGTGCTTCTCGTTTCGCACACGTTACCGGTTTGTTGGAAAGCATGCATCACGTTTGGATTTGTCATTTTAAGCTCTGGATTTATGGTGCATGGGACAAGGCAACAAAAATAAAACCCCTCCCCCGTCACGAGAGTCAAAAGCATCCAACAGAACTGGACTCCTGGCATGTGGGGGCTGACGGAGCACATTTCACGGCCTTGTTTTGTTCTGACTTCAACACATCAAACACGTGAAGCCATATTTCACTTGTTGACTTTAATAACAGCAGGCATGGTGGAAAACAAGAGTCGTTTGGCTTCTCCGCTGGGGAATGTGCTGCTGCCAAACACGCCACTCTGCGTGAGTGAAAGCTGCCCTCCTGACACTGGCGCAGCTCCAAAGCTCTTTAAAATGTTATCGTCTTACACGGCGTCCGTCTCACCCCGAGAAAACCACAGAGCTCAGAACCCTGCAAACAAAAGGTCTGTGTGTGCGGCACGCAATGCTTTCCTCTGTGGTCAGGCCTCTGCGGCCATCGTGTCAGTGTCACAGCCAGGCGTTATTTTGAGCAGAGGCGGGCACGTGGTGGGAGCGTTTGAGAAAAAGCAGCCCTGGAATCAGAGCTCTAGTCCACATCAGTAAAATTATTGAACTATAAGCCTGCATGTGTTGATCCAAAGGCTTGTATTAGTGACTGGAGGCAGGAAGTTGTGCATTAACGTGGTAACTTTTCAATAACATGCTGCACTTCTTGCATGTACATGCTAGTGTTTTAAATATATACTTGGTTAGTACAGCTCCTCTACTCAGACTGAAAACCTCACTCTGGGACTGTAAATCCAAAGACAGTGGTGTCGGCTGTTGAACAATCCACCCGAGCACAAGAATGTGTCTTCAGTACTTTCTCCTCTGCTGACACATGACTGTTCTGCTAAATTCAGCACGAATCAATCTGATGACCCAGCAGCGACGGGTCACACCTGACGACGATAATGACTCGTCCTAAAGAGCACAGGTTAGCAAGTCGTAGTGGAGACAACACTCCGTCTCCTCACATCAACGTGTTCCTCAGCGTCATGCAGTGTGCAGAGAGCAAACAGAACATTAGCCGGAGTGTAAATTAACCAGGAGTTGCACAATAAACTTCGAAGAAATAAAATGTATCTTGCATAAAGACGGCATTACTTTGTAGTTTGCTAATTAACTATTCAAGGTCATACATCCCTATTTAACACAAAGGTTGTGTCAAATTCACCATCAGTAATTTAATGTAATTGTGTTGGGTTGAAATTTAATTATTTTTTATCCTCAAAATGTATAGAATTACCAAAATATTTAGAAATGCACGCGTGCATATAGTATATACATAGATGTGTCTGTGTCGAGGCCCCCTCTGACTTCTATATGACCTCGGCATGTGCACCATACACCTTCATACAATATGGAGTGTCCTCAACACAACATCACATCTGCTTCTCTGCGTATCGTCATCATGACCCTTCCAACTCTTCATGGGGTTATAAATGCACCTGACCTGCCGCTCCAGGGACTGAGGTCATGGCAGCAAACTTGGATTTGATTTTCCAAGGTGAGGAAGCAGATGGTGACTTGGAAGCAGATGTGTCACATCTGGAAGATATGGCGGAAAACTACGATTGCAGCCCCGCTGATGACGATGATCTGAGAAAGAGGATCAGGCATCAAGGGCGACATTTATGTTCAGAAACAAGGCCGTAAGTCGGTCGTCATTTCTATGCCGAGTTACAGGCAGGATGACAGACTGGCTGCTTCCCGTCAGATCCGTGTTTTTGTAATATTCTTATACCCTTTTTGTGTTATTTTATTTTCCACTGTTTTCCCCGTATAGATCCTGCCCTGCCTACTTGTCCTGAGTTATACCTTCCATGTGTTTGTAATTACCGTATTTTCCGGCATGCAAGTTGAAATCTTTTCCATAAATTAACACGCCTGCAACTTATACAGTGAAGCGACTAATATACGTTTTTATTCCCATATTTATAATCCAATTTTTGGCTGAGATCTGACGACTTTATTCATTCTGACATGGAAAATATTGAACAATACCATTTTCAGCCACTAGAGGGCCCTCGACTAATATGGCAAGCCAAGTGTCTCATTAATAAGTAAAAGTGGCTACTAATGAGACATTTGGCTTGCCATACCAAGCCACCTTCGGCTTACTCTGGATCAAACGTCAAATCAGCTGCATTTCGCCACCTTTACTAAAATTTAGAGCAAACAATTGTTTTTAGGTGGTTATCTTGTTAAATTTCGAAGAAATGCTCAGCGACTCGTCCCTCTGCGTGCTCCCACTTCTGCGAATCGGCTTTTGAAATGCAGCTGATTTGACCGTCAAAGTGCATTTATTAAGGAAAAGTTAGACTGAGACGCACCTTTACTATAATTTTGAGCAAACAAATAATTGTTTTTAAGTGTTAATCATATAAATTCTTGTTAAAGTCCTCCTGTGCCGCTATTTGGCAGCCAACCGATTTTTGGCACAACACCGACCCACGTTTCCGGGTTGTCAGCGGTGGTGCATAATAGATGCGACTCATACGGCAAAGCGACTTATTTATGTTTTTTCTCCACTTGGAAATATTTGGACAGAAGCGACTTATACGGTGGTTCGACGTGGAAAACACGGTAGATGTTCACTTGTGTTGCGTTTACAATCAATCTTCCTTATTTGTTTACCAGTTCACCCGAGCACCAGAGTTTCACCTCCTTGAGTTTCCAGCAGTGTTTTGTAGTGGAACTGCATCACCAGCTGTTGTACGAGTAAATAAATCAGGGGTTTTCTTTCCCTTCAAGTCCTTTGAGTTTTATCTGCAGCCTTGGGTTCACTCTTGAAGCACGACGGAATGCACGACTGAAAAATGGAACCCTGCAGATAAAATACATTTGTTCAAGTTTTTGGCACATTAGATGAATCTGCTCACAGGCAGAAGGAGAAAGATGAGGAGATTCTCGTTCTGGGCACCCATCTATGAGTTAGACCACCTGCTCCCAGAATGAGCTTCTCAGACAGAATCACTCACCTCCTGTGCCTCACAGCTGAAGTCTCTCCACTCCCCAGCACCTCACCTGCTTCCAACGTCTCCACCACCCACTGTGCCATCATCATCATTGTTCCCAGAGTCTCCAGTGTCTCCATCACCTTCAACAACAGACGGCTGATTACCCTCAGTGTGACCTTGGATCTAAAAAGTGAGACGGATATTTGCCATCCTGATGTCCAGTCCTGGGACACTCCTTGGCTCTGATTACCAGGGGATCTTCAGGGAGACAACAGGTGTGAGATGATCTGCACTTGTCTCTCCCCAGTGGAGCCTGTTACATGACCAGAGATCCCAGCAGCCTAGCAATGTCTCCTCCAGAACCTCCAGTGCTGTTTCCAACTCGACCTTCTCATAAACAAGCACCACTTGCAGGTCACCCTCATCCAGCGTCGCATGCAGGACCTCCTGAGACTGCAGGATCTTTGGAGCCCCCTGAGCCACTAGTTGAATGTCCAGAGCAGTGTGGGACTGTAGATCCTGCCCCACCTCTTCCTAGTTGTGAGTTCTGAGTCTTTGTATTGTGTAAAACCCAATGCAGCACTCACTTCCTGCTTCTAGAAACACTGATCAAGGATCAATCATCTAGTTAATATCAGATATCATTTCATCTTCTCAAGATGTCTGCTGCTAAGAGAAACACATAAATACGTTTTAACTCTTTTTGATTTTGTACCTCTTGAGAGAATCCGTGAGAAAACCTGTGATTTGTGGTTCCAGAGGAGGTACGGTCTCGCTCTGAGGTCCACAAAGCAGGTCAACAACCTCAGAACCTTTTCACTCACTGCCAACGAGCGCTGAAACCTAAAAAAACATCCCACAACCCTGACAATATCACAGTGAGGAAATGTAAGGATGTAGGGCTTGTCATGATCTTTTCACCAACACCTTCAGTTCAGGTGTCACACCCACACCTTTTATCAAATCATCTCGTCCCAAAACATCATCCACTCACAGGTTACAGATCAGCGGCTGGTACTCCTGACCTGAAATGCTTTGAAAATCTAGTTCTCAAACAAATACAAATATTTCACACGCCCCAGTTTGCATACAGGACCAACACGTCCACAGAAGATGTTGTTTGCATCGCTCCACACAGCTCTGAACCATCTGGAGAACAGGGACACTTGAGACGCCGTTACAGCCCTGTTTTCAATTTAAGCCTTTCTGACATCCTAATTACTGTTGGCCAAGGTCTCCACTCACCCACCTGTAGATGGTTAATGGACTTTAACTAATCACAGTCAAGAAAGGGTGGACTGCCCACTCTGGGTCTTGAGGGCTTGCCTCGAGTGGAGGAGTTTAAGGACCTTGGGGTCTTGTTCGTGAGTGAGAGAAGGAGGGAGCGAAAGGTCAACGTGCAGATCGAGGCAACATCTGGAGGGATGCAGGCAGCTGATCAGTTGTGGTAAAGAAGAAACTAAGCTGGAAGGCAAAACATTTGATTTGCTGGTCAAGCTACGCTCCAACCTTCATGTATGGGTAAGATGAGCCTTGGCAAGTAGATGAAATAATGTGTTCCCAGATACAGATGAACGTTTCCTTCTCAGGGTGGCCGGGCTCAGCCTTAACGACGTGGTGAGGAGCTCAGTCATCTGGGAGGTCCTCAGGGTACACATCCAGCGTGGCTCAGACATCTGGTTAAAGATGCAGGTGTTTCAGGCGTGTGCTTCCAGGAGGAGAACCCAGGGCAGACCCACAGGCTGGAGGGATTATAGCTCTCAGCTGGTCAGGGAACACCTTTGGGTCCCTCAAGAGAGGATAGTGCAAGTGGCTTGAAGGACAGTCTAGCTTCCTTGCCAAGGCTGCTTCCCCCACAACCCAGATTTGAATGAGCAGAAGACGAAGACGATGAGCGCAGGCTGTCAGAGACGGCTCTCATCCCTCCTCCACCCTCAAACTCAGCACCAGCTTCACGACTGTTGACCAGCCTTCTCTGGAAATCCAAATCATGACATTCGTCAACAAGTCTACATCTGCAAGGAGGTGCAAAGACTCGGAGCGATGTCTGTGGATAACTTGATGCTGAACACGAACATCTAAAGAACTCCGATCGCAGGAAATGTTGCACAAACTTACAGCCACTTCCGTCACTGGACAGCATCTGGAGAGAGTGGAGTCATCCGAATTCCTGAGCGTTCATCTCACTGATGATCACGCTCTGCAGTCATGAAACCGCGGCGCAGCATTTCCTCAGGAAGGTCGACCTGAGCCACCATTAAAAGCATCTCGACTTACCGCATCACTGTGTGGTGCATCAGATGTTCAGCAGCTGGCCAACAGGCTCTTCAAAGAGTTACAGACACCGCTGTATTAAATATAAAAAAAAAAATCACTGGATGTCCTCTCTCCTCCCTTACAGAAATTGGAAACAGTCGCATTCTGTCCAGAGCCAACATCATCATCATCATCATCAAGGACCATTCACACCCTGGTTATCTGTTCCAAATGTTACTCTGGCACACGCTACAGATCGAATAAATCAGAACGAGCAGACTCCGTTTGTTTCCAGACGCAGACCTTATTGAGGGAACACTCTGCTCTTTGGGCGTCAACATTAAACGCATTTACTGGTCCTGGAACTGGTAAACCGTTGTTGCATGTAGGACTTCATCGCCCTCCTCCATCTGAATCTTCATGTACTGTTGCAGTTATTCCTGTCTGTATCTTTTCGAGTTTCTTTTCGCTGCGTCAAGATTTCCCTTGATTCATTTTGCCTTCGCAGAGCCGCTGGGGAAGGCGTTCATGCTCCGTTCTCTCGACGTGTCTCTACTATTTTAGATCAATCTGTACGAAGGGTAAATCAAACCGATTCCACGATTTGGACATAAAAGTTTATGGTGAGTCATTCATTCCTGAAGTATTTTATTTCGTACCACAATGGTTGAGTCCGATGATTGCCAGACACTTTTTTTTAAAGTCGGAGGATGATGTGAAACGAGATGCTCTGAATCGTCTGTTGAGGACCACACAGCAACGGCAGAATGACACTTTGACTTTCTTGTGAACTGGAAAGCATAAAACTTCAGTTGAGGGCGTGCACACGTGCACAGTTTAATCACATTATTGACACAGTTTAGAGAGGACAGTCATCTAAAGACATAAACGCAGACGTGGATCATCGTTTGTGGTTTGCTCAATGGCGGTTATCTCTCCACCCCATGTCGTCTCCTAACCCTCCCCCTGCTTTTCACTGAACGACCTGCTGCTCTCAGTCTTTTGCATCACAGCTCATATAGGGGAAGTTAACATGTTTTCATCATGAAATAAAATCATTACTCTTAAGTTTGTTTGAAGAAATGTCAGCTTTCATTCGCTCCGGTTAAGATCTGCACAAGGTTTCACATTTGTTTTACTCATGTAAGCAAAATTATTTGCGAGTCATTGTTTCTTTTGGTTTATTTTTCACACTCAGATCATATTCTTCAAATCCATTGAACGTCTTTACCTGCTTCTTTTTTCCTGGGTCGGAGGGCACTGGTGCTCATGTCCAGCCTGGACAGGTCTCCAGTCCATCACAGGGACAAGACTACACTCTGCAACTCACCCAGGAACTGTTTACCGGTAGTCACCAATCAGCCCAATACGCATGATTTTGGTCTGTGGGAGGAAACCAGAGTACCCGGAGAAAACCCACGCAACAACGAGAAGAACATGCAAACTCCACCCAGAAAGGTCCCCCAGCCGGGATTTGATCTGGCAACCTTCTCACTGAGACAGCTCTACCAACTGTGCTACCGTGCTGTGTGTATAAGAACACATTAGCTAAAATTAAACTTTTACACTTTTTGCATGACAGTTTGTTTAGTTTTTTTTAGTTTTTTGTTTTCTCAACAGAACGTCTGAAAACTACGGTGGCCCTAAGGTGTAAATGAACAACATTTGAAAAAATGGAATTACATTAAGCCAAAGCAGAAGTGGCCAGAATCACTTTAGAAAAAACTGAATCACATTAGACAAAAAACGGAATCACATTAGAAAAAACGGAATCACATTAGAAAAAAACGGAATTACATTAGAAAAACGGAATTACATTAAGCCAAAGCGGAAGTGGCCAGAATCACATTAGAAAAAACTGAATCACATTAGAAAAAACTGAATCACATTAGAAAAAACTGAATCACATTAGAAAAAACGGAATTACATTAAGCCAAAGCGGAAGTGGCCAAAGTGGAAGTGGCCACAATCACATTAGAAAAAACAGAATCACATTAGAAAAAACAGAATCACAGTAGAAAAAACAGAATCACAGTAGAAAAAACAGAATCACAGTAGAAAAAACTGAATCACAGTAGAAAAAACTGAATCACATTAGAAAAAACAGAATCGCATTAGAAAAAACAGAATCACATTAGAAAAAACAGAATCACATTAGAAAAAACTGAATCACATTAAGCCAAAGCGGAAGTGGCAAAAGCGGAAGTGGCCGCAATCACATTAGAAAAAAACAGAATCACGTTAAGCCAAAGCGAAGTCACCGAAGCAGAAGTGGCTCAAATTACATTAGAAAAAAACGGAACTACCTTAAGCCAAACAGGAATTTTTTTTTTTTACTTTATTAACTTTATTATTACATTTATTATTCATTTATTATCATTATTATTTATTAACTTTATTTTTCAGATGTGATTCCATTTTTTTCAAGCATGATTCTGTTTTTTTTAAATGTTGTTCATTTACACTTTAGGGCCACCGTAGCAAACACATTTCTTTAGGCTCTTTAGGAAGTGAACAATGACGAGATGTGACGATCGTGCAGACAATCAGCAGTGTCCGACTCCACACATTTACAGCCGAGTTCAGTTGAGAAACTGAACGTCTTTCCATGACCCGCTTCAACTTTGGATGAAGTTTGAGTTGTAGCTTTTCCAAGATGCCTGGATTTTCCCCACTCCTTTAACCAAATCTCATTTTTTGTGCACACGAAAACATTTTTGCAAAACATCGTACAGGCACTGCTACCAAAAGTCAAAGTGCCTTGTTCCCAAGTGAGCCACACATTTTGATGTTTTTGTTCCTGCATGGATTTTTCCAAAGCTGCAGGTAAAGTTGTCAATCCAAAAGTACTGGAAAAATTAAAATACGAGTGGAACAGTAAATGTTTATGGATTGGCCACCCATAAGTTGGAGGCACCACCACGCCATAGTTCCAGTAGTGCATCAAGTTTCAGGTTTGGATCCATTTTCTTAGAGTAACATGACGAGTTTGGCTGTACTATCAACATTTTTCTTCTTTTTTTAAATTTTTTTAATCAGTATCATCAAATGATCCACCAACTCTGATGAGTTTGAAATATCCTGGACACTTTAGTCAAGAGTTTTGTCTCTGCCTCCGCCTCGAGCTGCTCATCCCCGCCCCGCATGCATCCAAAGCCATTATCTCCAGTGTGTTTGAAGAGACCAGACCAGCGATCTTCCCCCAAACCCCCAAGATAAAAGACTAGCCTGGGGCCCCGAATACCAGGAGTCCATGTGAACTACTGGGTGACTTCGGAGGGGTGTAATTTCAGCACCAGCCTGCCGCATTCGGGGCCAGAGGTTAGACAAGCTGCGACCTGGAGCCCCGAGAGATGACAGGAAAGAGAATGAGAGGACTTGTGTGGTTTGATCGAGGAGACAAGGAGCTGATTGTGTCGGTATGAGCAATGGCATGCTGTCATTAGCCGAGACTCCTGACAGAGCAGGATGGTTAGTCACAAAAATGTGTGCGTCAGTGTCACTGCAGTGATTAGAGAGGAAGGTTTCAATAAAAGACCAACAGGAACCTGAAGGGCAGAGTTTAGGGAGACGGTTTCCAACCAGATTAAAAGACACGAGCTAAAATGAACTGTAATGGGAAGCAAACTCTGCAATTTCTCACTTTTTTAAACCTACAAATGTACGTTTAGCACCAACTAACACACAAAATGTTAAAACACGGGGTGTAGTTTAAAATATCACTGTCACCCTCATCACCTGTCAACTAAACCACATGAAACATTTATGTGAGCAGAACGAACGTGGCCTTTTAGAGCACGTCTGAGGAGAATCTGTCTGTTTGGACCAGAACAGCCGCCGTTCTTCTTCCTGTTCCAACATGGCGTGCTGACAGTTTCCTGTCTAGTTTGGCTGGATGCCTCCATCCCACCAGGAAACCAGACAGACAAGATGATGGACATGCAGTCTGTCACATTTATCTTCTGCTTTGCAAAAGAAATACTGGCCAGCGTGCTCCTCTGACTTCAGGAATAAAAGACCGAACATTTGAGCCACTGTAACATTTTACTTTATTAAACTAGCAGAATTTTTAATGAAACATTTGTTCTTTGTATATAACTTTATAGGACAGTTTTTACTTGAACAGCTGAGCATGTTTAAAACCAAGAACCGTGTTTAAACAAAGGAATATAACGAGTAATTTCATTATTTCAACGAACTGCAGGTTGTGGCTGTTTTGTTTCTGTAATACAAGTCAAATATCGGTCCAACGAGTTTACTAACAGGTATCTAAGTTTTCCAAGTTAGCAAAACGTTACCTCTAATTGAAGCTTACAAAATCTGTCAGTTCAAATATGGCATTAAATAATACAAAAACAAAACAACAACAGGAGAAGAGTAGTATGGTGCAAAAGTTACGTTTTCTTTTAATGTAGCCATTTTTACTTCTTTTCCCCAAAAGGCCAAACTTTCAAAACTTTAGACTTGGGCTGCTTTTAGTTTCTCTTTCAAGTAAATTTACTGAATGTCACATTTCGGCTAACAGCATTTTAAGAAAAGCCAAACGGTGATAAAATACCATCCATCCATCATCTTCCACTTATTCCAAAGTCAGGTCTCCAAGGCAGCATCTTGAGCAGGGAGGTCCAGACATCTCTTTCCACAGCCTCTTCCAGCTCTTCTGGGAGGACACTAAGGTGTTCCCAGGACAACCGAGGGACTCAGTCTCTCCAGAGTGTCCTGGGTCTTCCCCGGGGTCTCCTCCCAGTCAGACATACCTGAACCACCTCAACTGACTTCTCTCGATGTGGAGGAGCAGCGGTTCTACTCCAAGTCTCTCCTGATAACTGAACTTCTCACCCTATCTCTAAGGGAAAGTCCAGCTACCCAGCAGAGGAAACTCACTTCAACCGTCTGTATCCACGATCTCATTCTTTCAGTCACTACCCAGAGTTCATGACCAGAGATGAGGGGAGGAACGTAGATTGATTGGTAAACGGAGAGCTTCACCTTACAGCTCAGCTCCATCTTCACTGGAAAAAAAAAAACTCTCCAACACTTCAGACGCTGCACCAATCTGTTTATCAACCTCTTGCTCCATTCTTCCCTCCCCCATGAACAAAACCCCGAGATACTTGATCTCCTCCACTTGAGGCAGATCCTCACCCTCGACCTGAAGAGAGCAGTCCACCCTTTTCTGACTGAAGACCACGACCTCAGATCTGGAGGTGCCGATTCCCATCCAGCCGCTTCATGCTCGGCTCCAGTGAGAGCTGAAGATCACGGCACGATGACACCAACAGGACCACATCATCCGCAAAGAGCAGAGATGGAATCCTGAGACCACCCAACTGGAAAACCTCATGCACCGAGAAATTCTGTCCATAAAAGTTGTAAACAGAATCGTGACAACATCCACGCTGAAGGGGTCCAACTTACTACCAGCAATCAAACCAAACTCTCACACCACTTGTACAGGGACTGAACAGCCCGTAACAACAGGCCACCGATCCCATACTCATGTCATGGAGCACCACCTACAGTGTACCCCGAGAAACATGGTCGAATGCCTTCTCCAAGTCCACAAAAGACATGTAGACTGGATGGGCAGACTCCCACGACCCCTGGAGGACCCTATGAGGGCAAAGAGCTGGTCGAGTGTTCCACAACCAGGACAGAACCAGCATTGTTCCTCCTGGATCTGAGGTTCACCCAACGATCAGACTCGCTTCTCCAGTACCCTTGAATAGACCTCACCAGTGAGGCTAAGGAGAGTGATGCCCCTATAAGTGGAGCACACCCTCGGGTCCTCCTTTTTAAAGAGGGGAACCACCACCCCGGTGGCACTGCCCCTGATGTTGCAAAGGCGTGTCAACCAAGGCAGCCCCACAACATCCAGAGCCTTGAGGACATCAGGGTGGATCTCATCCAGGAGTCCCCTGATGTTGCAAAGGCGTGTCAACCAAGGCAGCCCCACAACATCCAGAGCCTTGAGGACATCAGGGTGGATCTC
>JARVGS010000002.1:4557659-4573266 GCA_031762315.1 Hypsolebias antenori
CTGCCATCCAGTGGTCAAAAAATATACTACATACAAAAATTAATCAATATTTCTTCTTACATTTTACAATAATTACTTGTAATTATTGTGAAATTTCAAACAATATTATTGTTTATCGCAATAACTTCTGACAATTAATCGCCCAGCTAAATGTTATCGTGACAGGCCTACCTGATACTTGATTTGTTTTTATTTAAAAATTCTCTGGACCTAGTAGTGGAATTTTCTTAATTGAGATTATTTTGCGGTATAGCAGTTTAAAAAATAAATGATGGCAAAAGGACACTATGCTTTTCTTTTCATTCCTATTGCAAGTTTGATACCAAAAACATATTGTGATATATATTATCACCACCCTTCACAATACATATCGTGATGTGTTTTTTATGCTTTAAGCTCTCGACCTTGACCTTTTTAAGTGACTTTAAACATCTGTTAATTTCATGGCAAAAACCAATGCCGCCATGTTCCTGTTTTGTTTTTCTACACCACCTTATAATCTAACTGTCCCCCCACCCCACTACTTTTCCTTTTGACTGTCCTTCTTGTCGCCATTTTGTTTTGATTTGTTAAAAAAAGAAAAAAAAAAAGATATTTAAATTTGTATGCCTCTTTTGTGACTGTCTATTGTTACCGTTGTGATTCAGTTTGTTAAAATCAGGTCTCTCTGGTAAATGAGTCCCCGGGGCTCAGTGGGATTAACCTGTATGAAGGTTGACTGAATGAAAAAACAAATCCTGGGTCCACGTCAAAACTAAAGGAACCCTTTGTGAACAGGCCGTTTCCTTCAAAACAAACAAAACATTTAAGAGTTTGGCCTGAGCCGAATTGGCCATTTTCCTTTAAGGTCGAAGAAAACACGGTTTATTGACTTGTATATCTTTCCTTACTTCGCCCGCTACTATAGTTTGCTCAAACTGATGCATATCTTAATGGAATTTGGCAGACCGGCATGAAATCCCCAGCTCGTTGAAACAAATGCGTCATACCAGACTACGCAGTTAAGAAAACTCCCAAATATCAACGTCAGAACATCTGGTACTTTTGACTCTTCCTAACACCCGTATTAAATTGAACAAAGAAACATATTTAACGTTACCTTTCTGAGCAGCACGTGTAGATTCAATGAACATGCCCGAACAAGTTATAAGCAGACTCCACCTAATTGGTTCACGCTCTTCTTCGTTTACGTTTCAACTGGACGCGTAAACACGAGCGCCACCTCATGGTTCAGTGCGGTATCCTTTTTATATTTAAACAGTAGTATACGTACTGTACAGTATTTGAAAACTCACATTTACAGATATAAATCATTTAACTGTTTTGTTAGCAATATTCCTTCAGACATTTTGAGTGGCAAACAGAGATTTTATCTGAAATATATAATATTTATATCCCAAATGTTGTATTTAAGTGCAACAATAAAAGGTCTATTCTAAATGCACTGTTTACTACCAATCAGAATAAAATTACAACCTTTTAAATGTTACCTTAAAAAAAAAATTATTTCAACTCTGGGAATCATCAAACTACCGATACTTGTTCAAAACAAACTTCTCTTTTCTTTTTTAATAATTGTTGCTGCCATGAAATCGAATCATGTAATTGCACTTACCGGTACACTTAAACGCAACTGAAGATGGCCCCATTAATTGACTAAAATGCACACACATAAATACATCTTTACAGGAACTTTGCATCGACTTCCATTCATTTCTATAGCCTAACCCTGACCCTTATCTTAAACCTAACCCAACAGCACTTCTTACAGGGTCCGGGACCCATAAGGAGCAGTTGGTCCCCCTCACAATGCAGTTTGTTGGAAAAATTAGCCTTACAAGGTACAAAGACACAGACAAAATAAGGTCTGAAAATAAAAATTGTGAAGATATTGAGCAGACATTTGCTGTGGTAGTAGCTGAGGCCGATTCCAATCACATTGGGACACAGGGTGGCAGGTGATGCACAACTCTTCAAAGATTGCTGGTTTCGCTGTAATCCTTTTTATCCGTCATGGCAGAATAACACATCAGAAATGAGATGAACACATTTTGGTTTTGTGGGCCTATTTTTTTTTATTTCATAGTCCTTCCAAATGTACAAAAACAAAAACCAGTTACAAACAAACAGTAGTTAGCCCCTGTGATGACAAAAACCAAAGCAACAGACGGCTGGAAAACTGGCATCAAACCAAAGTGCATCAGCATGATGTGTAGACAGACCCGAGGAAATAGAAATCTTATTATTCAAAAGCGGTCCCTCGTCCCGAAAAATTTTACGGTTTGAAAAAAACAAAAACATGGGGCAGACCCTGGCCACCACCTCTCCACAGTGATCCTGAGCGGCAGAGGGCCTTGGGGATGGCCGCGTCTCGACTTCGGCTTCAGAGCATTTGTTCACTAAGAGTGGAATTAATTTAGTTCTTCGTCTTCCTCAAGCCTCCTCCTGTTGTGATGGGTGCGGCGTTCCCGTCGGGCGCTTTTATAGCTCAGACTTGTCGCCGTCCTTCTTCTTCTTCTGAACCACCAAAGGGTTGGTGGCCTCCTTCTTCAGGTAAGAGATGAAGTCGTTGACCTCCCGGCCTCCCTGCAACGTGAGCGGTGGGACATGAGAACCGGGACGCGGGTCAAAAACCGGTTTGGTGAAGACCACGAGAACTGAAAACTCACCTCGTATTTCTTTGGGTTCGACTTGCGTCCAGCAGGGGAGAAGTAGATTGTAGGGAAACTGGAACAAGAGAGACATGAATTCCTCTGATACAATATAACATTAAAAATGATGTTTCCATAACTTTCAACTGAAGAGAAGGAAGTTTTCTAATAAAAGCCAAGCCATTAAACACGAGTGAAAAATACATTATAATTCTAAGCTCTACAAACATGTCAGTAGCTCAGGGGAAAAAAAAAAAAAAAAAATCACAGCTAGAGACCCATCGACTCACCCGCTGACTTCATATGGAGATGGCACATCGTTGGCTGTGGCATCCATCTTGGCAATAACAACGTTGGGATCGTCAGCCAGCTGAGGACGCAAAATACAACTCATTAGTTGAGAATGAAAAATAAATCTTCACATCACAACTTTATCAGGTTCTTTTGGTTTGCACAAGGTAAGCCAGTAAAATCAAACAGGTGACATCAGTTATGTGTTTTGTTTCGTGAGCCGAGGTGTTTGTTTTCACCCCCTCTTGTGCTGCAGGCTGTTTGCAGTCCTTGAAGTATTTAGTGTTCGTGTTAACGCACTCATCAACGAGGACTTTGTGCATTAAGAATGTGACTGGTCCATATTACTTATTGGTCTTTGTCCCTACACGATCCGTACTGTCAGCTAAAAGGAACCGGGTTGCACAAAATCGCTGTTCCTAGATTAAGGAAAATGTACTGGAAATAATTACTTTCAGCTTTAATTATAAAAAGTCAATTATATCCTGTAAGCTGACTTAATACAACACATATGATATTAATTAAGAATCATACCATAATTAATATTAATTAAAATCTCTTTCTATAAATAAAATTTTCCTGGACAACGGTATGATTCCATTTATGTATAAGAATGGTCTTAATTTACTTAGAACGTGCTCCATCTCTGCCGATCTTGTTAATTTACGCCACTCGTATTTCCGTTAAAATCATTGACATATTGACGTCATGGTTAAAATTATATGTCACGCATATTTAGGATGATGTAGCGCAGCTTCACCACTGAGCGGCGCTATTTCACATTGGAAATAATTCTGTATCTTGCAGGGTTTTCTCATTCAGAGTCTGATCACTAGGCCTGTCACGATAAATTTTGCTCAGCGATTAATTGTCTCAGAAATTATTGAGATAAACGATAATATTGTTTGAAATTTGATAATAATTAGCAATTGTCAAATTTAAGAAGAATTGTTAATTTTGTGTGTAGTACCGTTTTTTGACCACCAGATGGCAGTATAAGACAGTTTGAACCACAAAATAAATTTATATAAAGATATTTTAATTAATATCATTGAATATGGTATGTTTCATAAATATATTTTATTAATATAAAATATGTGTTGTAATAAATCAGCTTACAGGATATAATTGAGCACATCTTTATAATTAAGGCTGGAAGTAATCATTCCCAGTACATCTTTAATCTAGCATATTCAACAGCGATCCATGCGACCCGGATGTATTCGTTTTAGTGCATGCACAAATGAGCTGACGGTACAGATCGTGTAGGGACAGTCTTATTACTCTTAAAGATTAAAGACCCACAATGCACTGCTCCAAGTACTTCTACTCTTTCTGATAAGCGTGACATGTTTGACCTGACTGCACTAACTGTTAGCAAAGAGTTGAGCATTCACAGCATTCCCCTGACAGCAAAAAGAAGCGCGTCCTTATCACTGCTCTCCAGGGCACCAACAGTCCCAAGAGCTGTTTTGTTTGGTCCTGAAGCGTTTTCTTCAACAACATTTCAGTTCATTTATAACAAACATTTCTCTTCCTGCTTTTTTCATGTCAATGTGAAAAAAAAAATGTTTGCAGATGTTTTAGCAGGTCAAAGCTCCCGTCCTTTACCTTCTCTCCCAGCTCCACGTATTTGGGCTCCAGGCTCTTGCAGTGTCCGCACCACGGTGCGTAAAACTCGATGAGCACATCTTTGCTGTCATCGTTGACGATGGAGTCAAAGTTCTCAGCCACCACCACCTGAAGACAAGAACATCACAGCTTTCCTTCAGTCATCCGGGGACTAAGTGTTCAAATCAACACCAACACCTGGTTGGATCTCCTGGGCAGCTTTAAACCACACAGAAGATTTTTTTTTGTTTGTTTGTTTGTTTTAATTTAAAAACAATACCACCTGTACACTCTTATTTTGTACTTGATGCATAATGTAAAAAAATAAAAGTGGCAGAAGAGGTGGTAAAAATAAATGGTTTAAAATTTCAGTGGCAGGTCAAAAATTTACCTGTGCAGCACAGAACTACCGTAATTTCCAGACTATAAGCCGCTACTTTTCCCGCCCACATGCTTTGAACAATGCAACTTAGGCTAGTTTTTTTTTTTTTATGGGCCAACGAGCTTCATGCCGTCAATACATTTAGTTTCGCCACAGCCAGGCGCTCACATACCGTATTTTTCGCCCTGTAAGTCTCAGTTTTTTGCATAATTTGCATGCCCTGCGACTTATACACTGAAGCGCCGTATTTATTCATTTTCATTTTCGTTTATAAAAACAATTTTTGGACGAGATATGATCGTTTTCATTCATTCTGACTGAAAATAGACCATTTTCAGCTGCTAAATGGAACTTGAGTAGTATAGCAGGCCGTTTTATCATGTAATACGCAAAAGGGGCTATTAATGACGATCGTCTTGCCATAGCCTGCCCCCGTCGACTGCCTGGAGTAATAGTCAAATCAGCTTCATTTTGTTGCACCGCCCCAGTGAAATGAAGCTGATTGATCATTGAAGTGCATTTATTAAGTAAAAGTTCACCTGAGACACACTTTACCATAAAGTCAAGCAAACAAAGTTTCTAAGTGTTAATCTTGTTAATTTTTGTTAAAGTCCTCTCGTGAACGCCCCCGGAGCCGCCATTTGGTAGCCAATCGATTTTTGGCACCACACCGGCCCACATTTTCAGGCTCCGCCCACATTTCCTGGTCGTCAGCGCCGACGTGTAACGAAGAGACATGTCAGCAGTGACACAACAGCTGCGACGTATACGACGAAGCGACGCATTTATGGATTTTTTCCACTTTAGACATTTGGACTGATGAGACTTATAGGGCGGTGCGACGTTTACGGCGAAAAATACAGTAGCTAATACTCGTCTCTTGTGGGGTGGGTCCCCGGGACTCATTGAGACTACCTGTATATTTAAAAAAATAAATAATAAGACCAATGAAATTACCGAACAGGTTGCAATTTAAGATAATTTCTCAGTTTCTCCCCCGTTTTCTCCTCTCCCTATTGTGCCCCTGGTGGGTGGGGGTAACTTTTTTTGTGCAGCATTGCGCAGGAGAAAGGTGAAGATATCAATCAATGACTTCCTGGTAGGATACAGGTTTTTATTTTTTAATTATTATTTTTATTTTTTATTCTTAAACCCACAGTGTTACAGGCACTTCAGGAAAATAAATAAATTAATGAAAAACCACATCTACTGTCCGTATCCGTGTTTGTTACTGGTATGTATTTAAAGGTTAAAAAATATTTGTGTAAATATCTAATGTTAGAACATGGACACCCATGGCTTATAGACAAGCGTGACCTTTATATGTAGAAATATTTAAATTTAGTGGGCGCGGCTTATATTCGGGTGCGCTCAATAGACCGGAAATTACGGTAGTTCAGATCTTTTTTTTTTTTTTTTTTTTAACTTGAATTACAGATTTTGCTTTTGGTTTGATGAAATCTTAATGTTGTGGTTTTCTGTTCAGAAAGTTAAAGCGTGTTAAAACCCTTCTACATGTCAGAGACTCGCTTGTTGGTGCGGGGTCAAACCTGTCACTTCTACCGGCTACACAGGAAATGTTCCTGTTTTTAGTTTTCTACATCACTTTACAACCTAGCTGTTATTTTTTTTAAACACCATTTTGTTTTAATAGTTCTTCTCAAGCTTTTTATAATTGTGTACGGTTGTCATCACTCTTTGTTAAAATCAGGTCTCTCTTGTAAAAGAGCCCCTGAGGCTCAATGGGATTAAACTGTATAAATAAAGGTGGAATAAATGAAAAAAATATATAGTTTGTGAACATGTAGTATTTTATTTTTTTTTTTAAATGGCAGTTTTAGGAAAGATTTCTCACCTTAACTGGTCCGTCATTGTTCTCTGGGATTGCTTCTGATTTGAGGTAGCGCTTCAACTTTCCATCGAAGTAATCTTGCAGGAAACGCTCGAGAGCTTTTCCATCTCGGCTGTCGGGACAACGCAGAACAAATCAGCAGAGCTGGAAAGTGGAAAAAACTGCGGCTCCACATCTGCACTCGAGCTGCAAGTCATTATTCTAACCTTAAAGAGTAATTTGTACTTTTTAAACTCTTAAAGATTCATCAGTGAATGAGATCAGCTCGAACAATTTGTTTCAATTTCTAAAAAGTTCACAAGAACGATCAAATAAAATGTCACTGGGAGCCTTAAGAGCATCTGAAGTTTCCTGCATGACAACAGGAGAAAATAAACTTCACAAGTTAAATTTTAAAGTTACCCAAAATCCATAAAAAGGCCAGTTTTACCAGTTAAAATACAGTACCTGAAATAATCAAAAAGTATTATTAAAGAAGACGTCCCGTCAGCAGGACTTACGAGAACTCCTCGCTCATGACGTATTTGTCTCCCTTGGCGGAGCGGATGGCCACCACAGGCAGCTCTCCTGAGCTGCCGTCCAGGCCGAACTCAGACACTTCGTGGTTGAACTGGTTCTTGTTGGCGACGGCAAAGTTCAGCTTCTTTCCCTGATCCAGGAAGCTTTTTGCGACCTTCATCACCCTGTAAGACATTTATTAACTTCATTACTTTGGTCAAGTCATGCATTTGGAAATTCAACAGCAGCAGACTGTTATTTAAACGTATTTCAGAGACTGTGGTTTTAACAGATGAGGTTCAAGATAAAGCTGAGAGTGAACCGCTGCTGCAGGAAGGTTGCAGAGCAAACACCAACCTGTTCCTCCAGTAGTTGGAGCCTTTAGGGTTTTTCTCGTAGTCCACATCGTAATAAGCCACCAGCAGGTCTTTCCCTCTCAGCTGGTCTTTGTTGTCGTCCGTCATGTGAGGACAGATGCCGAAGCTTTGAGGAGTTATCAAATTAATTACAACCAGTTTTTAACTGAACAGCTAAAATGTGACAAACTGTCAGAGCTCAGTCTGTAGAGAAACCTGCAGCGCAGCTAAATAAAACACCGTCAGGTTAATTTAAACCAAGCCTGATGAACTGAAGGCCAAGAACACAAAAAAAAAACTTAATGAAATATAATACCGTAATTTCCGGACTATAAGCCACTACTTTAACATGGTGGTTTAGTCGTTTCCCTGCTTTGACACACCTGATTTGAATCAATGGGTGATTAACAGATGTGTTGGAGCAGAGTAAACTAAAATATGCAGGACGGTGTTCCTCAAGGACCAGTGTTGGGTACCACTGGCTTATGCAATGCTGCAGCTAATTTATGGATTTTTTTATTTTGCCGTCTAACGAGCTTCATGCCACCAAAACATTTAGCCTCGTCACACCTGGGTGCTCACATAGCTGCCCAATACACGTCTCTTTTGAGGGGTGGTCCTCATGAGTCAATGAAACTACCTGTGTAAATAAAAGGTAAAAAAAAAAAAATCTGATTAATGAAACGGGGAGGGTAGAACAGGATGGGAGAATCCCTCCTTCCATTGAGGGGGGAGTCACATGTTCAGCACCTGTGGGGAGGATTCCCCTGCATGTGCTGTCAGGATCTACTGGCGCAGGACGACTATGAAGATAGCGATCAATCACTTCCTGGTAGGCTACTGTATTTTTAAACCAGCCATGTTACAGGCACTGTTCAAAAAAATAAAATAAATTTACTGTACGCATTTGTGCATGTTACCAGTACATATTTAAAAGTTTAAAAACATTCTGTGTAAATATCTCAAGTTACAACATGGACACCCACAGCTTATAGACAAGCACGATCTATATATGTACTTTTTAAAAAAGTGGGTGCAGCTTCTATTTGGGTGCGCTTAATAGTCTGGAAATTACGGTAACGTGGCTGTGATTTGACCACATGAAAATTATTGGAAACTTTAAACCACTGTTTACAGCTCTTCACACATTCCGAGGTCTCATTTGCAACAAACTAGTGTTGGAACTATAAAATAATGTATTTCAGCCTCAGCTAGTGTCCTCATCACGACTCCAGCTGTTATATTCTTCACAACATTATGTCACTGGCCTCAAAACTTAACAGTTTAAACATTTTTCCCTACTCGGTGCCATCACTGAGGAAACATTTCAGGTACTCCACAAGATTCTTGTGAGCAACAAGACACGAAATAAAAACTAAATAACTCTTGCTGCTCAACTAGAAGCCAGCTGTTGAACCTGACGTGGCTCTGAGACACTCACATGTTGTCTTGGATGAATCTCTTGATTTTGTTGCTGGTAAATTTGTCCTCGCTGAATTTCACTGAGCTGTCTTCAAACTTATTGTTGAGGCGTTGTGGACGGAACAGGATGACGCCCCTGAAAAACCAAGAGGAAATATTCTTATGTTGCATCTATTAAACACCAAATATTCAGTAATTTCCACAAAAAGTAATATATATTTCATGTGTAGTTACTTTGAAGTCAGTACAGTCATGGAAAAGAGATTCTAGGAATTTACAGATCTGGTTTTAAATTGATTTACATCTAAAGTGTACAATAAAACAGATTTTACCAAGTTCATTAAATAAAGCTTAAATTCATCTGTTCAGTTGTAGATTTGCTGACGTATCTGGGATCATTGTCTTTTTCCATCTTGTCCCATTTTGTGCCAGCTGTCAGACAGACGGCTTCATGTTTGAGCAATTTGGTTTACAGTAGTTGTACAGAGTTGACTCAGTGACTGCAAGGAGACCAAACAATCAGCCCTCCATCACCCTGCTCGACAGCTATGTGATGCGTTTGTGCCAGTATGCTGTCTGGTTGTTGTGGTTTTGCATCCTTGAGGTTAGATTTGAATATTTTACATATTAGGTAAAGATCAGACCATTTTTATTGCTCTGATGCATAAAATCCTAAAACTTGAAAGTGTCTGGACTTCTTATCCCCATGACTGTAGGAATCTGAATTTAAGGGCAACACCAAAAGAACTCACTCTTCATCGATGTCGTAACTCTTGAGGAGGTCTTCAGAGTTGGTGTGGGCAAAGCGATAGTTGTCCCTCAAGGCGCTGGCTGCTTTTTGGAATTCAGCCTGTGCTGTGCTCTTATCATCAGCAAAGAACCCTGGGGAGGACAACACGCTTTCAGACAAGGATGCAGATCACACCGGCACTACAGTGGCGCCTGCACCATGGTCAGCTATTGTGTTAAATTCTATGATTCTGTTGTTTAGCTTTAATGCATTTTATTTTCACACTGTCAAGAGAAAAAAAAAAACTTCACTCACCAATGACACTTGCATCTTGATCTGCAATAAACTTCTCAAAGTCAGCACTGGTCTTGAGCGCGACTGAAGCTGGGCCAGCTTGCTTTTTCAGAAAACTAACAATCCCATCTTCAGAGAGAAATAAAAACAATGCAGACAAAAGGAACATAGTAGACATTTAGAAGGATTTCTTATAAAGTGTCAGAAATAAGCAGAGAAAAAAACTGCCTTTATCATATCAGAAAAGTGTAAAGTACCTGCGGATCTGGGACCATCATAAGGACCAGACTCTTCTCCATCCCTAAAGATCTTCAGGGTTGGGTATCCACTCACACCATATTTGCTGCATATGTTGCTGTTGGCTGTGCAGTCAACCTAAAGAATAGAAAGAATAAAATTCATACCTTTAAGCTCGACTGTTGGGGGCACAAAGCCACTAAGGTTTAGGGAACTGAACTTTGGATTACCTTAGCAAGAGCGACGATGCCTTTCAGACGTGTGGCTGCTGCCTCGTACTCAGGTGCGAGCCGTTTACAATGACCACACCTAGAATAAAGGATTGAACCAGTCAAACAGGAGAATAAGTTACACGTCAGATTCAAACATGGTGAAGGACCTGGGGGGGGAGACTGCTCATTTTACTGTGTGAAATTTGATACTTAAGATAAAATCATTTAGGCGGGTTTAACAAATGATTGGACAAATTTAAAAAAATTATTAAAAAAAACAAATTGTTAATATTTTGTTTACATGCTTTTCATTCGTGGAGTTAATTTTCTCTCAGAATAGCCCAATTTTCTTAAAAATTAAAGTCAGTGTCACTTGTTTATCTGCACATGACGTCATCCACAAGTTTATTACTGTAATTGTGAAAACTGACATCTGGTTAACTTCATTCTTGGATGCCATTCTACCTTTTAAAATGTTTAATTTTATTCAAGTTTATTGCTGTGGTTACACGTCACCTCCCATGGACCAATCAGAGATGGACACCAAAACTTGATCAGCCAATCAGAGAGTTTTAACTGAAGGATACGCCCCTCAACTTCCTTATAGCGTACAGTGTGCACACGAAAAGATTCCCAACATTTAAAAACTCCAGTAACTTTACAGCTTTAAGATGTAAAGGTTCTTGTACTGGTAAATTATGATAATTCTCAACTACCCGTTTAAATTAAAAACTGCAATCAGAACGAAAAGTTAGCTTGTCCGTTTCCACCTCCAGCTAACATGCTAACAATTGGGCTCGGGCCAAAAGGCGAATTATTTTGATTCGTTTCAGTAAAACGAACACGATACGATGCAAATGGAGCAAAAAAGGCCTAAAAATAACGCAAGTGAAAAACAATACAGTATATAACTCGCACAGATAATATAAGTTCACTTACATGTAAACAGTTCTGCAAACGGAATGTTAGCATGTAAAACGTTGTAGCATTTATCTTAAACATGGCTACGCTAACACATTCTCGGTAAAAATCCGAAGGACTCACCAAGGTGCAAAAAACTCCACCAGGATGAGATCGTGGCTTCCGATTCTGGTTTCGAAATCGTCATCCGTGAACTCCAGAACATCACTGGCTCGGGAGAACCCGGCGAGAGCCGCTAAAAAGATCAGCCTCAACATGGCACACTGAGCAGGTTATTCTCTTCAATTACCCACAAGCTGTTTGGACTGTAGACGTTGTCCGTGGCTGCCCCGTCTCGGCTCTTTGTAACAGCTGAATGCCAAGACTGCAGGACGCTCGAACAGGGCCGAAGCTGACTAGCGTAGAGAAAGAGAAAAGAGGACGGAGGCGGTGAAGATGTTCGCAGCCAGCGGGATTTTTTTTCCTCGTAATCACAGTGTGGCAGCGTCTCATTGGTCGGTTTGTCACGCCACTCCAAGACCATTAACCAATGAGAAGCCAAATATTAAAACGTCATCATGTTTGAACCAATCAAAAGCCGCCAAAAATCAAAGCTCCTGTCTCACATACAGAAGAGGATCTCCTGTTGCCTGAAGTCATTGAAAAGGTGCGAAAACCTGGATGTTTGTGTAGATGTGGAGATTTGATTGCCAGGATCTTGTCTTAGTACAGTATAAGAGTTAAGATAACATTGACAGTTTATAATTTCCTTGATGTGAACGTGTCAGTTTTTTTTTCTTTTCCCCGTGGCTCAAGACTAACTTATATAAATGAAGGTTAAAATGAATGAATGAAAAACTGTCATTTTATCAAAATTACCACCAAAGGTATTTTTTATAGCAACATTTAAAGTATATTAAAAAAATGTTTTCTTTTTTAATGACCGCTGTAGATTATTTGCTTTCTGAGTCATCATTCAGCAATTTCTAGTAAAAACTGTATAAGTTCCTGACAGAGATTGCAGAATGTGGGCAAACACAAGTTAATTAAATTAAGTTTTTAGTGTTTATGACAATAATGTTTTTTGTGTGTTTGCTCCAGACTGTTCTAATAGTTGATGGTGAAGAGATCCTGTGACATGTGCCTGTTGTGGAAAACCATAAGCCACTAGGATTTTTTGCACCACAGCTATTAGTAATATTACATGCCTGATGCCTCTCTCATAAATTAAATGTCACCATTGAGCTTGTTCCTTCCAGTGACGTCCTACCTCTTCATCTTCATGCCCAACTAAAACTGATGTAACAGCTGACATTATTCAGCATTGTCCACTATCTATGATTTCTAATTTATTTAGTTATGTATTACTGTATTTTGATAGCCTGGGTTTTAATTAAACAAATCTGTAAAATGAACAGTTGTTTAAAAGCAAGTCATCTTTCAGTCTAAGGTTTTAGGTACAGTATCAGAAGATACCTCAAACATGAGGTATACGATCCCAGTACAAATAGTACAGCTACAGAAAAAAAGAACAACAAGAGAATAGGTAATAGTACACACCACTAGGTACTGGTATCTCCTATAAAATAACATACAATCTAAGAACAACAAGTAAAATATTACATTGTTTTGTACAACAAAGCAGTAAACAGGATCAGTGTTAGTATTTCCACGATGCAGTGTCTTTTAAAATAAAACGAACAGCAGTTAATTAATTTAACCACCATCAGTTCATGAATGTTTATTAAGCTGTCGTGTTGCACTGTTCTCCTGTTTGTTTTTTGTTCACAACTATTGTGAAACCATGGCAACACCTTTATCTTTTCCTGTTTTAGTCATCCGGTTGTAGATTCAATGCTGTGTTTGGGATCAGTGTCCCGTTTCATGCCATTTTGGACAGGCAGCTTCATATTTGACTTTAAAATCCTATAGAGGAGTTCATTTTCCACTAAATGACTGCAAGGGGCAGGCCCTGTGTCTGCAAAACAAGCCCCAATAATCATACCTCCACCGCTGTGCTGAACAGGTGGTTTGAAGGATTTGTGCTGATCCAACCAAACATCTTAGTTTTAAACTCGTCTGAACATTGTTCCAGAAACCTTCTGTTTTTTTTTTATCTTTAGTTTGTTTAAGAGGAAAAAAAGAGGCTTTTTCCTTGACGATGCTTCCCTCCACCCTTTCCAAACACAAGACATTTGTTTAGTCTTTTATCCAGTTGTACTAGCTCTGGGTTCTTTTTCTCTAGAAGCATCACACAGTCTGATTTTACGGTTGACTTTACCGGGAAGTCGACTCTCGACTCTCTCTGGTTGTAAAAGTTGGACCCCAACACCTCCAGGTCTCCGCAGCAGCAGTTGATCCTTTAAGCTGATTGCTGGTGTGAAAGATTTCAAACTGCTGAAGCCTCTGATTTCAGTGAGATTCTCACATTTACTGGTGTCCATTTAAATCATTCACTCCAGTAGAAGCTCTTGATCTTTACTCACCTAGCTGAACAAAACATTTCTGCATGTTGGACATCTCCAGCAGCCGGTGTGTGTTAGGAGCCACCAGATGGAGCCCTCTGACAAGACTCAGGGCAAATAATAAGTTACTGCTCCATCCTGGACTGATGAGCAGCACAAGAGCAAAATCACCTGAAGGACTCAAGTTTGAAGAAGAAAAATATGAATTTAGTTTGAAACTAAACAAATGTCACAAAACTTAAATACTACTAATACTAATAAACATTTAGCTATATTTTATAGAGCGAGTTACTGATTGGTGGTGAAACTACTTTGTATGCCCATCTACAGTAAGAGATATTAAACAAGTGATTTTCTAGGTTTTTTGATTATTATTTATTTACTTATTCTGATTTTAACAAGTTCTACATCATTAAGTGATTGGATATTAATTTCACTCAAACTCAGGGTTTTTGTAAATACTGTAGTTGTGTTGGAAAACAGCGCTCTCCACCGCTTCACTTCCTCCCCTGAATGACTTGACCTCCGTCGACTCTGATCCTTGACCTTTTCTGTTTGGACCTGGCATCTCTTATTCCGTTGTTCTCAGACTGCGTTTACATCCAGCAGTTATTTTACTGACAGTGTCTGACACACGCTGCTCCTGTCCTAAGTACATGTCAATATTCAAATGTAAAGAAACAACCCATGCTTTGGCAATTGTTGGCAACAAAACATGATTCTGCGGATTTGCCTAATTTATTACAAATGTGATAGACCTTTAGTGATGCACATTTAGTGGTTATTTCTGATCACTGACACACATACAAAAAAAATCAAAAAAAGAGCATTGAGTGTGCATTTTAACAGCTTCAACAGTGTTCCTAAAATATAAACATGTAAAAGTTTTATAGTGAAGCCTCGTTTTAAACAAAGATGCAGAGTCTGGGCTCTCGACAGAGCTTTAAGACATCATGTTTAACGTATGAAATGTTAAAACACATTTGGGTTTGTGTTAATTAGTGTCTGTACGGTCTTGACTCTGGCCTCATATGTTGGCTTGTGGACTTTTTAACTGTTCGGTCTCAGTGGGTGAGGGTCATCGGGCTTCTCTGTGATGTCCTTCTGTCCTCTACTGGTTTCCCTCAGGGCTGCGTCCTTTTCTTTTTCATGTACAAACAATTGACTCAGACATTTCCCACAGCGTCACATTTTAAAGTTTGCTATGACTCTGTCATCCTGTCCCTTCTCAGCAGTGATGGTCCAGACCCTGGACCTGTGGTCGGGGACTTCAATGAACGGCGTGAGTCTTCTTTTTAAAGCTAAATGTTTTGAAGACAAAGATGATGATCGTTGATTTTAGAAAAGCCTCTTCAGTTGCAGCTCCTGTGGTCATCAACGGTGAAGAAGTCCAGGTGGTGCATCAATATAAATACTGTATCTAGGAACTGATCTGGATGACAAATTGACCTTTGACCCCCATGTGAACTCACGTTGTAAGAAGGCCCACCAGAGCATGTATTTTTATCAGAAGCTCCATGGTTTTAATGTTGATTTGACTTTTATGAGAATGTTTTATTGAGTCTCTTACCTGCATCTGTTGGTTTGGATTGTTAACGTAAAAACAGAAAAACTCAGGGATTGTCAGGATGTGCAGCAAAACTGCTGGCATGGCCCTCCAGAACCTCACTGACCTACACAAGGTGAGGTCAGTGAACAAGGCCAGG
>JARVGS010000002.1:4656401-4670868 GCA_031762315.1 Hypsolebias antenori
AAATCCGGACTTACGGCGCCATGTGGCCGGCGTTTCGAGTTGCGGCAAAATCGACCTACGAACGGTCCTTAGGTCCGTAACCCGTTCGTAACTCGAGGACAACCTGTATATAGAATTGCCCTTTGGCAGCAGGCAATAGAAATGGGAAACACCCAGAACTGTGTTTGATGTGTCTCCACTTCCAAATAGGAAATTATATACGTATATAAAAAACATATTTTTCATTTTATTTATAATGTAGCTACCTGTGAGTTGGCTGACATGGTGGAGCGAGCATACGTGTACGGCAGCTCTCCATACCAGCAGGTCAGCCTGGGCTCTTCATATGATTCACCTTCATCATCATCACACAAACACAAAGATACAAACACAAAGCCACAACATTAAAATATTGTTAGCAATCGTTAACGGCTGCTTTCTTTTTTCAGGGCTTGCTATTGTGTAAAAAGTTAGCTACAAATCACTGACATAAATTCGAACACAAAGACTAACATGTTTTAAATTGTGTAACACACATGCACACAAAATAAAAGCTTTCATTCAATCACTACAGTTGGAGCAGAGAATGGACAAATTCCATCTTGATATTTCGTTTTCTCTCCAATCATCATTTTTATTCCCAGATTTAATTTCTAGAAGCTTAAAACAAACAAGGAAATCTAATTTCTCTCGTTCTGCGCTCCTCTGGGGCTCTGGATCTACTTGCGTTACTCTGACAACAACCTGCTCTCTTCTAAGAACCAGTTCTCTGCCGTTAGTAGATGTTGGCCGGTTCGGTTTGGGAACACAGTGAAACCAAAACAACCATCATTTATAAAAGACAAATTAATTATTCAGGCCCGCAGAAGGAGGTACTTATGAACATGTGCAGCCATTATGACTCCTTAAAAGGTTAACTCGTTCCATAAAAAGATGTTCTCACGGTTTACAAAATGTGACAGCTGACAAAACCAGAATGTTACAAGATAAACTAACTCCCTCTCAAAATTATTATTATTATTTTAAGTTGGTGAGTTCATGGTATGATCTAAGTTAAAACTTAAAAGTCTGTTCTCCACTTCTGTATCAGCTTTTTCTTTTCCAAAACATCACATGACCTTGTTGACAGACTGAGGAATGAAATGGGATTACACAACCCGTCTCTGTGAGAGTTTAGAAACTGTCGCCCCTCGTCTACATCGCGCTCGGTCTGTCTGCTACAGAGCTGGCACAAAGCAGCAGAGAAGAGACGAGAGAAAAGGTTGGCTTGAAGACAAAGTGTGGCTTCACCTCAACTTGCTCACTGCACGGCTGAGAACAACGTGCGAGTTTCCACTTTAACCGACTGCTCTTCTAAATAAATACACAAATTACCACAGAGGACCAAACAATCAGTTCATTCTGGAGAATTTTGAAATTGTTCCTCAATAACAAACTTATCTATACAAATCTGGCACGCGTCCTCAACAACTGACAAATTATTAATTATTTTATTACATGGTTATTCCAGCAGAAATATCATGATTCTGTAGGAAGTGATATGTCTTCTGACATTCTTTGTGCTTACAAATACTTGAGACCCTCGCTACTTCACGGTTCGTTTTTCGCGGACTCGGTCTATCATGGTTTTTCGAAACAAGACTGGACAAGACGGATGAGCCGCACGATCGGCATGGAATTTTTATTTAAAGTAAATTATTTTAAATAATTTAGCATCGCCTGCACCGTTGTGCAGCCCACAGCTGCAGGATAAGGTTCCTGCTGCAGCTGATCAGCTGTTCTCTGTGCAGAGCGGAGGTGGGCGTGGCCAAGAATGCTTGCAGGTGGCTGAGAGCAGCGGAGGCAGGGAGCTGAAATCATGACATTCTGTGTCTTTTAGAGCGTTTAGATCAGGGGTGGCAAACTCATTTACAAAAGGGGGCCAAATTAAACCCTTTTTCAAACTAAGGGCCAATTTAAGAATCTACATTAACTCAAGTTAGATACCCAATGGGGCTGGGCGATATATCGATATTTTAAAATATCGAGATAATTTTTTTTCGCGATATAAGTTGAGACTATCTCGATATAAACTTTATAAGTTTTATACTTGAAAATCCTCCGGCCCCTCAGCGGTCCCCTCCTTCCTGCCTGCAGGAGGTGGTCGGAGACTTTTAGCACAACAAGTAAACACAGCAGATATGAAGAGCCGCTAGCTGCTGAGGGGACATAACATTGTTCTTTCTGAGCTAGTTTGGATTTAAATTGTCAGATGAGGGCAGAAAAATTATTTTTGTAGATAATGCTGAAAATAGTCCTGACGAAAGGTGACAACTACAAATCTTTTTCAACGTTTAAACAGCGGAGTGGAGCATGAACCGTGAAACGGCAGAACCGAGTGCTTTAACAGCCTGATGCTTCTTTAAAACAAACCACGGGTCCAAGATCATATAGCCGTGCGTGCACCGCAGAGCTTTATGAGAGGAGCAGAGAGAGGTGGAGACATTAACAAATCAGCAGTTCATCATATCTCTAAAGATACAGTCCTTAGCGGCTAACAAGATGGCTAACGCTTTAGCCCTCTTATTCCACAGCTGAGACTGACTTATCGCGGGGCTTCAGGGTACGGATCCCCCACGATAAACGAGAGACTACTGTTCTTGAACTTATTTAAGTACTGATGTAATGCAACGTTAGATAAGGTGTAAAGCTTTATTTTTACTAGCCGTTAGTAAGTGAGCCCTGTCTGACTTTATATTTTTCTAAATGGAGACTGTTCAAAGAGCTATCTACAACAAGTAAGATATTATTTGTTTATAACTTTTCCACAAAAAAACCCATTTAAAAAAGGCTGAACCAAATCATTATTTAAATAAATATTTTGACGGAGCAGCTAACAAGCAGTATTTAAAGTTACAGTTCTGGTCCCCACCCTGTCTGTAGTTAGTCTTCTGGGACCAGGGCAGTTCTGCCAGCAGTTTACTGAACATCCAGTCAGCCTCCTCTGAGCACAGAAACCCAGGTCGAAGACGTAGCCTGGATGAAAAAAACAAAAAAACAGAAAACATATTAAAGCTCCAAGCTTCATTTTGGTTGTGATGACATAATCAGTCGTATAAACAAAATCATTTGCTGAAAGAGTAAAAAACAAAATGCTGTTCTATAATAACACAAACCAGGACTGCACTATGTTGGGGGGAATGGGCATACGGTTATAAAATATTAAAAACATGATTAGCTGTGATTAACCCACTGATTTTCTTTTCTGACATCATCTCAACCATCTTTAGGGGCGGGCAACTTCATCTCAATGAAAATATTTTTAGTTGACGCTTGGAAAATAATCTGATTTATTGAATCCAAGCAGTCCTTGGTGACATTCATATTGTGCACAATATATTTATAATACATTTTTACTTAGTGCTGCCCAAAGGCCTGTTACAATAACACATTTTGCTGGGTGATAAATTGTCTCAGAACTTATTGCGATAAATGATAATATTGTTTGAAATTTGACAATAATTAGTAATTTTTGTCAAATTTAATAAGAAATGTTTATTCATTTGTTTTGCATGTAGTACTTTTTTTGACCACCGTATGGCAGTATAAGACGGTTTGAGCCAAAGGATGGATAGTGAGGGAGCGAGCAGCGTGTCTCTAAGACAAATAGGAGGGAGGTCCCTTGATGTGACATGAGTTGTCTCTCTTCAGTTCTCAAAATGGCGAACGCTCGGTGTGGTTTGAGATCTTTAGCATTTTTCACACAAAGCTTTGAATATGAAAAAAATCAGTAAACAAGTTCTCAGCTTCTTTTTTCAGGGGAAAAAAAAAAACTTTTTACACGAAGGCACAGTTTCAACCATGAATGTTGGCGCTTCGACAAGACGGAGGTTTTTTTTTTTCCAAGGTTGGCCTGTTAGTTTAGCTCGTAATTTAATGAAAAAGGGAGGGGTCAGAGCCTTTTGTCATCCGGTGTCTTAAGAAAGAGAGAGACACGCAGAAACGATGAAGCAGATAAATGAAAACGAGGTTGATAATTTTCATTTATCATCCGATTAAATGATTTGTTTATCGCGACAGGCCTATGCCCAAGTATAAATTGTTAAGAAACACAAGGTTGTAATAAAATATGGTTTGTTTGTAGCTTACATCGGATCAAAATAATCCAAAATGACAAACAATAACAGATTAAACTTTATGGCACCAATTAAATTATTGGTTCATATCATATCATATCTAAAGAAAATAAACTTTTTTTTTTTAATGTACTTCAACACATTTCCTTAGGAACCAAAACTATTTTAGGCGTCATTGTCTTAATTTATGTTGTCACTACGCTAATTTTTGAATGTAAACATATTTTTGCACCTAGAAAAGTTGGAACATATGTTATAAATTAGCCACAAAAGATACATACATACAATTACAATTTTAAAAAGATATTTTGAACAAGTAATTGTGATTAAACTTTTATACAAAGTAGTATTCATAAGAGGATAGATCTTTGAGAAGCAAAAGGTGTGCTGAGGATGTTCAGTTTGTCAACGAACAGTTAAAAAAATTATTAAACTTGTTTAAAAACGAAGTTCTTCTGAAACAAAATACATTTCTATACAGTTTTCTCTCCTCGTTCACCTACAGTAGACAGTATGTGGCAAACTCAGAGTCTTTAAAGCATCAGATGATACTTCATGAAGAATCATTGTCAATAGCTGATAAAACTATAAAAATAAATTTGCTATGAATTTTTTGTGAAAGCTTTACTAAAAAAGGGGAAAGAATTCCTGCACGGTTGCTTTTAAACAAGCATGATGACCCAAACTGTTCAGCAGCTTAAACTATTTTGTGTGAGATTACTGCCACCTAGTGGTTTAAAACGGAACTAAAATTACTATAATTTTTAATAAACATGTTGGTTCGGTGCTACACTACTTTATTAATTATATAATTTATTTAATTCTCCTCATTTGATTTAATCAGACATAAACAGATTATTTGGTATTAATTAAACTGTACTCACCGAGATACTCCAGACGGTTCATGACTGATCTCATAATCACCTGCCTGCCTGATGAGAGTAAAACCATGGACATTTGTTAGCTTTGTGTTGCAAAATAAAGAGAAAACTCACTAAAAAGCACTTTTTTTTTTCTAGAGCGGTCCAATAAAACAGCCACTGTGTAACTTACTCTATAACCCTTTCAGGTGGAACATCTTTAATTGGCTGCCATGAATAAAATACAAATAATGAGAGTTAACAACATTGTCTAATGTTTGTAATTGTGTAAAACACACTTTTGACAAAATAGTTCACAGTTTACCTTTTCAGACTGGTAAAACTCAAAATTTGTGGAGGTTGTCTGGTTTCCGAAACCCCAAGAACCTGAAGCCGTGCTAACATTCCTGGGCTGGTTGTTTAGGACTCCTCCTGCACAAAAACAAAGAACACAACATTCCCTTCAAATCAGCTGGATTTGTAGGAGGAGGAGGAGAATGAGGAAGTCCCACTCGAGCAGTTCCTGAAACTGTCTGCTCAGTAGCTTGGAAATTTGAAGCAGACCACAACATAGCTGCCTGAGAACATTTGTACCGTATTTTTCTGACTATAAGGCGCATTAAGCGAATAAAGTTCATTTTGACAGATTTTTGAGTGCCGTGTCCGTGTACCACATGAAAACGGTTCGAGGTCAATAAGCACAACCAGAATTAATACATAAGGCTCATTGTCAATTTTTGAGAAAATTTAACTAGAGATTTTTTGCTTCTTTATTGTAAAGGTTGTGGGCAACCCAACATTTTGACAGACAACCAGATTCAGTCAAGAGGTTGTCCACAGTTGCCCATGAGTTGGACTACCCATTCACTCGCTCACTAAATATTACATAACTCATTTTCACAGCTTGAACGAGTCTGTTTTGAGCAGATGGGTATGAATGCAGCAGCTTAAAGGCGAGAGATCAGCAGCATGGATAATCAGCAGCACAGATAAAGTCGCATATCACCAATTAAAGTGGCATTATAGTGATTTTTCTTTTTACAGTGATTTTCCTGTTAGGGATTTATGAGTCTAACAGCTTCAGGGTAGAAGCTGTTCCTCAGGAAACCGGAGTACCCGGAGAAAACTCATGCACGCACGGCGAGAACATGAAGACTCCACCCAAAAAGAAATCAAGACTGGAATTTGATCCGGCAACCTTCTCGTTGAGAGACAACAGCTCTATCAACTGAGCCATTGTGCTGCCACGCTTTAACGTTTAATACAAAATTAGATTTTAGATACAAAGGTCTCGGGAGGTTGGGGTGCAGGGCGGGAGGAGGTGGGGGTGTGTCAGTTCAGGTATCTCCCCAGCTGGAGTGAATTGGTCACTCTTAGAGTAACGGAGTGTCCTCCTTGGCTTGCTGCAGGTGCACGCAGTAAGAATGTATTTTTCCTCTGATCACAGTAGCCACAGTGTTTGCAAACAGTATCTTCTGAAAAAAGTACTGTAGATGTAAACAGTGCGTGTGGAGAGACACCATAACAAAGAGATAAGGATCTCTTGTAGTGGTCCGTCCCGCAGCGGATCTCAAGAAGCTTCCGACCAAATAGAGTCCGCTGCTGCATGATAGTGCGAGGAAGAGGGTGCCCAAGGCCGTCCATCCTGTTCTTCATTCCACGAAGAATCCTTCGTTGTACAATCATCTCCAAAAGCTCTCGAGGAGTCCCCAGAACTGAGCCAGCCCTCTCCATTAGCTTGGTGAGCATTTTTTTTAAGTCAGCTGCTTTCCCAGCAGACGATGGCAGAAGAGACAGCACTCTGATAAGCAGCAACCCGATGCAGACACTGAAGGACTCAAGCCTCCTCAAGAAGCTCAGCCCGCTCTGTCCCCGTCCTGCACACGACCTCACTGCTGCGACTCCAGTCCAGTCCGATACCAGAGAATAAATCATCTTAAAAAAGCGATTTACATTCAGAAAAATATGAATTAAAGTACATCATGTTCTGTAAAGAACATCCACGTTATCCCTTTGTGAAAGTTAAACCTGGAACAACAAAAACAAACAAGCTAGTAGTCTGCTTCCAGACAATGAAAAGATTAAAACTAGTTATTCCAAAATGACTGCAGGTTTCACCACAGAAATGACACCTTTACTCACCTGTTTGAGCCGAGTGTTTTGGTGGTTGTTTGGCCCAGGACCCCTGCACCCTCGCACGCTGACGTTTATCAGACATCACATCAGTTCTGCTTGGTCAGAATAAGGAGGCAGACACAAACACAGTCTTATCGTATGAAAAACACATCAACTCACTGTTTGACTAAAAATCCTCCGTGGGCATAGCATGTGAAACGAAGCTGCAACGTTTGGTAAAGATTTGAGCCCAAATGCAAAACCCAAAACGTTAAATGCTTGAATATAAAAATAATTAATTTATTCAAACAAAAAGGCTAACAAAGAGCAAAAAAAATGACAAAATAAAAACTCAAAGGAGACTCGAATGATCAAACATGAGTGGCACATGTACACTTTTTGCCCCGCTCCCCTCAGGAAGGAGGTTAAGGAGCATTAAGTGTAGAACTGAGGAACAGCTTCTACCCTGAAGCTGTTAGACTCATGAATCTCTAACCAGAATAATCACTGTGAAATATCACATCTTGTTGCTGCTGATCGACGTAATGTTTTTATGCTATTTGTGCTTAGTGTTTTTTAGTCCATGTTTTTCTTAGTTCATATCTTAGATGTTATTGTTTTTCTTTTACATTTTATTGTTAGTTGTAATTGGGACCCTGTGTACACAATTTCGTTCCACCACATGTACCACATGTGGTGTGAATGACAATAAAGAATCTCTGGCTCTGACATAAGGCACAATGCAATGAGGGACAAAAAAAGACAGTATTTAAAGAACTAAATGACAGATAATGACACTGCCTGGAAGCAGACGCCACATAGATAATGACAGCACGATGACTCAGTGGTTGGCACTGTTGCCTCACAGCAAGAAGGTCCTAGGTTCAATCCCCGGTTGGACCTGGGATCTTTCAGTGTGGAGTTTGAAGTTCTTCTCGTACTTGCGTGGGTTTTCTCCGGGTACTCCGGTTTCTTCCCACAGTCCAAAAACATGCATGTCAGGCTGAATGGTAACTAAATTGTACCTAGGTGTGAGTGAGACAGTGAATGGTTGTTTGTCTTGTGTTTCCGTGTGTCCCTGCCATGGACTGGAGACCTGTCCAGGGTGTCCCCCACCACTTGCACAATGAAAGCTGGACATAAACAATTGTATTGTAATCTAGACAGCCGGATGTCTGACTGACAGTCATTTGTTTTTGTCTTGAACTTTTTAGAATTTGACCGTCATGGCTATGGCGTCACATGCTCTACCACAAACACAGATGTAAAACTGTGATTTTTGTTAGTTTGCTTTTCAACCAAATAATTAAGTTGTTATTTAGATTAGGGAGTCCCTGGTTTGAAATCCATAAAATAACAATTACAGGGGCTTGTGAACCTAAATTTTTATTTTGTCTGTTCCCTCAGGGGTTTCCACAGCGAGTCATCCTCCTTCAGTTCACTCATAGTTGCCAAGTTCGCTTATTATAAGTGACTTTGGGCTTGTTTATTTATTTATTTATTTTCTAAAATCGCTTATAAATTTTGTGGGTTGTGTTTTTTTTTTTTTTTGGGCTTGTTTTGAACGTTAAGTTGCTTATTGGGGATTGTTTTTCTTTCCATGTGAAAGCAAAAGACGAGTGGTAAGTAATTTGTCCCTTCACGCCCCCCTTCCACAGATGTTACGTCCAGGTGGATGTTACGTTCAGGTGCGGCTGGTGCCAGTTTGTGCAGCAAAGATTTCACTCCAGCCAAGGAGATGCTCGAGCGCTTTAACAGTAACATGTGCTCTGTGGGAGGAACATTTGGAAGCACAGAGACAGATGCAAACGAAAACAGCGATGATGGACTGTAGTTCAGGTAAAAGCTAATTTTACATCTTTTTCATCTGTACCAAGTTTTATGCTAATTTTCCCATATGTGATTTCTGTGCTAGATGAACAGACCTGATGGGGAAGGAAGAAGAGCAAGGAAAGAAGATGGTTTCACACGTAACCTGCTTGAGTTGGCTCATGTGTGTCTGCTTTTAAACAGAGTTTAAAGAAAGATTTTTTGTTGATTGTGTTTACTGAGTTTGCTGTTAAAATAAATGAATAAAATTTATATGCATCCTTTATGATTGTCTATTGTTGTCCACTGTTGTCACCATTCTTTGTTGAAAATCCAGGTCTCTCTGGTAAATGAGTCCCTGAGTCTCCATGAGATTAATTAAAGGTTGAATTAATGTTACATATGCAAAATAGTTTTATTTTCAGAGCGTAAAAGTATGTTATTCAAAGTGTTTAGCATAATATAGCTGTTTAAATGTAATGCCATAATAAATGTATGCTTATATTGTTTAAAAACGGCCTCTGCTTTACACAATGTGGTGGGTTGCCAGTTGGGCTTGTTTTCATGGAGCTAGTTGCTTGTTTCTATCACGAGATCTGGCAACACTGTCCATGTCCTCTCTAACTGCATCCATGTCTCCTCTTTGTCTTTTACCTGGCAGATGCATTTCTAACATCCTTCTACCAATACCACTGTCCCTCTTCTGGACATGTCCAACCCACCGTCCCTCTTCTGGACATGTCCAAACCACTGTCCCTCTTCTGGACATGTCCAAACCACTGTCCCTCTTCTGGACATGTCCAAACCACTGTCCTGCTGTCCTCATATTGCTGTCCTTGGGGGGAGTGGTGGTGCAGTGGTTAGAGACGGTGGGCCTGTGATTGGAAGATCGCCGGTTCAAGCCCCGTCACCGACAACATCAAAATGTGGGTGGAAAAAGGTGAAACACCCACACCTGCCTCCACCTTCATTCGCCACACTCTGGGTCCCTCAACCCCCACCATCTGCTCCCCAAACATGTCTCTCTTGAAAATGGGTTCCCATGGCTCAATGAGACTAACTGTATAAATAAAGGATAAATGAAAAAAAAAAAAAAGATGCATTCAGGAACCATGCAATGGTTTAAGGAATGCATTTATGATGCATTCAGGAACCAACAGTTTGAGGAGTGGCTCTATGATGCATTCAGGAACCAGCAGTTTGAGGAACAGCACAATGATGCATTCAGGAACCTATCTGAAGGAACTTTCATTTTAAGTTAGAAAAGACTGACAAAATTTTACTGATTTATATTTTTAGCTTGAAGTTTTTGTTTGATTTTTCTGTCATAATCAAGAGTTTACTGTAAATCTGACCTTGTTAATGTATTTTTTTAAATATTTTATTATAAAAACAAAACTTGTGTTTAAGTGAGGATAAAAAAGTGCATTTTAATTAATTTCACACAATAAATAAATCATGCAGTTTATTTTATCATTTTTATTTGTATTTGTTTTGCACACCAGACACACGAACAGCTCCTGTTTACAGATTTAATAACGATAAATTGTTTAAACTCCAGATGGACACAACACTTCCGAACACTCAACACATGTTGGAGCGTGATTTGATTGACAGCTAGAATAATAATTTGATTGACAGCAGGATTAGTGATGTTCACCTTAAACTACGTTTTTGATTCACGTCATCTGTCAGTCTGAGTGAGGCTGCACGAGCGCCTTGAATCAGAACAAACAGGAAGTGGACTCGTCTTCTATCCTGAGAACTTGATGAGAGCGGCCTGTCCGGGCCCGAGTTGCAGGTTCTTCAGGTCCACGCTGCTGTCTTCAGGTAGGGCGCTGCTGTTGGTGCTGAGGACCACCGCCCCGTGTCGAGGCACCACCGAACCGCTCAGCTGAAACACCGCCGCCTCTTCCTCGGCCCAGTTAAAGGCAGCCAGGTACCGGTCACTCTGGTCCCAGACCCGCAGGTACACCAGGGAGGAGGACGAGTTGAAGAGGAGCACCCAGTCTCCGTGGAGCAGTGAGAGAGCTTTGCTGCGCAGCTCGCTCACCGAGCAGAAGAAGCTGCGATACGACAAACGCTCAGACTGCTCCTCCTGCAGACAAAAAGACGAGATGATGCAATATAAAAGAGGAGTTTGAGATGATGGAAGGACAGAGAGTGTTCCTCTGCTGGTTTAGTCTCTGGAAAAAGACGAGACTGTTGAAGTCATGACCCGCTCGCTCTACTCTGCTTCTGACTGGGCCTAACATGGAGGATCAGGTGACTCAGGAGGAACGATGATCAAGTTAAAAACACGAGGAGCAGGTCCAAGGCAGAGGTGGACCAGAGAGTCGGACCCTTGGTTCTTAGGAGCGTAATAAATCTGTTCTAAGAGTGGAGGGTTGCTCCTGTGAGGAAACAGGAAATGTTTCCGTCATTCATTTACTTTGAGTCAAACCAGAACTGATTTAATTTCTGTAGAAACTTATTTAAATATTTTCAGAAACAGCTCTTCTGACATCGTGACTGGATTCACTGGTTTCTGTCTGCTGCATCTTTCCAGACAACGATCACATCTTGTAACGGGCGATCACCTGATCATCAACGATAGCCAGTAACCATGGAAACGTTCTTCTTGTGCCATAAATTGTCAGATGTTGGTTTCTCAGATCAAACTGTTGGTTTTCAAACTATCCGTCAGGTCGGAGGCAACGTATTCGACACAAAACGGTACTTAACAGTCCCTAATGGTGTGCCACAAGGCTCAGTCTTAGGACCCACACTTTTTACAATTTCTATACGTAATGTAGGTTAAAACATTCCTGATGCCTCCTTGCATCTTTGTGCTGATTCTTTTGTGGTTGAGCTAACAGCAGCTTCCTTGGTCTGCATTTGACATCATCCAGTCAGATTTGTTCCGTCTCAAACTGGTGCCAAATGCTGATAAAACCAAAGGGATGTTGTTTTCAAACAGGAAGTCGGTACCAGCAGTTCTTCCTTCTAGCTTATCTAAGAATGGTGTTCCTATAGTTTTGTCGATTCTTAAAAATACTTGGGTATCTTGATTAGGGATGGGCATCCTTTGAATTTGAGAGATTCTCAGCTACAGCCCAAATAAAAAGGAGGCGCCATGGATGAATTCCCGTCAACCTGGGAGCGGTGCTCGAGTACCTGACTGCCAAGATCATGGAGCTGATGGGAAACTCGACTCATGACAAGGGGAGGACCGGGATCACACCCCGGCATCTTCAGCTGTCTGTCCGTGGCGACGAGGAGCTTTCGGGCAGTCCTGCTGCCCAGGAGGACCAAGAGGCCCGCCATATCTGACAGCAAGCTGGATCCAGGTGGACGCATCGGTATCTGTGGCCAGATTCTTCAGATTCACTGCAGGAGACACTTCCTGCCCACAGCTATCAGCATTTATAACAACTCTTGAATTAAACTAGGACGATGAGCTATGACAACACTAAATTCCCCTTTGGGATTAATAAAGTACTATCGAATTGAATTGAACTGAATGCTTTTTTAAACTCCTTTTTGTTAACTCCTAAGTCAAAAAGAGTTGCGAAAGACACTATCTAAAGCACCCAACATCAAAGCAAAGCTAGAATGACAAGTTGAGATACACAGGAGCTTGAAAACCCGCCAGTTGTGTGGAAAACCTTTGCAGTCTGGCTGATATGAGCTGCAGCAGGAACAAGATAAATGGAAGTATGGAAGACCAAAAGAGCCATAATTTGTGCACTTTAAATGCTCTCTGGAGTTATAAACACAGGGAAATTCGTCAGCAAGTGTTTAATAATAAGCACTGTCTGTGTATGAATAGCACACTAGCACTCACCTAGTTTTTATTAAGTTGTTTTGCTCACATTGAGCAATTCTATTTAGTTTCTAATACCTCGGACTTTGCATCAAGTCCGATCTGAAACAGCACTTTATTTGTCTCAACCAAAGAACGTGTGCCATTACACCCCAAGAGAACAATAAAATTCATGCTTATGTACACCTTAACATGATACAAACAGGCATGAAATCAGATTTTACATCTAATGAATGACTAACTGCACATCAAATGCAAAACATTGTACCATTTTGTCGTTTTCCCATGTGTCCATGACAATCAGAGTAGTTTCCTCTCCATCTACTGTCAGCGTCCGCTCATATGTGTCCTCTGTAACAAATGAAGACACAAATCTGAAACTAGAAAGAATATCTGCAGACATGTCCACCTGTCTGTGAGGCTGTGGGTCAGGCACGATGGATACATGTTGGACCTTTAACAATTTGTTCTTCGAGGGATTATCCACATTAATATTGTTGTTTGTCTCATCATATCTAACTTTTTTTAGACATCAGAGTCTAAATCTAAATCTACTGCATGTCATCGATGTAATGTTGATGACATCATAGTTCACCCTTTCAAAGAGAACTACACACGCATCACAAAACAAACAAAACATACATAACACACACACATTTATTTATAACTTTTTACGTTCCAATATCATATGTTTCATGATCATTCACTGTGTTCAGGAACAGGGCTGTAGTTCAAGACCTTGAACTGTACTAAAAATATCAAACAAAAAGTTCTTACATCTATTTTTTAATTAAAATTTAACTGCGGTAACATAGCCAGACTTATTCTGATCAAATGATTGAATAGTTTTAGATCTCGAACAATATGCTACTAGACATGCCACACATTAATGAACTACGGTATTAACTTTAACAATGGCAACAACAAAAAAAAAAAAATTTAACTGACTTTTTTATAACTTTCCACAGATAATGTAGTTCAGTGACTGTTTAATGTTGGAAACATTCCTTTCCTTTTAACATGAATGTAGAAACTGGTCTTGTGTCATTTGTATAGTTTTCCGTGATTTTGTTCTTGTAGTTCAACTCCTGCCCCGCCCACTCTCACCTGTTCCTCGTTGTCTCTGCCCAGGTGAAGTCAGTTCTCCCTCGCTCCCCTTCAAAGCCCATCTCATTTTTCTAATTTGTTTCCATTGTGCTCCCAAACCATTCATGGTAATTTTCTGAGTCTTCTAGTGTTTTTGTTTGTAAGTAAGCTGCCATGTCAGCCTTTTGTTTCCTTGTTCAATATATAACTTTATTTATTTTTACCTCAAAGTCTTTTGAGTTTCTGTCTCCACTTTGGGTTCCACTCTTACTAAACATGACAGAAACTGTTAAAATAATAAGTAACTTAACTTTTTCAGATCTTTAGACATTTAAAGTGGACCTTAGAGCACAAAAATGCCAACAGTTTTATATATACCACAAAACTACTAAACTCATAAAACACGTCAAATTGAATGAAAACCAATATTGAATAGAAAATAATCTTTAATGTCATTGCACATCAGATCTAAGATGAGATTGCAGTTCTTCTCCCACCGATGCATATACAGGTAGTCCTCGTGTTACGACGGTCTCGTCTTACGATGTCTCAACGTTACGACGCATCTCCCTTATTCACGTTACGTGGTTACGTCGTTTTTACGTCGTTTTTAACGTCGGTTTTTACGTCGGTTTTACATCGGTTTTACGACGGTTTTACAATGGTTTTACAACGTTAAACGTCGCAACACAACGGCG
>JARVGS010000002.1:4787940-4800422 GCA_031762315.1 Hypsolebias antenori
GCGGTGTACCGGGAACGCCGGATACCGGGAACGCCGGATACCGGGGGTCACCTGTATATATATTTCAGGGGTGCTGAGTTAAAATTTAGCTAGAATCACCACTGTTAGGAGCAATAAGTTTGGTGTCTTATCTATTTTTTATTTTATTTTATATTTTTCCAGGGTGATGGAGATTCCTGTATCCATCAAGCCACTACTTTAAGTCCAGTCAGAAGAGACAGAGTGGATCAGAGGCTGGACAGACAGAGAGCTGTGTCATTTCTCCGAGAAGCTGAGAAGAACAGGAGGCAGTAAGTGAAGTGAAGCTATTCAGTTTGATTTATGTTCAACTCTAAAAGCAAAAAAAAAATGCAGTTACTTTAGTGATGCAGTGAAAGACAAATAAAAAAAACTAGTCATTTTCCAAATTCCACAGTTTAATTTAATTTATTTATTTATTTGTTTATTTATTGCAATAGGATAGAAAAGCTGGAGAAAGAGCAAACACTGAATGCTTTGTGCAAAAAGCATGGCTGGACAGATGTGTATGATGAACTAGAAGAATATGAAAAAATGTTGGAGAAAGAAAGAAGAGCTCAACGTGAGTTTCCTTATTTTTTCTTATTTTTTAATAGTTTACATTACAATTTATTCTGTCTCACGTTTTGTCTTTAGAGGTTCATCTTCAGAAACAGCTAGCTAAGATTCAAAATGGTGTGAGGAAATTTCAGGGACATCTAACAGATGTAAAGCCAACTCCTCAGCGTACGTTTTTGTTTCTTTTTTTAATATGAAAAAAAGAAAAAAGAAAAGGCATTTGACTTTATACAATTAAATTTTATTATTTGACCAGTCATATTCTAAGCCATTCACTGAGTGTCATTGTAAATCAAAATATAGCTACTGTCGTGTTTTAGGACAAAATGTTGTTAATGTTATATTTCTGCTTGGGTTTTTAGTGATTGAAAAGCTGAAGGAAATCATGTCAGAGGTGGAAATCTCAATGAACACCTTGAAGGAGGAGCAGCGTTTGTGGCAAGAAGATACCTAGGAATGATTACAGGCATTGAAATAAAACAAATAAAATAATAAATTGCTGTGTTTTTTGTTTTTTTTTTTTCTCTCAGCTTTGAGGAGTATCTGAAGGAGGAGAGGACATGCAAGCAGGAAATCAATGCTTATGAGAAACGATTTGAAAATTGGAATCTTTCTTTTAAGTCAAACTCCAAACTTCCCACAACTTCTACTCTTAAGGTTTGTCCATCCTTAACCGTCTTCTTTCCTGGTCATCAGTCGCTAATTGAAAAGAGAATGTATCTCTTTATTCATTTTTTAGACTCAACTCAAAGACAGAGACCTCCCTGCAGAGGTCAGAGCTGTGGAGGAGTTCCTGCAGAGGACAGGTGGTCAATATGGAGGCTGGGACCAATTTGATCATCAAGCCTTTCTAAAGGTTAAGCACACAGATCACTGTCAACCTCTTTGCTCATGGAAACTTCAGCCTGACTTTAAAATAGTTGTTTGACTTGAACTTTGGAACTTTAGGTTTGGACAAAGCACAATGGGCAGCCATCCTACAGGAAGGAGGCCAAACTGTACCTGCCAGGTAAAACTCTGGGGGAGATAGAGCAACACGAAAACTGGCAACAGGAGCTGCTCAGCTTAAACAACAAAAAGAGAGAGGTAACAAAACTGTGGCATCACATTCCCCCGTTGCTGAGCAAAGAAGGGGAATTGGAAATCCCCTCCGTCCGTGTGTCCGTCATTAGGCCTGTCGCGATAAACAATAAATCAATTAATCGCATGATAAATGAAAATTATCAACCTCATTTTCATTTATCGGCTTTGTTTCTTCGTGTCTCTCTTTTTCTACTGAAGACACCGGATGACCAAAGGCTCAACTCCGGTGTTCTTCACTGACCCCTCCCTTTCCTCTTTAAAATCAATTTTAACAATCCAAAATTGCATTTTTGGTTTGTTAAAAGCAGCTAAGCTGAGAAGCTAAGCTACGAGCTAAGTTAACGGCCGACCTGGGGAAAACACTTCCATCTTGTCGAAGCTCCGAAATTCACGGTTGAAACCCGTGCCTTCATGTAAAAAATATTTTTTCTCTGCAAAAAGCAGCTGAGAACTTGGTTTTTTTTTTTAAATTAATCTTTGTGTAAAAGATGCTATGCTAACGAGCTCAAAACACACAGAGTGTCCGCCATTTTGAGAACCAAATAAAGGAAAGAGACAGCCCATGTCACGTCAAGGGGCCTCCCTCCAAATTTTTCCTGAAAGAGACACACTGCTCACTCTCTCACTATCCATCCTTTGGTTCAGACAGTCTTATACTGCCATCGTGGTCAAAAAAGGTACTACACACAAAAATTAACCAACATTTCTTCTTAAATTTGACCTTCATTACAAATTATTGTCAAATTTCAAACAATATTATCGTTTATCGCAATAATTTCTGAGACGATTAATCGCCCAGCAAAATTGTTATCGTGACAGGCCTAGCTGTAACTTTTTTTCTTTCAGGTATTTATGAAATCTTTTGCAAAGAAATCTTTGGCGTAAAAGCCAAGAATCTGGAGTTTGGCCTGCAGCCCTACAGAATCCCAGAAACTCAAACTGTATGTGTAAAGAGAAGTTTGTTGTTCTTCAAATTCACTCCAGATGTTTGACAAGAGTCTTTCTGCTGCATATCCCACATGTTAGGTTTGCTTCCTGATGCCATCGTCAAGCCCCCGCTGCGCCCAGTTTCCACGCGCACAGGATAAGGTGCACTTCTATATAAAGCTGAAGGAGGTGCGTGACCAGATGAAAGGCGTGGCGCCGAGCCGCGAGGTGGTGGAGACGCAGTACTCGTTCAACCTGCAGCTAGCTAAAGGTACGAAATGCTGCTGCCTTTGGCTAATATACCGCAGCTGCAAGGGGCACTAGTCTATTGGGGTTTTCTGAGACTTAAACAGGCGTTTGTAGCGTTTACACATGATTTTCTGGCTCACAGCTGATGTCTTTGTGCTACAGAGGATGCTAAAAGGATCGCAATCAAGGAGGAGCAAGTGGATCCAGAGTATGAAAGCTGCAGTGGGCTTCATGATGACATGAGACAAAACAGCTGAGCAGAGGAGAGAAGAACGGGACGAAGATGCACTCAGGTAGTAAAGTTACTTTTAGTTATAATGTAGAATTGTGTTTGCTACAGGAGCAAATCTTGTAATAATGATCTGTTGGAACAAAAACACACACATGCACAATCAAAATGAAGGCAGGTACCCAACCCTAATGCAGGAAAACATATGGAACAGAAAAAAGTCTGCAGGATTTAATGTTTGGCTCATTTAATGGCACAAGGTGACGTATTGAGCAAAGCCCTTCAGCAGATGCAACGTTGGTCTGATTCATTCATTCAACCTTTATTTAAACAGGTTAGTCTCATTGAGCAACGAGGACTTATTTACAAGAGAGACCTGAATTTTATGAAAGAGTGATGACAGCAGTGGATAACGACGACAACACATGATGCATACAAATTTAAGTTTGTTTTTTAACAGTTGAAAACAAAATGATAATTAAAAGGAAAAAGGAACGTGGCGAAAAAACAGCTAGATTACGAGGCGGTGTAGAAAACTAAAACAGGGACATGTCCGCACTGGTTCTTGCCAGGAACTTGACAGATGTTTAAAGCCACTTATAGGGGTCAAGTTTGATAAAGGTAATAAAAGGTGATAAAAAGCTTTGCTCCAAATGCAAGCTTTTTTCTGTTTTTGACAAAAAATTTTAATAATTAAAAAAACATCTTTTGACCACTTTAAGATCCTTTTTAAAGCGAAAGTGATTTTCCAATTTATTTACCGTAATTTCCAGACTGTTGAGCGCACCTGACTATACTGGTAAGCCACACCCACTAAATTTAAAACTTTTTTTGTACATGTATAGGCCATACTTGTCTTTGAGCCACATGTGCCCACGTTGTAACAGTAGCTCTTGCTGTAGAGCAAGAACTAACCTCTGGATGGTATTTTATAAACTTTATTGTACTGTTCAACACAGACAGAGTGAATCCCACAGGTCTTCATGACAGCCACCTCCCTCACTCATGGTTATTCTCCTGAATGACCTAACACAATCTAACACATAATGAACACAAACTAGGCTCACAAGAACAGACTACCGGTAATCACTTAAACAAAGAACATCATTTCTACCCATAATCCCTCTTTGAGGTCGTGATCAACGGTCATCCGCAGCAGAATGCTACAACACGTACTGGTAACATACACAAATACGTACAGTAAATGTTTTTTTCTGAACAGTGCCTGCAACACGGCTGGTAAAAAATAATAATATAGTAGCTTACCATGAAGTCATTGATCGCCATCTTCCTCCAATGCACTGTGCCCCCCTCCCTGGGGAAACAAAGTCAGTGAAATGACCTGTTGGGCAGATTTGTATTTTTATTTTTATCTTTATTTATACAGGTAGTCTCACTGAGTAGGCCTGTCGCGATAAAAAATAAATCAATTAATCGCATGATAAATGAAAATTATCGACCTCATTTTCATTTATCGTTTCTTCGTGTCTCTCTCTTTCTACTGAAGACACTGGACGACAAAAGGCTCAACTTCCAGTGCTCTTCACTGAACCCTTCCTTTCTCGTTTCTCTTTTAAATCTGTATTAACCGTCCAAAATCGCGTTTTTGGATCGTGAAAAGCTGAGAAGCTAAGCTACGAGCTAAGCTAACAAGCTGACTTTAGGAAAAAACCTCCGTCTTGTCGAAGCTCCAAAATTCACGATTTAAACTTGTGCCTTCGTGTAAAAAGTTGTTTTTCTCTGCAAAAAGAAGCTGAGAACTTATTTACTGATTATTTTTTTAATTAAAAGCTTTGCATGAAAAGTGCTATGCTAAAGAGCTCAAACTACACCGAGCATCCGCCATTTTGAGAACTGAAGAGAGACAACCCATGTCATGTCAAGGGGCTTCCCGCCCATTTTTCTTAAAGAGACACACTGCTCACTCTCGCAGTATCCATCCTTTGGTTCAAACTGTCTTATACTGCCATCCAGTGGTCAAAAAAAGGTACTACATACAAAACAAATTAAACATTTCTTCTTAAATTAGACAATAATAACTCATTATTGTCAAATTTCAAACAATATTATTGTTTATCGCAATAATTTCTGAGACAATTGCCCAGCAAAATTTGTTATAGTGACAGGCCTATCACTGAGTCATGAGGAGCCCCCTTTGTGTATTGGGAAGCTGGAAATGTTTTTGGCATCATGAAGCTTGTTAGCTCGTCCAAAAAAAAACAAAAAAAACGTAAATTATCCGCAGCATTGTATAAGCTGCGATGTTCAAAGCTTGTGAAAAAAAGTAGCGGCTTATAGTCCGGAAATTACGGTATAATACTTCCTCTGGGCTGTGGTAGCTTGGTGGTCATTGTGGCGGTTTTGTAACCCAGAGGCTGCAGGTTTGAGCCCAGGTTGCGTCAGGAGAGTTCGCTCGCTGCAGCAACTCCTTTAGAAGGGAGCAGCTAAAAGGAAAACATCATCTGACATAATTAATTGTTAATGTCTGTTGTTGTGTGCACCTGTGTGTCTGTTAGTAAAATATTTCATTTACCAATGGACAAGTTAGATCAAAACTTGCAGAACGTTATCACTGGATGGATTCTGCAACTGATTAACTGTTGAGAGTTAATCCCACTCTCAATGGCCGCCACAATTAAGCAACTTTATCCTACACAAAATTAACTGTCAGTCACTGTTGCAGATATTGAGCTAAACTTTGATGTGGTAGTAGCTGATAGTCATTGACAGCACACATTCTGAGGGCAGCGTCTTGCATGAGGTTGTGCATTTTGTTATTCTTGAGGTTTGAGCAAATTTACTACAGCTTTCATCATTTCTCAACATCAGATGATCTTAGCCTAAAACCCTGGCATGAGAGACGGCGGACAATATGCATTCCTTCAAGAAATGCTAAGTCTGTAATTTGATCATGTTTTAGTGAGCCTTTACTGTGATCAGTCTGCTCTGGTTGTTTTAATTATGCTATAGAAACAAATGTTAATTTGGCTTGACATAAACTGCAACAGTCACAAAGTCTTGTCATGTAGATGCTCAGGAAAATCAAGGTGTGTGTATCAGCTGCTCTGCTGTTGTGATTACTAACTCATGAACAGTTCCTAAAAACGTTAACACTACTTAAGTGTGTTGTGTCAATTCACAGAACACTGCAGGTCTGTCAGCAGAAGACGTGACACAGAACTGCTGCAGCGGGAGTTCAACTACGGTGAGAACATATGAAGAGGAGCTGTGCTGCTCCTGAGCTGCTGCAAGGTGCTTCACAAGGACCCACAGTTGCATTTTAAACACCTAAATGTGCTTTTTATTACTATTTATTGTGTTTTAAATGTGTTTCCAGCTAATGTTTTTGTATTTTGATAAAACTGTTTCATGATCAATGTGAGGTATAAAATATAAGACTGTTGTTTTGTTGTATGACTTTAATAAATTGATTCTAACGCTGCTATATTGTCAGTTTTTTTTTTTTTTTTTTTTTTTTCTAATTTAAGTCAAGCTATATTATGATGTTTAAAATGTAAAATTCACTTAAATTGATTAAGGCAATATTTTTAAAAAATATAATTTAATAAATAATTTAATTCTTTTTTTTTTTTTTATGATTTTAATAAATTTATTCTACCGCTGCTATATTGTCATTTTTTTTTTTTTTTTTTTTTTTTTTGCTAATTTACGTCAAGCTATATTATGATGTTTAACATGTAAAATGCACTTAAATGCATTCAGGCAATATGTTTACATCATCTACTTTAATAAATAAAAGGTAAAGCAGGAGGATTTTGCACATCTTTTTCTACATTTTTTGAGCAATCTTGAAATTATTTTTTTTCCTATATGGCAAAAAATTGGTGTAGTTTGCCTTAGAACAAACTAATAAAGACACAGTGTTAAGATATGGGTTTTAAAATGTAAGAGATGATTGAGTCTAACTGTTTAGAGTTATAAAATACATATTTTAGAGTTTCCTTGATCTAGTGGAGACATCCTTGATCCCCAAATTTATTCAATTTCCTCCAAGAAGCATCAATCTCCTCATTTTATTACCAGGAACTGTAAACATCCACAGCTTTGATGAAGTGATTCAACAGCTTACTGGTAACAAATGGCTATGAAGAGATTCGGAGAAAATTATAACTTTGAAAACTTGACAGGTAAAATTTATTTACAACATTAGGCAAGAAACATCCAGTCTTGGATTTGAAATACACACACAAAAAGAAAAAAATCTTAAATTTGCTGGAATGTCCCACACCTGGGTGGCACGGTGGTGCAGTTGGAAGAGCTGCTGTTTCTCAGTGAGCCGGTCGCCAGTTCAAATCCCATCCGGGGGCCTTTCTGGGTGGAGTTTGCATGCTCTCTCCGTGCATGCGTGGGTTTTCTCCCATAGACCACAAACATGCATGTTAGACTGATTGGTAACTCTAAATTGTCCCTAGGTGTGAGTGAGAGAGTGAATGGTTGTTTGTCTCTATGTCCCTGTGATGGACTTGCAACCTGTCCAGGGTGTCCCCAACCCCTCACACAGTGATTGATGGACATGGGCACCAGCGACCCCCGCGACCCAAAATGGAAAAAGCGGGTAAAATATAATGGATGGATGGAAGCTACTGTGGGATTCCTGGGTTTTTCTCTGTCACTCACTCTCTTCCACAGCCAATCACCTCAACTTTCTACACCTGCTGCTGCCTGAAGAGACCTGATTAGGAGCTGCATATAAACTCCTGCCAGACCTCTCTTCAGCGCCGGGACATCAACTACCTTACTGTAACTCACGTTCAGCCAAACAAACCTCTTTCATTACAGCTCGTTCTCACAGCCTGTGAACCCTCCAGGGCCTTCCATGTCCTGCTCTCAGTGTCTCATCAAATGGCAGCTAATGATGGGCAGATGAGGCCTCAAGGTGCATGGCACATTTCCCAAATTGTGTCGACACTGTGTTGCTGTATCACTTAATGGGGACATCTGCAGGATTTAAAAAGTCAGTGCAGGCAAATTCATAATGACTGGAAACACACTGAACTAGGTTCATTTACACGTTTTTATTTAGAAACCTCAGCTGCTGTAACATCTTTGGGCCGAAGCGATTGCGTCGTTTACAAACCAGTTCTCCTGTTTTTGAGGGCACCCTTTCACAGGGCACTGATGACGGCGTACATAGACATTTCATTGCAAGTTTGTATAATGTAAGGTAATTAATTATTGGAGTTTTATCAGTATTGTAGTAAATCCTGTGAACTTGGTGTGTTCACCTCAGAGATGTATCTTTGTACCTTGATAAGACAGCACTGGGAGCAAATCCTACATTTCACCTATCCTTCAGAAAGAAATTAGAATATGAAAGAAGAATGATCATTAGTTGAAACGAGAACGGAATAATCATTTACCTTATTCTCCGTGATAAGATTAAAACGATCCCACATGGGAGAAAACTTAATCTTCCTTGGTTGATCCACAGTATTCGATGACAAACAAAAACCAATGCAACGCAAAGAACACAAACTATTTCCATCCAACAAAACCCACAAACGCGTCAGTGCATTTTCTCCCTTCTAAGTATAATTTGGCACGTTCACAACCAAACGATACAGTAACTGTATCAGTCACGTGGTTTTCCTTAAAGAGACATGTGCACTGACACAGGGCTTCGCCTTGTTTGCTCAGCACATGCACCGAGGTTTCAATGTCGTCAGACCCATCCATGATGGCAGCCAACAAACCGTTTTGGGTCAACCTGTTCCTCTCTCCAACCAATACTCACCTTTTCACTGGATCGCCTCAAAACCCAGGATCCTTCCACTCCTCCTTGGGGCGCACCTACAAGCACAAGAACAGTAAGAAATTAATCTTCATCAGAAACATCATCATCAAGGATTGTTTGAGGATTTAGGATACTCACCTTGCCTCTCATCTCTTCCAGCCCTGACAGCACTGCACCTGTAAATAAAGATCACTTACCTTTTTGAACTTGACTCTGTTGTTCATTCTCAGTCTGCTTACTTTGGGGGTCGCCACTAAATACAATCATGATAGCAACTGAGCCAGTACTAAACAGTAAAACCACCACTGCCGCTGGAGCGGTTTGTGAAAATAATAAATACCTTAAAATAGTTCAAATAAATTCAACCTAGGATGTCCTTTAATTACTAAAGGCATGGCCTTTCATTTGGCTTACTTACTGCGTAACTTTATTAGCGTACTGAATACATGGTTGGGAAGTTCATATTGGCCAGGGTAAAACGCTTAGCCAAATCAGCCGTTAGCTCTGTGAAGTCTTGTATTGTAAGTACTCTGATTTTTGCTACGGTGTTAAAATTAAAACAGCAACTAACACGTCCAACAGTATTATAAAGCAAAAAGGCAACTCACCGTCGAGTAGATGATTGAATACTTTCAAATTTCTTTGATTGTCGATCTCGCCAAGTTGTAGCAACACAGCAGAGTCGTGCACAGCTGAACAGCAGCTTGACGCCGCAAGTAAGGGGTGGTCCGGTCGGGTTCCATCGAACAAAACCATCACTCGGTCCAAATCCAGACCGACTGAGTGACCTCTAGCCTAAAGCACACCTGCAGCTAGACTGGTTGTGAGTGTCACTGCAGCACGATATGTTTCCGGACAAAAAAATACATCTGTTCTGGACTGGAAGTACAGTACACGATAGGTACTGATGGGTACAGCTCGTGTTTTCTACGTGCCCCCCAGGCGCCGATATCTGCGACCAGAATCTTACTTTCTCTTGTAACATCGCGGAATGACTGCGCATGTGCCATTTTTAACAAGAGTCTATTCTTGCACCCCCAGGGGCCGGGAATATGTCTCCAATAAGACTTTTTTTCTAAACAAATGTAACTCATCATTACCTATAAAATATTTATCCTACACAGTTAAAAAAAAAAAAAAAATCTATATACAGGTTGTCCTCGAGTTACGGCGGTCTCGACCTACGGCGCTTCGGACTTACGGCGCTGCCCCCAGTGACGTCATCACACCTTACGTTGTCTTTTTTATGCAGCATTTTATGGTTTTTTTTTTTTCGCTTTTTTTGAGAGTATTTTGTTAGCTAACTGCTTGGAAACACATTAAAATGGAGTTCTACATACGTTCTAAGTGTTTTACATTGAAAAAAACGTGTTTAAAAAGACGTTACGGCCGCCATGTGCTTTCGGTTTTGAGTTAAGGCCGAAAACCCGGACTTACGGCGCCACGTGGCCGGCGTTCCGAGTTACGGCAAAATCGAGTGCGAACGGTCCTTAGGTCCGGAACCCGTTCGTAACTCGAGGACTACCTGTATATGCTAAATCTGTAACTACAAATTATCTAAATTCATGAGACATTCTTAAAACTGATCTTCTTGTCAGGTGAAACTAATGCTCATTTTCATGTACAAGGAAAAACTAATTGTTCTCAGGTTTTACATGTCAGGGCTTCAACACAAATGATCTGATATTTCCAGGTTCTGAAATCTTTTAAATCTCAACTTGTGTACAAAAACACACAACAGCTTAAATAAAAACAAAGCTAAAATGAAAAAGATTGTGCGTGGGAAAACTACGTAGACCCCATGATTGAACAGCTTGCAGAACTCCTATTAGCAGCAGTAAGTCAGTATCCTGTATGAAGTCATGTCTCACATGGTTGTGGAGAAATTTTGGCCTACTCCGTTTTACAATGTTGCTTCAGTCATTAAGGTTTGTGGGCGTTCTTGCCTACACAGTTGACTCTGCACCTCTTTACATGTCTATGAGGTCATCCCCACTCTCGTCGCTCTCCACAGTCAGCTGACGGGTCCACCACTTCTTCACCTCTGACCCAGAAGAAGCCTCATCGTTGACAGGGTTCATCTTACACACAATAGATTTCACACTTGTGCGACCTGACAGAACACAAACAAACAAATAAAAAAATTATAATCGGAATCGAGATCTCTGCCTAAACCTGTTGTGTTTATTTTCCCATTTCAGCACCAGCAGGAGACCACCACTTGCCAGGAAGTAAGAGTGTTTTCTACTGACTTTAAATAAACAAATCTCAACCTGTGTTATGCATAATGCCTGCCTTGTTATCCACATTAAAGTTATGCTTTGTTCCAGTTTTGGTTGCTTCGTCTAAAAAAAAAAAAAAAAAAAGTTCCACTCATGAAAGGCAGACTACAGAAGCTCACACACCTGCAGGCAGCCGCCACTGTCCCAGCTTTCTCTGCGGTCTCCCCAGGTCTGTGGAGTCCTGCCTGTAGCCTCCTCTGTCTGACAACGTGGGGCTCAGAAGCTGCTGGAGACCACTCATCTAAACAAAGAGGATATATTCTTTGTTGCACCAGTGCAAGAGCATACCTGCAGATTATATGATGTGCTTGCGTAAAGTCAAGCTGTGAGCATGTGTGAGTGCGCTGGCTGCTGTGGTTTAGATGTGGGGCTTTACCTCAGGCTGAGAAGGGTTGTCTGCATTGTTAGTATTGTGGTCTTCACTTGGCACTGTGGTTTCTATGCTGGGAGGGTTGAGGAAGCGGCTCAACTCCTGCTGCTGGCTCTCTCTAAGGCTGTGAATGATGCTGCACGACTGCTGCTGCTTCTGTACGTGCACACACACACACAGAACCGGAGACATACGAGATCAGAGACACACATATTTAAATACTATAAGAACAGCTGAGCACGGCTGTGAGTTTTCTGCTGAGACGAACCGCCCGGATTCGTTTGAGGCATTTCTTGAGCCACATGCGAATGGTCTGCTTGGCAACCTCCTCTTCAATGGTGTACTCCAGCTGTTCTCTGGCCAACAGCTCCTCCAGCTGGAGAGACTTCCTAATATCCACCGAGCGATATGACAACATGCTGCAACACACCCAAACACAAACAAACAAACAACGTACTCAATTAGGGAAATTCAACCTTTGCAGAGTTTCACTTTTTTTAAGTATAAAGCAAAAGTAAGAAAGCAAAACAAGTACAAGACAGCTGTGGCACTTACTCACCAAAACTGGCCACTTTTACTTTCTGTTTTTAAAACTTGTTTAAAACACATTTTGTTCATTTGGCTTTTAACATAGTGAGCTAGCATCTGTGTCTTAATGTCTTAATGTTATTTTGTTCTACTTCTGATTATTTGGACGGATGGACGGACGGACAGACAGATAGTTGTCTTATTGTTGTATTTTAATTAGTTTTTATTTTTGTACAGCACTTCAGTCGGCTGCTATGTTGTATTTTAAGTGCTTTAGAAATAAATTGGTATGGTAATCAACAAGAGGTCCAAATGAATATACAGGTAGTCCTCAGGTTACGGCGCCCCCGACCTACGGCAATTCGGACCTACGAACGCATCATAATTAATAATTAATAAAAATATGAATTTTTTAATGTACTTTTTTTCATGTGTACAGCACATTGTTGCAGCTGTGGTTGTTTTAAATGGCTTTATAAATAA
>JARVGS010000002.1:4843561-4856500 GCA_031762315.1 Hypsolebias antenori
ATTTTTCCTTTAAAATGTTACATTTACTCAGATTAAACTTTTGATCTGTCATCTATGTTCTATTACAAATAAAATACGTATTGACATTTGACATCTCCTCATCATTGCATTCAGTTTTTATTCACAATTTGTTTAGTGTCCCAACTTTTTTGGAATCTGGTTTGTATGTTTTTGGATACAAGGGATCATTATTATTAGATATTACATTATTATTATTATTACACTATCATTAGTCTTGGTGAAGTGGACATATTGAAATTTCAAAATGGCTATACAGTAATAGATTAGACAGACAGACAGGCAGACAGACAGACACAGACAAGACAGACAGACAGACAGATCGCAAATACGCATAATTTTCTGACCTAGTTCTTGCATTTACTCATCATATCAGGTTGTTTGGTCTTTGGTAGATACCTTAAGCTGTCCTTGAAAATAGGATATGGATGAAGTGGGCAACAACATCAGTGGAGTATGACATTCACCTTGAAATGAAGCTGACAATGACCTTGAAGGATCCTCAAACACAAAAGCAAAGTTGACAGTCCTTCTGCAGAAAGTCTGTTGCAGCATTTTGCATCTTTCAAGCTTGTGGTGGTGCTTCAATCAAAAGGACAAGACTTTGAAGCTGAACATTGCCATGAAGAAGCCGACACCTTAATACCAAACCAGATAGGACTATCTGAACACCTGTGATGCCAATGAAAACTGTATGTGGTCCCCAGATGCAGATGAGCTGACACTACTAATGGGCCTGGCGTCTAGTGGTAGGCTTTGTCCAAGTGTTGCTCTGAAATTCTTCACTGGGAAATGGTCAAAGTACAGAGAAATCTATGACAAGCAAGGGGAAGCATTTGAATCTCCAAAGAGCATGGGTCTGATTGGCCTTCACCATTTCTCTAACTGAAGGGGAGGCAGTTTGTTGGTTTGGCATAACAAGAAGTTGGGTGGAGGCATATGTGAAATTAGGCGATGATGACCCAGCCATCAGGTGCTTTCAGGACCTGGGAAACAAGAATTGTTCAACAAGAATTGATGGGGAACTGCCACCACAGATCAAAAGTTTGGAACAGTTTGGATGTAAGATGTACCATTTTGGCCTTGGTGTCCTCAGGCTGTTTCTGCGAGTAGCAAGTTGGACATCTGGCCTAAAACATTTGATTATTATACATGATGATTGATTGTTTTGGACAGATGGGTCCTTTTGCATGTGTTAAAAGCTTCTGAGATTCCAACAGGAGGTTGGCTTGAAACACAGCAATGAAGGCTGCTTAGGGGACAGATCTGGTTGCCTTGCACCCGTCTTTGTAAATACTACACAGTGGTGTGTGACAATACAGCAAGAAATGATGAGCATGACTCTGATGATAATAATAAACTAATTAGACTAACTAAACGAACTAAGACCTAAACTACAGTACTGATGTAACTTTCTCGTGTAAACAATTTAGCATGTGCTCTATTGAAACACAATGGATACATGATAGAATGTTAAGAACAAATTATGTCTTAGACAGTTTATTAAATGTATGTCTATTTGATCTTGAGTTTTAAAAACACAAATAAGTCTATGTGAATCAAAGTTATGGACCATAATGGTATACTATTATTCACGTGCAACACAGCCATTTTTATTAAATTTCATATTAAAAGGTAAATATGCAAACAGGAATCAGGTTGACTTTCTTATTACTTTTATTTATATGTTACACAACTAGTATTGCTTTGTAAAATGGAAATTATGTGCTTGTGGTTTGTAATAAAAATTATTTGGCAATAATATATATAAATAACCTATTTATAGATTTTCTAACTTTAGACTCAGACCGTGTTCATTAAAAGTTTGGGTAGCATTATTAGACATGAGATGAACTGTAGATCCTGTGAAAGCAACTTGTTCCCCTCAGCCATATTGGAATTTCATGAGTTTTGATGTGTAAATGATGGAAAAGAATATCATATACGGTACTTATGATATTCATTTCCATACTTCATGCCGGAAAACATAGTCTAAACAATAAAATCAAGTCTAAGAGTCTCTTAGAAGCTAAATGGTGGACTTTGTGCTACTTTTGGTGGCCATTTTGAATTATCAAGATAGACACATCACCAAAATTTATTTATTATACACCTTGATATCTTTTGTATCAAAAAACGTATGTTTCGACACCAAGCTGAAGTGTTTATGTAGTCTAGAAGGCTCATTTAACAGCATGCATGATCTAAGGTCATCCATTTTGAAATGGTGGCATTGAATGCGGTTGATGCGTCTGAAAATTTGAATATTTCTGGTGTATATGACCCCTAAGCAAGCCAGTAGAGAATCCCAATCTTCCTCTTACCTCCCACTCCTCTTTTTGAAGGAAATCCTCCCTCTTAGTCGCCGCTATGAACTCGCTCAGTGACACAAGCCTGTCTTTGTTGGTGTCCACCTCGAAATCATAATACACAACGAAACTTTAACCATCTGTCACCATTATTATTCATGATAACATGTGCTAAATTCCCTCTTGCACCAATAAAAACGTATCAACTAGTCTCTGTGGTTTCAGTTTCACAACTTTTTAAAATGCTTGTCTATAAATAATTAATGTTATGATTGACAACATAACTGTTGATAAATAATAGATTATTAAAAAAATACTATCAAGAACAAGATTTTAAAGGTTATAATTCATTTTGAAATCTTGGAAAAAAGTCATATTTCAGACAATAACTCTGTGCTGAGATGTGCCCTCATTATTTGCCTGGTCTAATCAAAGCTCATCAGCATCATGTTAATTATGATCGTGACAGAGACTCCATTACTGCTATGTTAAAGCTCACCTCGTTCATAACGTGCTCCCTCATCCTCAGTCTCTCTTCCTCCATCTCCACCATGTCGTCTTCTTCATTTTTAGGGTCGTACACTTTCTCAAGCTTGAGAAAACACAAGTGTTACTGCAAAGGCTCCTTCATTTATAGATGACTGGCAGAGCCAGAGCTTTAAACCAATTACCTCTTTGGTGAAAAGTGCTTCAAGCTCATTTTCATCGAAGAAGCCATCTCCATTACTGTCTGCAAAAACAACAGGAGCAAGCACATCCCATCATCATCATCATATTATCAATATTGTTATAAATTTACATTTTGAGCAACTATTTCATTTTCCAAAAGTCAATGTTTATTTTTCTTATTTCTTTCAGGGTCTCCACAGCAGGCCATGTGAGTTCACTTTAACCTATTCTAGTATTCTTTATTCAATTCACATTTATTGCCATTGTACTGAAAACATCAATGAATTGTAGTTATCAACATTCCAACAGCTGCAACATTATCCTGATTCTAAAAAAATACATTAAAACTCTCATAAAAAGCAAAGCACCATACAAATCATATACAGTATTAAACGCATAACATTTAAAACAATTCCTAAATGATATATAGTATGACAGAATCATTTGTCATATTCTGTCACTCCAACCCTCTGCAGATCCTCCTTCACTACATCCATAAACCTCCTGAGATCTTCTCCTCCTCCTCCTCCCTGGCAACTCCATATTTAACATTTAACTGAGCGACAAGAGTTTTTGTGTTAATGTTGGCAATAGTTTATCTGCTTCAGCGCCTCTTTCTTATGGGGTCCCGCAAGGCTCTATTCTTGGACGCCTTCTGGTTTTATTGTATCTGCTCAACAAAAACAGAAACTGTTCAGATGACCTAAATGAACTTTGTTGGACTTTTTTTAAACCTGGATTATTGAGCATGAACTTTGATCGCCTCCAGACCTTTTTCTCTCTTGCTGTCACAAAACCTCCGACACTCGTCTCCATCCACTCCACCCAGACTTTGCACTTCTTCGCCTCACTAGTGCTATGGTTGGAACAGGAGTGACCTCAGGTACTTTAACTCCTCCACCTACAGTAAATCTACTCTCAGCAGCTTCACTGCTCCACCCGTCTTCTTTTTATTCATATGGTTTCTGGCTCACTTTAAATGACTTCCCCCACCCCCTCTTCTTTCCAGATCAAACCTCCACCTCTCCAAGCTCTCCTTCACCTGCTCCCTACTCTCACTGCATGTTTGATTTGGCAAATATTTTACACTGGACTGTAGATGAACAAAGTTTCAAACTCAGAGATAGCTGTATATTAAAATAGATACAATAAAAAAGATAAAAATAAACAAATAAACAAAATGCAGCAGTCAGTGTTGAGTAAATACATGACATGTAGTTACCGTGCATTTTAAAAAAGGTTTTGGGGTCAAAGTCCTCTGGATCCAAACCATCTGCTTCATGCCACACTTCCTTTAGCTGGTCTTGACTGCCCTGAACACAAAAAACATAAACAAAATGTTGATATCTTGTTTGGATTGTTATTAACACAAAAGGTATTTTACTATTTGAATACTGACACCATTTTGGTTCATTTGACTTTTAAAAATTAAAAATGCTGTTTTATTTAGAGAGCAATAGAGGTGCGCACATAAAATTGGAAGTGCAAGGTGTTATAGGCTTTTAGTTTGTAAAACTCTCTTCTTCAGCAAAAGACTGATTTCTATTTCTTCATCTATGCAGGTAAAGGTCTAGAGCTGGGACCAAGTGTGGTCATTTTTATGTTTAGAAACTGTTGCTGTAAACACACAACACGTAGACTGTAAAAAAAAAAAAGTCTGGTCCAAGTGAAACAAGTCATCCTTATGGCACAAAAACCAAGACCATTCATTCATAAGGGTGGAGGAAAAAAATGGAAGAAGAAAAAAAAAAAAGTTTGGTGAAAAATAAAAAAAACTGAACACACTGGTGAGTTGGGCAAAAAGATCCAGCCCATTTGTTCACAAAATATAATGTTTGAATTGTTCTTGTAAGACATCAAAACAAGTAAACACCAGTTTCCAGAAGGTAGAAAAACAGGAACAAGACTTAATTAATGAGAGGAGAAGAAGAAGAAACAGTGCCTCTTTCCTATGGGGTTCCGCCAGGCTCTATTCTTGGAGCCCTTCTGTTTTCATTGTATCTGTATTATTTACTTCTAGTAAATCTAAATGTACTAGAAGTAAATAAAATAGTGGTCTTTAAGAATCGAAAGAATCTACAGCAGAACTTGGTTAGCTAAAATAAAAAGCCCTCAAGCCATTTTTCTATTACAATAACCAACAAACCATATAAACAATAACAAAAAAAGAGAAAATCATAGCACAATAAGAAAAGAGCGAGGGTTTTTTTCCCCTCTGCAAAATACTTTTTAGAAGAGATCTGCAACACTGATGGACTTGCAACCTGTCCATTATATACCCTACATCTTGCAGTGATCATAGGAAATATGCACCAGCTCTCCCAAGACACTACACAGAAAAGTGTTTAAAGGAAGACTGATGGAGGTCTGTAACAGCAGAAGTTTTACTAATTAAACTAAAATCCTGAGGATGAATGTATGGTGTTGAACAGCAAATGATTTGGCTCTGCATTGTGGCTTTCAGTGCAAATGGGGCCACTAGTATCTGTTGATGGCACGAAACAAACAGAGGCAGATAGAGGAATGATAAAGTGGACATACTGCCTGTTCTAGTTCAGCAAAATGTAGCAAACCTGACTGGACAGAGCTTCTTACACTGAAGAAGGACCAATGATAACAGCTGACTCTTCATGCTGTCATACTGTGTTGCAACGCTTACAGGATGGTTAACTTTGGGATGGTTGGCATGTTTCTTCTTCAGCTCCTCGTAGTGCTGCTCCTCCTTCTTCCGGTCTTCTTCGCTCATTTTCTTCAGGCGCTCCCGCCTCTCGTGCTCCTTCGTCATCTCGTACCTCTTGAACTCATCGTGGTGTTTCTGGTCGTAGTTTTCCAGATCTTTTGTTGCCTAAAAATGAGAGGAAAACATGCTGCATTAAGACATTCTAGTTTTAGGGAATGTTTAAAAAATTAAAAAAAAAAATCCACTTATAGGATATTTCTTGTGTTTAGCTCCACTGGTGCAGATCGTGAGGTGCTAAATGGTGCTTATCAGGTAGCAACAGTATCAACACCCTTCAGTGTATAATATTACATTTTGTTGACACAAAGTAAAACCTGCTGTTTATGTAGGGCTGAGTTGTAACTGCATTTTTTATGGTGATGTTTGAGCGGAGTCTTCTTTTTTCTGTATATTAACGGTTAGAGGCGGCTGTGACTCAGGAGATCCTGTGTTTTAACCAAACACTGAAACTCAAGCTGCTCTCAGTAGCAAGCTAACAGCGAGCGAATGGCTCAGCAAGAAACAGTTAGTGTACTGCCGACTCTCCAAAAACCAGCCGAAAAGTTCTCCTAATTCAAGCTGTAAAGTACATGGTTCCAAGCTTTTAAATCCCAGTGAAATGCTGTTTTTTGTGACCTGAACTCACAAAATAAATCACTTTCCCTCCCTCCCCTCCCTACTGAGCGTCGTTAGGGTCTTTGTTGGTTTGGTCCACATGTAAGTTTTTTTTTTTTGTTTTGTTTTGTTTTACATGCACCAAGGTGAAAATTCAACTCGCAAGTTCAGCACGCCAAGACAGCATCTAAGTATTGGTACATTTTAAAACTATAGTTCATAAACTTTGGGTTGGGACCCCAATACGGCACGTTAAGCATCAAGTTTGGGGTCCTGACATGATTTACGGAAACAGAATTAAGTTTAAAAATTGGCTGTAAATAGCAATTTCATGCCACAATTGTTACAAGATAAAAAAGCATTGTTGTAAGTGAATTAAAATAATCTAATGATGGTTGTGCTCATTATCTGTTTTTAATTAATTGGTCTAATAATGTTTGAAAACCTGCTCTAGGACATAAATAGTAACAAAAACACTAAAGAAACTAAAACCCACTGCCTCAGCACTTGATGCAGAATTGTTTCCGACAGGATTTTGCATTTAATGACACAGATTATTTTATCAACAGATGCCTTCTCAAATAAAAAAAAAGTGTAAAGATTTTTAATATTAAGCAGGCACTCTGCATTTCAGCTTTTAAAACATCTTCTAAAATGCTTAAATTTGAGCTCAAACTGTTCAAGCACTTTATTACAAACTCAGTGAACCAACTTCCCCATTATTTTTAACTAACAGGAAACTTGTTGCACTCTCAAAACCAATCACTTTTACGTCTAGCGACAAGGCTACAAGTTACAACATGCAACTCATAAATGGGCAGAATCGCAAACAGAACTGATATGCAGGTCACACGAACACGTTTAACTCCGACGAGGCCAACAGCAGTAATTACAGCAACAGAATGAACTGTGGTGTCACTGTGATAACAGCTAGGATTCAGATAGTTAAAGCGCTGCACTGCCAAGGATAAAAGAACAGAAAGGTTTGCTCTACTGATAGCTGCGATGACTGCATTATATGGGTACCGATTGGATGAGGCGGTCCAGGTCATCCACCTCAAAAGTGTGTGGGTTAATGTGGTTGAGGTGCTCAAACTGTTTCAGCAGAGCCTGGTGGTCCATGTTACCTGACAAAAAAAAAAAAACAAAAAGGGAAAAATGACTAATTGTATCAGCTAGGACACATTCAGGTCACATTAACTGCTTTAGTTGAAACAATGCAGCAGACTTTTCACTTATTTAAGACATTTTCTGAGGCAGTGCAAGTGCATCTTCAGAAAACTGATGCAATGTTTACTCTCTACTGGGTAATAGGAATATCCTGAAATTGTTTAAGCTGAATTTTAGTAAAAAAATAAAATGAATTAGTGCTTCGCTGCTGAGCAGAGAACACGTTTAACTGCACCACATAGCTCGATTATGACCCAGCCTCTGCCTCGTAATACAAAACAGTTGTGCAACTTTAAGAAGCCCAGATGTGTCAGTGACACATCTACTCACCATTTTCCTCCTTGAGGTCATGTTTGGCTTTGATGAGCATCCTCAGCCGGTTCATCTCCTCCCTCTTCAGCTCGTCCAGCTTTGTTCGAAAGTTGTGATGGACAAAGTCCAGCTCTTTAGCCAGTTTGCCTTGCTGCCGGCCAAGAGCAAGCACAGCAGACTTCAGTTAAAAGTGCACGTGTGAGTAAACGGATTACAAAACAGTGGGAGTTTTAGTGAGCCTGTACCTTGATGTCATCCAAGTTGGCATTTTTCAGCTTTTCTCGAAAGTGGGGATCTTTCTCGAGGTACTCGATTACTTCCCTGAGGTAGCGGTCGTAGTGCAGGCCAGTGTCCTGACAAACAACATATCTCACATTTATTCTGCTTGACACTAATTAGGGCCATTACAAATACATTCTTGGTCACTTAACCCCAAGTCTTGAATGTTTAACCTAATGCTGCATTGTTTGTTTTTCCATCAACACAGATGGCGTTTCCAGTTTGCCGTCAGAAACGCACTTCTCTGTTTGGTGAAGTTTTCGGCACAACATTTAATTTTTTTTTTCTTTTCTTTTTTTAAAGAACATCCCTAGAATTTGAAGAATTTCTTCCAACTCACAACACTTTTCGGTGGATCCAGTTTGTCCGCCTCAGGCTTTTCTTTAGCCTTTTCCACACCGATAGGCACTGAGTGGATACATAACCACAAACTGAGCAGAACCAGCCCACAGTGGGCCAAAGCTTTACTCCTCACCATCTGGGACAACAACAACAACAAAAAAACAAGCAAAAAAGATGCATTTACTGTGATTATCATTTTCTTATAATGTGTAACTTTTGCATGAAAATGTGGACATTTATTCAAATACCTTTTATTTTATTTTTCTCTTTCGTCTGGAGACAGAACAGTCAGTGGGAGCAAAGTACTTGATCCTTATAGAGGACAACACCCTTAATTTCTCAGTAATTTCCCAATCTTCTCCAACAAAATAGCAGCATCTCACATGAGCAGATGAAATTATGCAAGTTACTCCTAATCCTCTCAAACAAGCTCCACCATAAGAGACACACCTGCTTTGAACCTGTTGTATTATAAGTTTAAGGTAAGTGCACCAGTGTAACTCACAATGAAAAACATACGCTAACTGAGCAGGTTGTTTATGATGCAGGTAGCTAACTCATCATACGATAAAAACAGAGCAGCCCGTATCACACGAAGCAAATTAATAATATATATATCAGGTCAGATAAGACTTACTTGTTAAATTGTGCTAACTTTGAGTTCCTCTTTTTATCCCTCGCTAAGCTTCAACAGTTGAGTGCTGTTCGAAGTGCCTGAGACTCAGCCGGGCTTAATTTCCAGCCGTCATCCGTCCGCCACCACCAATAAAAGCGTAAAGAAAAAAAAGTCGTATTTACCATGGCAACGTCCCGCCTTTAGCTGCTCCTATTGGACAATGAAAGTACACTTGCTTTAGAAAACAGTCGCGTTGCAAGCTGATTGGACGACACACCTGTCAATCAAATGGCATCAAACTCATGAGGTGGCTTGAGAACGGTACGTGGTGTTCAAGTAACCCCGGACAAAAACAAACTGTTTGGATTGTCAGCGAAAATTAAATATTTCAAAGAATTAAACTCGAAAATGTATCACGGTGATGCATTACTTAATCAGTTCAGTACTTTTTTTTTTTCAGCAGGATCAGTTTATTTGTTTTAGTGTTGCGAAAAGCTAGTTTGCACCTGATATCAACATGGTTCAAATAAAGTATACGTAGCATTTGTAGCAAGCAAATATTCAACCTTTATTTATACAGACTAGTTTCATTGAGCCACGAGGACTCATTTACAAGAATAAATTCAAAACATCAAGTAAACTCAAAACCAAGAGTATTTACAAATACTTTAATAAATGCATTATTGTGTCGTGCTATTTGAATAATCCATATGAAAACGTTCAGCTCATTCAGGACATTCCTGCTCTGACTTTTGGTATTTGTGCAATTTTTACTTTTTAAAATATTTGGCTTTTTCTGGCTTTCTTTTCCCCTAATAGAAAATAAATGAGGCTCCTCACATCCTTCAATCTTTTTATGCTCAGTTCAACTTTTGTTCTGATTCAGCTTTTTTCACCTTCGTTGTGACAAATCCAGCTTTCTTCAGCTTCTATCTGCCTTTTCAGCTACTTTTTAAGGTATTTTTTCCCTGCTAATTTTAGCCTATTTTATTTTTCTGCTTTTTTATTATTTCGGCCTATTGTGCCTCTTTTTAACGATTTCAACTTTTCATGCTCCTTTTGACCCCATTCTGCTAATTTAAGCTTTTCTAGCATTATTAGCTTCTCTATTTATTTTTTAACTCATTTTATAAACTTTGTTCATTTCAGTTTCATTTTCTGTTGCTAATTTCAGATTTTTTAAAATCTATTAAGTATGTCTCTACTTATTTCAACTGTTTTTGTTTATCTCTGCTACATGGGGCGGCTGTGGCAGAGTGGTTGGAGCAGTCGTCTTCCAATGCATGGTTTGATTCCACTAGCAGTCACATGTCCAAGTGTCCCTGGGCAAAACACTGAACCCCTCATTGCCTCACATTTGTGTCCCATCTGTGTATGAATGTGATCTAAAACATTGATTATTCTTTGTATATGGTAGATACTATAGTAAAGTGCTGTATGAATGCACAGATTGTGTTGTAAAGAGCTTTGAGTATCTTGATAAGATAGAATGGTGACAAATAATTACAGTCCATTTACTTTTCCGACCTATTAAGCTTTTTTCTGCCGTTTTCTACAGCTTTCTGTTTTGTTCTGCTTTCAGCAGATGTCAGCTGTTTAAATGCAACTTGCATGAACAGTTAGAGATTAAACTTTCTGGTTTCAGCTTATTCAGCAGCTTTCTGCAAAAGTTATTCATCAATAACTGCACTATCTGAGGTCATTTTCACTGATTCAGCTCAAAAACTGAAACAATTTGTTTGTTTTTCTTTGTAACAGACTCTTGTTAACACATAGCTGAACTATCCTGTAAGCGTGTGCGAGTTTCTTTTCTTTTTTTAAGCAGACGTAGAACAACATCTTGTCTTGGTCAGGTACAAGACTGGACAGAAAATTAGTAAAAACAAACTAATAATAATAATAATAATAATGTGTTATGTGTCGTCATCATTGTGTGTTCCCATACAATGGCGAAATTGGCTCTCTGCATTTAACCCATTGCACTTGGGATGCACTCAGGTGGGGCAGTGGGCAGCTATTGCGGGCGCCCGGGGAGTAATGTGTCCTGTTCAGAGACACCACGAGATGTGCAATGAATGGCTGGGGATCAAGCCTGGGACTTTCAGGTCCCGAGTCGGCGTCCCTGCCTCTGCCCCATCTCGGCCCCAACTAAATGACAAAGAACACTTAAAAATCTTTAAAAGCCCTAAAAACATGTTGATCAAGACCTCTTTTTAAGCTGGAAAGTCTAATTCAGTTCTTTGGTAGATGGACTGTACTTATGCAGCACCTCTCTATCTAATCAAGCTTTACAGCACAATCTGTGCCCTCATTTACCTCCACACACACATTCATACAGCACTCTATCCCTGCAAAGATAATCTGAATCTATAGACTTATCAGTGTTTTATCACATTCATGCACCGATGGGACACACATTGGAGGCAATGAGGAGTTCAGTGTCTTGCCCAGGGACACTTCAACATGAGCCTGCTGGTGGACTCGAACCCCCAACTCTCCCAGTGGAGGACAACTGCTCCAACCACTCAGCCACAGCCGCCCGGTAACAAGAAATTTGGGATGACTGAAGACTTTTACACAGTACTGTGCACACACACCTCAACTTGTGCATGTTCAAAATCACAACAATGGCTCACTGAGTTATTAGTTTGCCCTATTATTGTACATCTTCTTATAAAAGATTTAATAAAATGTAATTCTGCTACTTTATATCTTATGGGTTTTAGTATGTAGTATGGGGTTAGTAATACTTTCATAGAATGACTTATTTTTGTCCATTTCTGTTTTGTTGTTAGAATTTTGTAATCTGTTTTAGACTGATTTTATTATATCTGTATTGTATTGTATTGTATAATTTTATTCATTTCATATAAGAATTTATTTGTTAAAAGTGGTATGAATTTTCCCACCTTGTTTACATAAATGCAGTCTTTTCTTTAGCCCTAAAATGTAAAATTATTGATGTGTTAAAAATCATTATATAATTTTTGTTTTATAAAATCGCCCCAAATAGCTGGAACAAACAAAACCAAAGAAAAAAAAAACAAAAACTTTTCATACAAATTAGAAGTGGCCCATGAGCCACCAGTTGATAATCACCGTTGTAGCAGGTTTTGCAGCTCTAGTCACATGTTTTTCAGTAAATGAAGGTTAGAATTTGCTCTTTTGATTTAAAAGGTTGCAGGTCCCTGCAATAGACAAACACATAAACAGACCATACCTTGAAGGAAATTAAACAAAACAAAACTAAAACTAAACTAAACTTAACCAAACCTAATTTATTTAATCCAGTCAAGTTAGCATATTTGTTGATCTAAAAAAAAAAAAAAAGCATTTGACACCATTGATCATTCCATTTTACTTGATAAATTAAAAAAATATGGTATTAGAGGACCTGCATTACAATGGATTTTTAGTTATCTGAAAGACAGAAAGCAGTTGGTTCAAATAGAAGATGTAAGATCTACCTTGAGCAATGTTTTATCTGGAGTTCCACAGGGATCTGTACTTGGACATAAATTATTTATTTTATATGTAAATGATTTAATGAAGGTGTCCGATGTCCTTACATGTGTTCTTTTTGCTGACGACACCACTTTCATTTGTGCAGGCAAAAACTTGGAAGAATTGTTTGAGTTGATAAATATTGAATTTGTTAAAATACAGCATTGGTTTAAATTAAATAAGTTATCACTGAATTTAGAAAAAACTAATTATATGATTTTTAGTAAGAAAAAGATAACTGTTAATGTTCCTTTTACGATTGATGGCTCTGAGATAAGTAGGGTAAGGGAGGTGAAGTTTTTGGGTGTAGTTATTGATGATGGGATGTCATGGAAGCAACACATAAATTCTGTAAGAACTAAAATATCTAGATCTATTGCAGTGTT
>JARVGS010000002.1:5222196-5235559 GCA_031762315.1 Hypsolebias antenori
TTTTCTTTCTGCAGCTGTGCAGCCTCCATGCCACACGTTGATGCTGGAGCACAGGATGTTCTCCACTGCACACCTGTGGAAGGAGGTGAGGACTGAGCTTCTCAGACCAGCTCGTCTCAGCCATCTGAGGAAGTAGAGTCTCTGATGAGTTTTCTTGATCAGGCTGGTGGTGTTGTTGCCCTAGCTGAGGTTGTCATTCAGGTGTACACCCAAGTACTTGTAACTTGAAACCACTTCCACTGTAGATCCTCCTATGTTCGGGGGGATGTAGGTGTATTTATTCCGTCTGAGGTCCACAACCATCTCCTTCGTCTTCTTCACACGGAGGTGAAGGTTGTTCTTCCTGCACCAGCTCTCCAGGTGTACCACTTCCTGCATGTAGCTGGACTCATTATTGTTTGTGATGCATCCCACCACTGTTGTATTGTCTGCACTGCTGACAAATCTGTCACAAATCTGTCACATTTGTCAGAATGAGGGTCATCCAACCTCAACAAACAGAAAACTAATGATGATGATGATGAAAATGATGATGAGTGCTGTAAACGTCACTGATCACAGACTCCGAGAGAGAAAAACTAACGTGCCTCATTGACCTTGTTGGTGATTTATGTTTTATCATTTTGTCATCATCACACACACGCACACACACACACACATACAACCCTGAAAAGTTGTCTCAGTCTTCAGTGTAGATAATGATGTTATCCATAAAAGAAATACTTTTTTTTTGTGTGTGTTAATTTGTTTTTGAAGATTTTCAAATGTCATATTTTGTTTGTCAGTACTCTAACTCTCAAATTTCATATTGATCTCTACTGGTTCATTATGAAAATTCACCATCAAGTTGTAAAACTATGCCTAAAACAATCTTATTACGCTCATCTGAACACTGAGCTGATGTAAGGATCAACGTGCAGAATATGATGTTTTACTTAGTTGGCTTATTACTGCTAATCCTGGTAGTAAAATTTGAATAAACCTTTAGGGGACATGTCTGATGAACTAGAAACGACTCATTAAGAGTCAACAAGGTGGTCCCCAACAGTGGCAGCACCTCTTCATCTGATTTAGTAGCACGTATATTAATATTTTTTCTCAGAAATACTCATAAAAAGGAAAAGAAGATGAGGATATGTGAGATTGAGGAGAACCATTTTTACATGATTACCGGTATACCAGACATGTATGTGAAGCTTCCAATAAAGATGTCAAATTAGAGGGAATGTTGAAAAAATGAGACAGTATCTTGGAATGTGTCCAGTTCTGGAAGGGGTTGGGGCTACTTCCCACCAGATGGAGGTGCTAACAGAGAAAATGATCTGAACAGAAGCAGACAAGCGTGGCATTGGATAGCAGTCACAATGTGCTTCACAGCAGGGTGTACTCAACATTTTAAAGCCTGCTGCCTGTAGGGCTGACACTCCATATAGCCACACAAAGCACAACTGTGTGTGTGTATGCCACAATGAAGAAATGTCTAATTTTCCTACGGCATTGTAGAGAAGAGGTGTGTACGTTTCAATGCACCATCACTTTCATTGTAATTCCTGATGGTATCCAGTGGGTCACCACTACAATTATATTTGCTAAACTGGAAAGGAAGTATGAAGTGAAGTGATGCAAATAATAACTGCTGATGTCTCTTGTATCTCTGCTCTGGCGTTTTCCTCTTGAGGAGGCATATTCTCAGAAGGATTAGTTAGTCAGTAATAGACAGAAATGCATCCTAAAGATTGCTGGTGAGAAAGTAATTAAAATACCGGAGAGCTGCAACAAAATATACTGTGGGTTTTAACACGATGCACAGAAGAGATGCTGCTCTTCACAAATCACTGTGCTTATCCAACCACTTACACATCCTCTCTGGATGTCTGGAAATTGACTTCCCAAGTTCGGAGGAGATGGCACAGAAGTGCTGCATATATTTACTTGCAGGTGAGTGTCTTTAAACCAAAACTCCTCCTCTCAAGCTGCTTGAAACTGTGTCGTTTTGGATTTAGGTTGACTCAAAAAGTCCTGATCAAAATAAATGTCATGGTGCCATTATAGATTGCTAATTGGTAGGCAATGATGCAGTTATTAATTATGCTGCAAAATTTTAATAAACAATTTATAAGTAGTTACAATTTATTTAATAAAAAGGATTATCCTGGATCATTTATCACCAAATCCTGAGCCAACATTTGTCTGCACTCGCATTTCTCACTGTTCACTGCTGCTTTTTTATCATTTAGTGTTCAAATATCAAAATATCTGTCAGCAAGTTTCCTGCATGGAAGGAACAAAGTTCTGTTATAGAGTATTCCAACAAAGTTCAGTCAGGTCATCTGGACATCTTATTATTATTTTTTTTTATTGTATTTATTTGTTTATTTTAGATGTTTCGTCCTTCATACAAAGGACTTCAGCAGTCCAATGAGCCACAAACAAACTGAGTTCCACAAGCAGAACACTCACATAGTGGATCAACCAGATTGCTGGTGCTAAGATGTTTTCTGGAGTTTGCCCTCTCCCCCATTGGCTCCTCTGAGGCAGACATGACCAAAGTGGTTCAAAACATCAAAGTTCATGCTCAATAATCCAGTTTAAAAAAAAAAAAAATCCAATAAAATTCAGTCAGATCATCTGACAAGAGTGGTCCCCAGAAAACATATTATCACCAGCAAACTGGTTGGTTCAATATGTGAGTGTCTTGCTTGTGGGACTCAGTTTGTTTGTGGCTTTTCGGACTGATGAAGTCCTTTGGATGAAGGACGAAACACCTAAATAACAAAAAAAAAAAAAACAAAAAAAAAAGAAACCTTCCAGATGACCTGACTGAATTTTGTTGGATTTTTTTTACCTGGGTTATTGAGCATGAACTTAGATATGTTCGTTTTTTTTTTATGTCTTACAAAAAGATCTGAAGCTCTCGACCTTGACTTCTCTAAATGGCTTTAAGAATCTGTTGGAATGCCGAAAACTCATTAGTTTCACTTGAACTTTACACAACTTTTGTAAATATTTAATTTCTTATATTTTATTTTCGTACCACAAAAAATAATCTATTCTCAGCTGTTTTGAACAGAAAAGAACAAATTCACAATAATAAATGTATAAAGACATTATTGATTAAAACAATTTGTTCATCTTTAAATAATAAATTTGGTATCTGTTTTATTGTTTTGGTATTTTCTCCCTGTGATTTACTGTGAGCAAACTCAGCCTCTTCACTTCACTTCACTTCACTTTTTTTTTTTTTTTTTTTTTTGACTGTGTGTAGGTTCGACAAAACATTTACCCTTTCCTGCACTTTGTGGAGGGGGCAGCTCGTGTTTAAATTTCTTGCTCAGAAGCACTATGGCCAACACACATTCTGTACATTGATTGAACGATTAAGCTCTGTGCCTTGCAATCAATGGAAAATCTGCATCGTTGAACAAGATTCATCAAACGTTGTTCCTCTGTTTCCAGCTTCATTATGGTAGCTTTAGACAAAAAGTCTCACTACCTGTTAGATATGTGCTTCCTGGGTTGAATATGTGATGTCAGGAGGCTTTTCACTCTGCAGCTGCTTCACATCATTGAGAATCAGGTCGTTATTTTTTCTCTTCTTGCTGTCTGACTCAACACTCAAACTGTGACAACACAGCAGGTGTTTGTCAAGCAGAAGTCTAACTTTTTGTTTGTGTGAAACGTTGCTTATGTTGCCCGGTGTCCAGGCTCAACAACATGATGAAGTTCTAACAAATGGTTGTTGCAACCAGCCGGTCAAGAGATTAAACAACAATAAACAGATTTATTACTGAGGGGAAATTGGTGATGACTAAAAACAACGTTGTATTTGATTAAAATACATTTTACCCCAGAGAGAATGGCTCAATTGAGTTTATTCATCATGTTTTGGAAATAAGGCAGAGACATCAAATTTATATGTATGCATTGCGCTCCATGTCAACACGGCTGAGTTCTACTCCACACTTCTTTTAGTTCTCTGATGCTTCACTAAGTTAGAGTTGGAAGAAAAAAATAACTTGCGAACTAAAAGTCATTGAATAATTTTCTCCTGTTAAACAAAAACATATATTTGTCAGGAATCATGTTTTTGTTGTTGATTTGTGTTTAATATATTGTATTTTATGATTACGTAGGGTTTTTTTGTGTGTGTGTGTTTCCTTTGTGCCATCATTCATTCCTCCTCACTTAGTCTGTCACTCCCACACGTGGAAACACAGTGGTCAGCTGGTCACAAATAAGGTTGGTAGTTTGATCCCCGGTCCAAGTTTAAGCGATTAGTAGCCCTACAATAGCTTGATTATATGTAGCTGTAAAAACAATATTTTCAGAGAATGCCTGAAAAAGACTTTCTGTAAAATTCCCCTATTAATTAATAATTAAAAGTATAAATTAAGCATACAGAGAAACAAAGGGGTGGAAATTAGGTCAGCAAGATGGATATCTCAAACAAGAATAAAGTAAAGTAAAACAACATTACTGCTTTACAAAAATCTCCACAACTTTTATATTGATCCATCAATAAAACACACAATGAAGAGTGTTCAGATTAAACAACACATCACTCAAATCACACTTAGCGGCTAATTCAGGCAAACTGCGCCTGAAGGAAGGTCTCTCTTCTGCTATTATATAACATTTACAGAGACAGCCCACCAGTCTATAGGGCTGCAACCTGAGGTGAGTGCAGGGTCATGGGTCAGGGGTGGTGGTAGGAAGTAGTGGGCCTGACTGACCTTGCATTTTAATTAAAAAAAAAAAAGTTTTAATTCTCAGCCATGCTGCAAACTGTCACTGCTGTGGAACCAGGAGAAGAACTTTGCGCTACTGAGCCAGTTGTGGTTAAAGCAATAGTTCAGTCTTTCTGAAGTGAGGTTACAGAAGATCTGAAGAAGTAAAAGGTTCAAATGAAACAGTTATGAATGATCATAATCTTACCTGTTGCAGATAACTTTTTAAACAGCTTCAGTTTGGAGAAAAATAGTTTAATTTGAATTTGTTTGACAAACTATTAGCTAATCCAAGACCAAAAGTGATTGCTGCCATTTGAAATAACTTAAGTTTAAAAGACTTTCCGTGTTTCATGTGAATACCATTTTTAAAATGTTTTGCATCATCAGTAATTTCACATTCCATTGTTATTTACATAGTGTTTTTGATTGTTTGAACCAAAAAGTTCAGCAGTAGAAACTACCTCTAACTCTTCAGGTAATTTTCATGTAATGTGAAACTGATAGCATGCAATGGTTTCTGTAGTCTTTGAATGAACTATGATGACTTTTATGGGATCTATGTCTATGGAGGCAGAGGAATGCAGCTGCAAAGCAGCAGTGTTTCCATTCATCCAGCAGAGTATGAAACCCACTCAAAACTGTTTCATCTTTTATTGTGTTTTATTTTTCACAAAAGTCGAATTTTTTGTTTGTTTGTTTGAAAAAAAATCTATTGGCATTTTTTGTGATTTAATTTAATTTAATGCTCTCCAATTTTTTTCTTTTTTTTTTCATTTGAAATGATACTTAACTGAGACATGAAAAAATGTATATGTGTATAGAAAGCATTTTTTTCTTCTTCTTCTTTTGGCTGCTCCCTGCGTTAGTGGTCACCACAGAGATCTAAGTCACATGAAGACTTGGCAATTATTTTTACGTCCGATGCTCTTCCTGACACAACCAGATCACCGAGCTACCACAGCCCTCTGAGTGGAGAGCTGCTATCTAGGGCAGCCGGAGGAGCAGATGGTGGGGGTTAAGGGCCTTGCTCAAGAGCCCAGAGTGGGGCAAATGTGGGTGGGGGCAGGTGTGGATACTTCACCTATACCACCCACAATTTATTGACAACTTAGCCATTTCTGGTGAAATTTAGAATTACAAAGACCCACAGAGTTGTAAGCGACAATGTGGCTCCAATAATTATTTAAACATCCTTCCAACCCCCTTCTTTTATGACCCCTCCATCTCAGGTGTCAGTAACGGGGCTGACATGATCATATAGGTAAACTTTTCTTTTTGCTGTTTCTGCTAACATCGGAGTACTGAGAAATGATAGAGACCTAAGAGCTTACTAAAGCTACTAATAGATAAGGGGGCCCTCAGTTTCTCTTATTATTGCAGTCAGAAAATTATGATAATGAATTATGAGTATTTCGTGCTGTGCTAAATGACAACTAGATCGTTATTGTCTTTGTGAATTACATTTAAATTTAATTTTGTAAAAATATCTTGATTTACATTAGAATTAAGTAAAAAGGGGCAGTTTTATAAGACTAGTTCTTCTTCTGCCACCTTTCATTTTATTTACATTTTTTTTATTGTATTGTATGTATATATATGTGTGTGTATGTGTATATATGTATATATATTTATGTCTATATATATATATATATACATGTGTGTGTGTGTGTGTGTGTGTGTTTAAATGAAATGAATAAAATAAAATAAAAAACTCTTGCCAATTTGATGCATAAAACAGTCAGCAACAACAAAACAAGAACAACCTCTTTAAAAATGATAAATCTCACTGGGAAACATTAGATTTTTATAGATTCAGCCATCCTGTTATTGATACTGTTCTAACTTTTGGGGAATCAGTACCTGTTACTGGTGGTCAGTGGATGAGAGGACACCAGTCCGTCAGTACCACTTAGAGACAAACAGTTCATGCTCTCACTTTGAGACAATTTATTGTCCCCAGTTCACATAATCTGTATGTTTTTAGACTGGTTGGGAGGAAACCAGAGTAATGTACGCAGGGCGAATGTGCAAACTCCACACAAAATGAACCTTGCTGCAAGGTGACGGTGCCCATCACCTGTACCACAGCTGTGAAAAATAATACGGCTCTCTTTCAATGATAAAAGTTTAATTTTGATAGTTTACAAATTTGAAATTGATTTTGTTTGTTGTTGTAAAAATTAATCCAGCAATAAATGGGAAAAACATAAATATTTCCCGTTTTTTACTTGTAAATTTCCATTGATTTGATCTACCTGTAACTTTTCAACGCTGCAAAAATGACTAAAGGTTCAAGGTTCTTTATTGTCATTTGCATCTCATGGTACATGGGGTGGAACGAAAATGTGTACTCAAGGTCCCAGTTCCACTCAAAAATAGTGAAAATATAAAGTATAAAAAGAGACGGTATGTAAGGATCTAAGATATATAAACACAAATAATGTAAAATAATACCGTGTATTAAACAGCAGCCCAAACATTGAAATTTAATTTATTAGTTTATTGTCAAAATAAAATGAATGTAAGGAAAATTTTAAATAGTTCAGTATTTTTAAAAATAGTTTTAATGGTAAAAATGACTTGAAATGGGATATTTATTCCATTTATATATATATAAAGATTTTTATTTGTAGTTCCTGCCATGAATATATAGTTTATTTCTGTAATTTTATGAATATTCATAATACACTATTTGTATGGATTGTTGCTCAAGGAGGAGTTCTTTATTTTGTTTTTATTTGAAGATTTTGTTTAATTTTTGGAAAAAGGGGCAGATATTATAATATATTTTCTTCGTTCTGCTGCCTTTCATTTTAATGGGGTTGTATTCCATATTATATATAGAATTGCCTTTTTTTTGTTAAAAAGGAATGCATTTTATAATAATAATATTCATAAAATTATGGGGGGAGATCTCATAAAACTGACAAAAATCTGCAAATTCACTGACAGGCTTGAAATAAACTACAAGATGAACGTAACATTTCTAAAGTGTTTCTGAGTATTAAAACTGTTCAAGAGTTTGAGTGTGGTGCTAAAGAAAGGATAATAGCTCTAAAATAACAATTTACATGCAGCACCTTTGAGACTTGTGCCAGCTTCCCCTTTGTGAGCACTATTTAACTGACCGTGAAAAGATGCTCGTTGCAAAACACCATCCCATCCTCATAATTACAGTATTCTCATTACTGTAAAAATCCTGGATCTCATTTTAAAGCCGCCATCAGCTAAAATTAACTCGTCTTAATGGCTGCTGATTGCATTCCTACACTGACCAACCCCCTCCTTCGTTTTCAGTGATCGGATCATTTAAGTACATGCAAGCATAATTGAGGTCTCCTCCTTTATTAGATTTGCACCAGCTTTTAACAAAGCCTGCTCGAACTTAATCCAATGAGACCCATTGTGGCAGGAGCAGGGGGACGACATCGCTCCTGGTTAGCTTCAGAATTAACCCCACTGTTCAGCAATTAAAGGCTGCACTCATAACACTAACAGCACACGCCGTTTCTCAGAGCTCGCAAGATTAAAAAAAGTGGACAGCTGAGTGGGAATGTGCACAAGTTGTAGACATTGTTCGGATTTTAAACAGTTGGATGTTTTGAACAACGTGAGCAGGCGTTCCACAGGTTTAGTAGGAGTTATCTTACCTGCTGTAGATATCTTTGTGAATTGCTCACGATGGAGAAATGGAGTTTGGGTTGGACAGGACTGAAGAGCTCATGTCCAGTGGATTGCTGCTGTAGCTCCAGACTAAAAGAAAAATTACAGTGGATCATGCAAATGCTGTTTCACGTCTCGACTCCAGTTTTTACACAGAATTCTGACAGTTCCTATAAATCCAAATAGCTGCAGCTCGATGTAGCAGTCCATGTGCAGCGTGGGGTCACTTCCAGCAAGGTTTTTGCAGCACTTCTACAAACTTACAGTGCAATATGAAACTATAAGGCCCCGTTATGTTTGTTCGGCCGTTCATTTACAGACAACAGCCCTCGTTCTCTGAAACTGAATCTAATCCAGGTCTCAGAGTGGAGATTTTCTGGGGATCCCCCCACGGAGGTGAGAAATGCTCCGCAAGTGTGAAGTCACACATGTGCACTAACAACATTTACAATAAACAACAACAGTTATAATAAATGTCAGAGAGCAGAGTGTTTTTGTGCTGCTCACCCCTTTTTCAACATGAAGGAGCAAAACTAATAAAATCCAGGATCCAAGGAGACGTTAAGTGTGTTCGCCAGTTTGGACGTAACTGTCATGCAGACGCTGCGTGCGCCACGATTGCAGCTGAGCTGAGCAGGGTTGCCAGATCAATTTAAAATGTCTTATTTACCCCTCCTTTTCTGTGCACATGTTCAAGAAATACAACACACACCTCATCTTAGAATGTCTTTTTTCAGCACATGACATTTTAGATCAGAATACTATCATTTTAAAGCCACAGTACTATAGTTCTTATATTCTTATCTGGCAACCCGACTGACATAGAATCTACAGCATTTTCTTGTAAACCCACTCTTTTTTTTGTTTATGACCTCCACTAAAAAACAGTAAAGGATAAAAATATATATTCAAAACAAGACGTTGTTACTTTATCAATGAAATCTGAGTGAACGCGCTTCCAAAGTGGATTTTCTTGTATTCAACAACTCCAGTCCTTCAAGTTTTATAGCGATTTATGCAAACGCCATTTGCTAAACTGTCCATGGACTTTAAACTACCCAGGCGTTCCTGTCAATATATTCTTGTGAGAAGTGGCTGCACTGGATGTGTGACAGGTCAATGCTACAAACAGCTGCAAAACTTGCTGTAAATGAATGCATATACTGTATATATATATTTTTTTTATTTAAACCTTTATTTTGCCAGGAAATAAACCCATTGAGATTATTAATTTCGTTTACAAGGACGTCCTGGGCAATGTGCAAGGTGCAAAAAAAAAGCCATTGCAAAGAAAAAAAAACCAATGTGAAAATACCAAGTATAGTTACAAAGTACTTAACTAGTAGTAATTATTACTAAGTAATTTGAAACTGACAGCAATGTTTTAAAACTCAGAACTTTTGAGATTTGTTACATTAGCAGTCATCCTCCAGTGGAAGAGCTGGGGGTTCGATTCCACCAGCAGTCATATGCTGAAGAGTCCCTGGGCAAGACACTGAACCATTGCCTCTGATATGTGTGTCCCACTGGTGCATGCACGTGATCTAAAGCTCTGATTGTGTAGATCTACAGTAGTAGAGTGCTGTATGAATGGACAAATGAGGCACAGATTGTGTTGTAAAGAGCTTTGAGTATTTGATTAGATAGAAAGGCGCTATATAAGTACAGTCCATTTACCATTAACTTTTACTGCATTTGTATATGCGACTTCTCCACAGAGACAGGTTGAGCCAACCCTCCAGGCTGCACAGCACGGTGCACAGGCGTGTACCTGGGCGACACCATCCACACTCACAGTTAGAGACTAAACCTCTTTCTGACCTGCAGCTCTGTGTCACAGCTCTGCTAATCTTCTCCTTTGTCCTGTGTCACCCCCAATCAGTCAGAACCAGGGCCGAGCCACAGTGAGGCGTTACTGGGATGACGCATGTGTGAACATTTTTAATCATTTTTTTTGTCTCTAACAATTCAGTGTACAGAGAAGTTTGTGCTTTGAACATAAGTCCATTTAAAAAAAAAGAGACAACTGCTGTAACAGCTGATTTATTCTTTTAAGCTGCAGTCTTTAAGAGTCCCCTTCTGTTTTGTGGAGTCTTGTTGCTGCAGCCCAGTCTAAATGTCCAACAGATCAATTTGTCCACACGAGAGGCAGCTGTTTAAACAGAGAACGAAGCTAATTAAAAATAAAAAAAAAAGCCAAAGAAGCCTGGGGCTATTCTCCTTTGGGATGTACCAAAAGTCCCTAAAAGAAAACATCCAGTTAGTTTAAGAAAAACAAAAGGTTAAAATGAGATATTACTGTTCTCAGCTATCACAGCTTTTCAAACAAACACTTTATTACGAGTCCTTCTTAAAAAAATTATTTTGAATAAAAAGAAAGTGCAGCTTAATTTATGATTATCCTTTATAAGATTTTGAAATTGAAAATGTTTGAATCAGTGAAGTATAGTTTAAAGTTCTGTCAGATTTAATCAAGCTGTAGAGCAGAAATGTTGAGTTTTAATACAGCTTTACTGAACAATGACTGATCTGTTCCTTTTGTTTTTTTTTTTACCCATTTCTGGACAAAAATCATTATTTAAATATAAATATCAATACTTCCATTACCATTGTGTGCATTTACAGCAATTTCCTAAACATTTATACTTCTTTTAATTTTATTACACATTGTACATACATTGATAGGATATTTCTAGGCTCAGAGATTAATAAGTTTCAGTTATCTAAGAAAATGATCAGTAAATATTAGATAACAACCCTTCAATTCAGTATACATCATCTTTCTCAATACTGAACTTATTATTAATTTATCAACTAATGTAAAAAAAAAAGTCAAGGAACATTTTTACTGTAGATATAAATGAATCTGAATGAACAGAATGATGAAGCAGAAACTTACAAAATTTATTCTTAATAGATACTCAGTGCTTCCAAAACCCCCCAAACCCACACACACCCATAATCTATTCTTTGTGTAGCTTATCTTATTTATCTGAATATAGATTCACATTTAGTTTGACATAGTCTGAGGTCATAAAGGTAATTTTATTCTTGTGATGTTATTTTAGGGTACGCATCACAAATTATGAAATCAAACATGGAAAAGCTTACACAATAACAAATGATGCAATTAGATTTAATTAAACCTTTGTTTAAATATGTTAGTCTCATTGAGTCACGAGGACTCTTTCAGGAAAAACTGTTTTAGACAGACAACATATGCGTGCAGACACTAATATACAACAATAAAAAGCATTTAAAATAAAACATGTTATAAAAACACTGTCACTGTTAGCAGTGTGGTCCTGTTAGCAGCATGGTCCTGTTAGCAGTGTGGTCCTGTTAGCAGTGTGGTCCTGTTAGCAGTGTGGTCCTGTTGGCAGAGTGGTGCTGTTAGCAGCATGGTCCTGTTAGCAGCATGGTCCTGTTAGCAAAGTGCTTATGTTAGCAGTGAAGATCTCTTAACAGCATGGTCCTATTAGCAGCATGGGCCTGTTAGCAGCATGGTCCTGTTAGCAAAGTGGTTATGTCAGCAGTGAAGATCTCTGAACAGCATGGGCCTGTTAGCAGCATGGGCCTGTTAGCAGCATGGGCCTGTTAGCAGCATGGGGCTGTTAGCAGCATGGTCCTGTTAGCAAAGTGGTTATGTCAGCAGTGAAGATCTCTGAACAGCATGGTACTGTTAGCAGTGTGGTCCTGTTCTTGATCCTTGCCCAGAACATAAGTTAACAGCAGTTTAAAACTAAAAAAAAAAAATAAAAAAATAAACGTTTGGGGGACATTATTTGGAAAGGAAACAAATCACAACTTCAACTTTTAGATTAATGCAGTGAATAAATCGGACCCTGAATAATCTATTGAGTCTTCCAGTCTTCATCAAGTCTCGATAGCCTCCTGACTGAAGACTAATACACCTTCACCGGTAAACTCAGGTCCGGTGCTCCCATCTGTGAATGGACTCTTTCATGACTGGAGCACTGAATGGGGCAGAGGGGCCCTCTGTGCTGGGATTGTGAGGGTTTCCATTCGTTTGCTTGGAAACAGCATTAAACTCTGAGTTTATCGTGCCTCCATTGTGCTGAAAGAAACTTATCAAACACACGGATCTTGACTTCATCTGAAACCGTTTGAGGACTTACTGTCTAACACAAAATCCTATGGAATAGAGTAAAATTAAGGTCTACACATATTCACTGTATATTCACTAACAAGTATTTGCAGGTAATTGAAATTTCCTAAAATATAATGTGGAAATCAATCAGTCTTTTAGAGGATTTTTGTAAATATTTGATGCAAACTGAGTGTTGCAAACAGCTTCAGTTGTTGAAAACCTGATTCTTTTTTCCATGGAAAGTCTTATTTGCCATAAATATTTGTCTTAAAACAAATAGGTCATATTGTGTATCCAGTGGGAGTGGCAACTAAGGGGTGGAATAAGGTGCTTTGGTTCATTGCGGTCCTCAACAAGTTCTTGTAAAATGGTCCAGCTCTGACACAAACTGAAAGCCCGTTAGCCTGGCTGGTAGCTGATGATCCACCTGAAGGATCGCTGCTCTAGGATGGAGGAAGGTGCAGACTTGCATTGCTGTGTCCGAGCATTCCACATCCCTCTGAGAAATGATCGTAGTTAAAACAAACGCTCAGACTGGAAGCAGGGAAAGTCATGCAGTCATTAAAACAAATAGCCAGAGAGAGAAATCCTCTTCTTTATCATTTATTTCTTGACTTCTAGTTAAACTGTTTCCAATATTCATACATCAACACATTCCGATTGATTGAGAATGGTGGGTCCATTGACCTTTGTGACACCCTTTTGTCACAGATCACTCATGAAACTTTTCTCCACCCACTCCATCCTGCCTGGACTCTCTTCTTCACTTCTTTACCACACTACCCATTTTCCTGGACAGTGGACCCCAAGTCCTTGAAGTCCTGCACCTTTGTGACCTCTGCTCCTTGTAGCCTCACTG
>JARVGS010000002.1:5326432-5342001 GCA_031762315.1 Hypsolebias antenori
TCGCACCGCTGTATAAGTCGCAGGACATGAAAATTAGTAAAAAAAACTGCGACTTATACACCGGAAAATACGGGTAAGTAGCTTTTTTAATCATCTGGTGAGAGCATTGTTTGATGTTGAAGCACAAAAAGAAGAACATCTGTCGCATAAAAGAGTGTCAGAATTAGCATACTGATTGTCTCAGTCTTAGTCCTTTTATGAGGATTTCTCTTGGATACAGTTAACCCTCTCAGCGCTATATTCAGCCTCTGCCCTCTCTGTGGATCAGCGCGCTGACAGTTTATACAACCCCTCCACCCACAAAAAAAAACCCTCCCTGAAAAAACAGCAAAACCTCATTTGCTTTGTGTTTTTCTAAGATCAATAGCAGCTTGACCCGAAAGAGGCTCGGTAAAGGGATTCTCCTCTCAGTCCTAATACGACACAGGACATGTAGCAGACCAGACACACATCAGCTCCTTTTTGTTTTCTTTATGATCACAACGTAGCAAACCCGCGGATAGTCCGACGGGGGTCAAAAAGACACATTTTGGTTAAATTAGCACTAACATTCAAAGGCAAGTCAAATATTTCAGACAGCTGAGGTGCAAGTTAAGACCTTTTGTCAATTTGTAATTTGGGAAATTGCTACATTGTCTTCCCTTGGGAGTTGATTGCACAGTGAGAGCTTTAGTTTAGGCTGTTTACGCTGCACATTAGCCAGTCAACAATCAATCGTTGAATGTCTTGGAGAAAACCAAAAAAAAATACAGATAAAAGCTTTTGTCGTCAGTTTGTTGTTCATTCAACACTTCTGTCTTTTTTTTGCTTCTGACAGAACCGCTACCACAAGCACAATAGGAAAAGTGCGCTTGCAGAAAAATACCCCGAGTGTGTGTTTGTGCTGATCTAACTGTGTGTCAGGCTGAGCCCCTCACTCGCTTTACGGCTGTAAGAATATCAGACATCACCAGAAGAGACGCTGCGGTCGCCGTGATTGACGCGAGAGGCCTCACCAGCAGCCGTTCAAGGCACTTTCTAACAGGGATCTCATATCGCCAGGGGTTGGCCAGAGTGCTCCTGGTACCTTCCAAGGAAAATAAGCAGCGTGACATCAGGGCTTTGTTTCAGCAGTGAGGCCCCTTCTGTTTGTGTTTAATATCGCTCTGAGAAAAGTGGAAGGAGAGCCAGCCAGTTTCTCTGGCATCGACTGCTGAGCTTGGCGCTTTGACGGTGAAGTGGCGGTGGTCTCCCAGTCGTTGGCTCTCCGTCTTTGTCCGTGGGTTTCGTTGCCGTTGGATCTCTGGTCCCAGGAGGTCTTGGAGTTTTGACTGCAGGGCAATCAGAGCTCACAACACTGAACCATTTCAGGTTACAGGGCCAGACAGTCAAAACACAGAGAACGAAAGCGTGATGGAGATCAAGGATGTGAAATTTAAAAAAAAAATGTAAATAACTTCTGGAACAAAACTAAAAGACAGGAGACAAGTGAGAAGAGTCAGAGTGCGGTCAGATGAGAGCAGGATGAGTTTGAGACAGATATTTAGAGGGAAGGGGGAGTATAAATGAGGTGAGAAGAAGAGAATCTACAACAGGCCAACCACGTTGGAGTGATTTTTTTGAGAACAGGGTCTTTGATAGCCCTCAGGCTCCAATGCTTTCAGACAGGGGTTGACAGTGGTTTCAGGCGGTGGTTGGTCTGGCCAGCCAGCTTTGATTTAGAAGACCCCAAACTGTGGGCCGAGCGTTTGACTCTTTGATTTTTAAGTACTCTGGATGAAAAACCAGTTCCATTATTTTGGGGTCAGTTTGGTGCTTGTTTCCAAACCGAAAGCTTGTGCTTTCCAAGTCTTTTCTCTTAATTTTCTATTATTTATGTTCTAATTTCAAGTTTGTTTATGTTAAATTACAGGCCTAGTCATGAAAATATGACCATACCGTAAATTATGGTTAGTTTTTCTTCTGATTTAATGTTAGTGAAGAAACGCAACTGTCTTTTTCTACCTAATCATTTGTGACCAGATTGTTCTTCACTATTTTAAAAACTGGTACCACACAATGTTTCTCGTACAGTCTTTGTGTCTAACATTACAGCTCTGCTGAGAAAGTTAATAATTAAAGCTATTTTTTCCCACCCACTTCCATGAAAGAAAGAAACATAATTGCATGTGTCTGTGTATAATAATTTGTCTGTTTGTTAGCAAAATACCTCATGGACCACTACGAGTTTCAATAAAACTATGAAAAAGTAATGATTGGTTATACATCTTCAACAGATTAACTAGATTTAAGATGGCTGTCACAACTAATCGACCTCATCAAACACAAAAAATAGTTACAGGTGTAGTTGAAATTAATTTTTTTGCTTTTCGTAGTCTCATCCTATAGAACCGCACACCGTTACTGCAACACCACAAACCAGTTTACATCCTGTCTGTGACATGGTTGAAGTTATTCCTAATTCATGCCAGCACATTGTCATTGTTTGAAAATATTTGGTACATTTATTTTTTTGTAATTTTTATGATGTCCCAGATCGTATTTTGTTGCCAATGACTGTATAGTTTATCATTTTTATTTGACTGTAGATGAAATGATGTTTTGTTTCACATTCAGATACATTTATCTGAGACAATGAACATCATTTTAAAAAATGTGTTCACATAAACAAATCAAACAATTTTAATTTTATCATACATGATGCACATGGGGCGACACGGTGGATCAGTTGGTCAAGCTGTTGCCTCTCAACGAGAAGGTCGCCAGTTCAAATCCCAGCCTGGGACCATTCTGGGTGGAGTTTGCATGTTCTCTCCGTGCATGTGTGGGTTTTCTCCCACAGACCAAGAACATGCATGTTTGATTGGTAACTAAATTGTCTCTATGTGTGAGTGAGAGAGTGAATGGTTTGTCTCATTTGTCCCTGTGATGGACTGGAGACCTGTCCAGGTGTCCCCCGCCTCTCGCACAGTGATAGCTGGATATGGGCACCAGTGACCCCCCGTGACCTGAAAAAGAAGAAGATAATGGATGGATGGTGCATGTGTTGCAGCCAAAAGTATGAGAATCAGTCATTATTATGTATTTGATCTCAAATAGTCTGACTAATGAAAACTTGAAACAATTTCAAGTTTGTTCAGGAGGCTTAGGTGGTAGTTCTGCATGCACACAAACATGTTTTCATATACATTTTATATGTTTGGTATAGGCACACACCCCCAACAAAGTTTAGGAACAAAACTGAGTATCAACAAGATGTTAGAAAAAATAAAAATAACTCCAGGATCATGTGTGTTTGTGTGTGGAAGGAAAAAAGAATGGATGAAAGAAGAAAGCCACTAGCTGCTGTGGAACGATGTTAATAGCCTGTTGGTTTTGCTGTTTTTTTTTTTTTTCCTCTTTTGCAGCAGCTGTATGCTGCACAGCTGGCAAGCATGCAGCTCTCACCAGGAGCCAAGATGGCAACCCTACCACAGGCTCCTAACTCCTCCGCTCCTCTCTCCCCATCCAACCTAAAGAGCGAGAAACAAGCATCCAGCCCAGTCACTCAGATTAAGGTAAGAGCACGGCTGCAGGTAGCCAAACGACTGAATGGCAATAAATTGATCCAACAGCTCAAACTACAGCTCAGGGAACACCAAGTACAGAATTCAGCATAACGAGAAATTATGTTTTCCGCAGCCGTGGCGTTTTAGAATTTTCTCACTCAGGGATAAAAGGATCTTCACAAAACCTTGTTCTCGTGTGGACGAGGCCTTAGTTGTTCAAGCTAAAAGATGTAAAACTGTAAAAGTAGCAGAACAGGCGCTAAAAGTTGCAAACGAAGGCAAATCAAGTTTTCTGACGCTGACTTGAAATGTTTTTGAAGGAGTAGACGAGTTTTCAGTGTACAGGTTGTCCCCGATTTACGAACGGGTTCCGGACCTAAGGACTGTTCGTACCTCGATTTTGCAGTAACTCATGCCACATGGCGCCGTAAGTCCGGATTTTCGGCCGTAACTCGAAACTGAAACCAGATGGCAGCCGTAATGTCTTTTTAAACACATTTTTTTCAATGTAAAACACTTAGAACGTACTTAGAACGCCATTTTAATGTGTTTCCAAGCAGTTAGCTAACAGAATACCCTAAAAAATAATAAAATGCTGCATAAAAAAGACAACGTAAGGTGTGATGACGTCACTGGGGGCGGCGCCGTAAGTCCGAGTTGCCGTATAGGTCGGGGGAGCCGTAACTCGGGAACAACCTGTTTTTCTATGGTGAAAATCGTAAAGTTACAAAAGTTACAAATCAAAGCACCAGGCTCCTGAACGAGTTGAACATTTTATTACATGAATAGTAAAAAAAAAAAAAAAAAAAGCACAAACTCTGCAGACGTAGTTTACCCAAAAAATACGTACGGAAAACAACAAAACAAAACTGAAAACAATAGTTCAACTGCTGAATCAGCGTTTTCACAGCCGTCCGCAGTTTGCCCAGGCTCTCTGGAAGACATTTTTATTCATCCGTGCACAGTAACAGGCACACTCGCAGGACAAAGGAAAGAATGAAACAGAAAAACACTCAAAATTAGTGCAAGTCTAACTGAGAAGCTGGAAATTTGGAAGATGCTGAAACGGCGATCAGAACACAACTTCGTTCTCTTCACCGCCAATTAGTAACGGCTGATTTAAAAGTCTCTCTGTGACACACACGCTGGCGCTGGCTGCTGCTTGGCAGAAGCCCAGACCTCTTCACTGGCGAGAGCGTACGCATCATCTTTACTTAACAACGAGCCAGTAATGGAAACCATGTGTGTGTGTGTGTGTGTGTGTGTGTGTGTGTGTGTGTGTGGGGCACAGCTGCACCCGGCGTCACAATAGACCGGCGTCAGAGCTCACCACACTCCAACAGCAGTACTGTACTGCACCCCAAGTGCCCATCCTTCTGCTACCCCACCACCAAACACACACACACATCCCACCCACAGCCAACACCCCCCACACCTCCATCCCCACGACGATTGGCGTCAGAAACATTTGTAATGTGGTGGGGGACACATTGGTGAGGGTGTCTGGGGGTCCTCCCTCAGAAAATTTTGAAGAAAGTAGATGCCATTTCCTGCATTCTGGTGTATTTTAACAGGTTGAATAACATCTAGTTTTACCTAAACACTTGATTCAATAACTATTTTAAAGAACACGGCACTTGTTCATTGTGATTCGTTCAGGAAGAAATAGAAACTGCGCTGGGTGAACTACTAATATTTCATGGAAAATGTAAGGGGTCCAAACACACGTCCCCTTCACATAATTGCGACGCCTTTGTTCACGACAAAACTTGTCCTAAACTTCTTCTCTTTCTTAGCACTTTTTTTTAGCTGGTGCTCAGCTCTAAGGTCTTGGATCTGCAGACGTGTTTTTTCCCTCTTGGTGTTGGTTTTGCAGCGTGGCACGGTGGATAAGTTGGTAGAGCTGCTACCTCTCAGCGAGAATGTCGTCTGACCGAATCCTGGCCAGGGCAGCCATTCTGGGTGGAGTTTGCATGTTCTGTCCATGCAGTACTCCGGTTTCCTCCCACAGATCAAATGCGAGGCTGATTGGTAACTCTAAATTGTCCCTAGGTGTGAATGAGAGAGTTAAAGGTTGTTTGTCTCGTTTGTATGTGTCCCTGTGATGAACTGGAGACATCCGGGGTGTCCCCCGCCTCTCGCTTATTGACTGCTGGACATTGGCTCCAGTGAACCCCGTGACTCGAAAAGAAAGAAGCTGGTAAAAATAATGGATAGATGGATAGTTTTGTATTTATCATGAGGATTTGCATGAATACTCAAATGAACCTAAACGTTTGAGTCACTCTGACAAATACGCTACTGTTTACACAAGAATATACATTTTTAACTGTTTTTCTTTTAATTTCTTTGGTTGGTGAAGGGCTGCACTGATTGGGTCAGCTGTTGGACAAACATTGACAATACATATCAGCTTGGATTTAATTACTTTTAAAAACTTAGTGACATTGAACTTTTAACATTATGACAACCTTGTGCTCACTTTAATTTAGGTAAATATCCATAAATTAAATTAGCAATGAGTATATCAATTAAATTTCCACTGTATTTTTTTTAAATTCTAGATAAAGGTAGATAAGTGCTTTGTCAGCAGAAAGCTGTTAATTTTTTTATTATTAATTACTGTTATGAAAGTTGGGCAATTGGGTATGGCAGACGATATGCATTTATTCAAGCAACATTACCTTCATTTACCACACGTGCTTCAATAGTTGTGGTTAGAACCCAACTGTGGGGTTGTAAAACACCAACTGGTGGGTGTTGATAGACTCTATAAAAATCTAATTAACATTATTTTAAAGTGTGCCAATAGCAAATTGAATCTGCTGTTTCAAATAAATAAAACTTGTCCTCATAAATAAATAGAAAATAATATAAAGCTTGATGTGATTATTCTGTATTTACTTCCTCCAGCGATAGTCAGGGTCACATATGTTTATGTTGTAGATCAGAAACTAAAAGGTTTGGGAATCATGACTCTGATCAGTTGGGGTCAGAACAGCACTGTGGTTCATGAAACACCAACTGGGTGGTCTTGACATGGTTTTCAGAAATCAAATTGAAATTTACTGCCTTTTTTTGCTTGCCAGTTGTTACAGTAGTTATAAATGGGCAAAATCAGTATTGTTGATGCTGCTTGTGTCATTTTGCTCTTTGTTTCGTGGGCTTATTAGAGTTCTTAGAGTAGATTTAATAGACTTTAATTAGTGACTACTCGAGATGCAAGTTTCACCAAGTGTCATTTTTTGGTTCGTAAGCTGAAATGTTTGATAACCACTGATGAAACAAGATTTTCTATCATCATTAGGGCTTTAAAAATAATAAAAATCATGATTAAAGTTTAACTTTTTTTGTAAATTACAATAGATTACAGGTTGCAGTACAGTTTGTAAACTATTTTTTCTGCAGATGGATTCTTCATACTGTCTGCTAATTGTTCCAAAGGCTTACAGTTATATTGTTGGTTCCTATGTCACCATCACTATGATATAATTGGGGGAGTGGTGGAGCAGAGACTAGAGAAGGTGAACCTGTGATTGGACAGTCGTCAGCTCAACTCTTCGAACTGACATCAAAATGTTGGCGGGAAAGGTGAAACACCCACACCTGCCTCCACCCTCATTTGCCCCATCCTGGGCTCTTGAGCAAGGCCCTTAACCCCCACCATCTCCTCCCCGGGCGACCTAGATAGCAGCTCTCTGCTCCACACAGAGGGCTGTGGTAGCTCGGTGGTCTGTGGTTGTGTCAGGAAGGGCATGCGGCGTAAAAACAATTGCTAAGACGTTGTGCGAGTTAGTTCGCATGGTGACCCATGAAGAATGGAGCCAAAAGAAGAAAAACAAGTACTATTATACAATTAATAATAATAACTTTTTTCCAATCAGGAATATTTGTTGATCTACATACCTGATTTTTAAGAGCTTTTAAGAAGTCGGAAGGGTTTCCAAGTTGAATTTATTTGGACATCCCATTTAGCTTTGAATATGTCTGAATAAATACGCTGGCATTTAATTTGAGCAGTTAAATCTTTATAACTTAATGTATAAAACATGTCAACAGCTAGTATAATACACTCAACTCCATCCCGTGAATCACTCATGAACATCGACCAGACCCCAGCGTCTCCTACCAGTTGGACATGTCCAGAACGTCTCCCCAAGGAGGCGTTTTTTTCCAGGGGCCTGAACCACCTCCACTGGCTCCTCTCAGTGAGGAGGAGCAGTGGTTCTACTCCAATACTCACCCAGATAACTGAACTATCTAAGTATGAAGGGCTTAGAACATTTCTAAATATGTGTTTCAATCACCAAAATTTCAGTTTCAACAAGTGTTAAAAACATATAATTTGATTAAGTAAAAAATGAGATAAACAAGTTCTAGAGGTGTATTTGTATTTAAACATGTATTTTTCTGTCATATGGAAAATGAAATTAATTAAAAACGGCAAAAACCTTCACATTAAGCTACCATCGACAATCCTTCGAACCAAACTACAATCCATGACTTGACCTGAGCTGCAGATTGGTTGTACATGGTTCTACACTGTGATAACATGTTTGGTTAGCTCAGTCGGATACAAAACCCTCAAGTTTAAGCCAAATGACGTAGTCTTCATTTATTCCTTCTCAGCTTGCATCGTGCACGGTTTTGACCGGGGAGGGCAGAGCTGGTAGGAATTTGTGGAGCGGAGGGACCGTGTTGATGTCTGAGCAGTTCTTTAAGATAGTGTGGAGCATTGCCGTGAAGGGATTGGTGGGTGAGTAAGGAAATCTTGTATTCAATTCGGAGTGAAATGGGAAGCCAGTGGAGAGATTTAAGGATTGGGGTGATGTGATCATGTTTCCTTTGCTTCATCAGACTCCTGGCTGCACTGTTCTGTACATACTGAAGTTTTTGAATGTGCTTGGATGGAATTCCATAGAAAAGTGCATCGCAGTAGACCAGTTTTGAGGAAACGAAATCATGGACAAGTTTTTCGGCATCGGAAAAGGAGAGTAATGGACGGAGTTTGGAGATGTTTTTTCAGATGAAAGAATGAAGTCTTGCAAATGTTTTTAATATGGGATTCAAATGTAAAATGAGAATCAAATCTTACACCAAGATATTTGGACTGATGCGACTTATGTGGCGATGCAACTTTTAAGGCGAAAGTACGGTACTCACAGGGCTAATATAAAAGAAACAAACAAATGTGCATGCTTACACCCACCTTTAATTCCTTTAGTAGGATCAGTTACAAAGCAGAAAAAAAAGAAACATCCATGCAAGCTGAGCAGGTTCTGTCTGGCTGGTCGACTGCGAGGCACCTGCACCACCGTATCGTGTCCTGAAATCAAAACAAAAAACCCCTAAAAGAAGACTGCAGATTTGCATGAAAACAATGAGCTCTGTTTAGATCAGTTAACTGGTGCTTCTCAGGTTCCACACGTTTCTGTCACCTTTCCAAACTTCTTTGTTGTTTATAGTTGTCTTTTACTAAAGTCTTGTGGCATATTTGGTTATTGCCATAATTTACATGGCAGTTTTTTTTTTTTACATTTTAATAAACAAATGCGCAAAACCCCCATTTATACATCAAACTGTTGCTGTCTAACAGGAAGAAGTGTCCACGCAGCCATTGAACCTCTCAGCCAGACCTAAGACAGCTGAACCTCTTCGCTCCCCGACGTCTCCTACACAGAGTCTGTTCTCTGGAAGCAAGACCAGCCCTCCCAGCATGGGCAAGGGACGTGTCCCCAGTCCCAGCCCCAACATGGGCAGAAACACCTCTCTAGGTAGGTGAAAATGATTCACTGATTTACTGTTCACCAGTACAGCTCTATCAAGACATTGATGTGTTAGCCACACCGACACTATCTAAAACTTAGCCATCATTTGTACCATCTGTAGTAATGAACTTAAACAAAGCTAAATACTGTACTGTAGACACATTTTAATGGTGTTAACTAATGGTGATAATGTGGTTTTTAGTATGTTCTATTGTTGGTTCTTGTGTATGTATGATACATGTAGAGGGTGTCGAAGGAGAATTTCTACCACAATTGTGGTGGACAATAAAGTTTTATCTTATCTTGTCTTATCGTACCCACCTAAGCCTGAGCTAATATTGTAAATACAAGAACAGCAGCATCTACTCAACAAGCCTAACAGGCCGTAATGGGGTAGAGGTAGAGCAGCCGACTTGGGACCAGAAAGTCATGGTTCGACTCCCCACCATTCCCACATGTCATGGTGTCCCTGAGCAAGACATCCTATCTCCCCACTTGGACGCCTACATAGCTGCCCACCACCCCACCTGGGTTCATCCCATGTCTGAAGGGTTAAATGCAGAGAACTAATTTCACCACTGTATGGGAACATACAATGATGACAACACACTTTATTTCTTTGCTTAGATCCCTCTCACACTGGATGATGATTCCCGCATGCCCTCTGTAACCAACATAGCATTGTATAGCGTGGCTGGATTGCTGCAAATTTGGGAAATCTTCGAGTGTGAAGCTAATCGTGAGACGGCTTTCCTCTTAGTATTGTAGGGATTTATCTTCTAACTGTGTCCTTGAGATGCTATCCTGTGCCCTCACTATGCTAAATGCTTCAACATATTCTCATGCATCACCCCATGGGCCCTGCCATGGTGCACCATGACAAGGTGCAGCTAACTACTATTGGTTGAGCATTACTCCTTAAATGTGTTCCCATCTTCTCTCATTGGGAACTGAAGCCAGTGGGTCCTAGTTTATGGGAACTGCCATGTTGTTTTTGAGACCAGAGTCTGTGCACTGGGATGTGTGCCTACTCCCCTTCACACAATCCTGGAGTTGCATGAGCTTTTTATGTATGCTAACTAATACAACATGCTAAATAAATGCAACATTATGTTAGGAAAATGGCTGAGATGTGATTTTATTTTAAGGGCAATGTCTTGGTTTGTTGATGTGCAGGTCAGGACTTAAAACTTGAACTGGGATCATCATGAGGTGATGCTGAACATTTTCAGGCTTCAACATCCAGGATCTTGTACAGTGCCCATCTATAATAAATGTGCACTGCACTAGGCTGTTTCCATGACTTTGTCATGATCAAGGTCATATAGGCTTGAGGCCAGCGTGGTCCTACTTCAGACAATGACCAAGCACAGATGCTACTTCAGAAATACTCTAGCACTGCTGCCACACTCGACCCTGATTTGCTGCCACCATGGTGCTAAATCATGTGAACCTATTACACTTTACTGATGGAGAGTTCACTGCATTCAAATGGTCCTAAAGACTTGACCAAGAACCTGGCGATCATCTGTATTCTGGCTAATTATTTACATCATAGCGAGATTGTCATCCAGTAAGAAGGGTGTCTTCATCATAACATCAGGGCTGGCTTTACTGATACTTTTTATGAGAAACACTTGCCTGAGTTCGGCTTCTGAAGGTCCAGAAGGAAAAGTGTCAAGGGAGAACTGGCGCTTGTTCCCAAACAAACACTCCACCTTTCCCCACCACTGCATTCCTCACATCAGGACTGTAACATCCACCCATGACTAATGCGTCCCCACTCCTGCGTAAAATTTTGTCCTCCTCTTTAAGTGGAAAAACAAGCAAACAAAAAAAACATCATGCACCCAAACACCTACTTCCCCCCCGCCACCCACAAACAACCAGGAGTGTCACATGAAAGATTGCAGACACCTCAACCCCACAAGGATATTTGAGTGTGTGTGTATTCTGAGTGTTTGTGTTTTACAGGAGTCCTAAGCCCTGTATTTAGACCCAATGAAAACCCCGACAGCGGAAGCAGTGAAACCCAGCACACGTTATTTGGTTTTTAAGAGCTTCCTCACATTATTGTCTGCCCGCGTTAGACCTTTTATACTCCTACCTCTGCTATCTGTTATTAAGGCCAATCTAAAGCCTCTCATTATATCCCCCCCTAGAAAACAATTTCACCAGCTCCTCTGGAGTGGCTTTGAGGACGCGACGCTTGTCTTCTCTGCTAAGTTATTTTTTGCCCATTTTAATGGCCACCCAAGCGTACAGTGCTTCCTACTTGTCTGCTAATTAAACGAGGAGGGCAACGGAAACTTTGCATCCTTTTATTTCTTTCTTCTTTTTAATTCTTCAAATGTGCATTGGGCTTCAAAAGTGTGAAGCAAAACCTGTAAACAAGGGGGAGGAGGTCCTGTTGTGTTAGACACAAGTGAACTGGAAAACAACATGTGGACATGATATGAGACTGGAAAACCTGTTTTATTACACTTCTATTTAATGGGGCGTTTGTATGCAGCAATTTAAAACTGTTAGTGTTCAGCACTTTGTTCACTTACTAACTGGACTTTTAAAAGCACAGAGTAGTTTTCTCAACAACAGCTGACTCATAATGCATCTAATTTACTAAAACTACATGAAATACATTAAAAAAGCCAATAAAAAAGAGGACATTACACATTTGTTGTTTGAAAGACTTGCAAGTGGATAACAATTTTCTTTAACCTTAATTTATACAGGTTAGTCTCATTGAGCCTCGTGGACTCACCTGTTTTAAACAAAGGATGATGACAACAGTAGACAATCATAAAAGAAAGCATATAAGTTGGGAAAAATAAATAAAAGAAAATGATATTTAAAAAAAACAGCTACAATGTAAAGCGATGTAGAATACTAGGAACATGTCTGCATTGGTTTTTGGCATGAACTTAGCAGTTGTTTGAAGCTACTTACAGAGGTCAAGATTGAGAGCTTCAGATCTTTTTGCAAGGTGGGATGTATATATGGAACAGAATGGAAGCATATTGGAAGCATATATAAGGTAAAGAGTATTGGTCCAAGCACTGAACCCTGAGGGGCTCCATGACTAACTTTGGCATATAAAGAAGATTCATAATTTACATTTACAAATTATAAGCTTATCAGATAAATATGATTTGAACCACTTTAGAGCCATTTCTGTAATCCCAATATCATATTCAAGCCTCTGCAGTAGAATATTGTGATCACCTGTATCAAGTGCAGCACTGAGGTCTAACAGGACCAGTGTAGACACCTGTCCATTGTCAGATGCCATGAGAATATCATTAGTAACTTTCACCAGTGCTGTTTCTGTGCTATGGTGAGCACTAAACCCTGACTGAAACTCTTCAAACAGATTATTTCTTTGTAGATGTTCACGCAACTGACCCGCAACCATTTTCTCTAGAAGTTTTGAGATGAAAGTTAGGTTAGATATACAGTAGTCCCTCGCTACTTTGCGGGTCTTTTTTTTTTTTTTTTTTTTTGCGGACTCGCTATATTGCGATTTTTCAAAATAAGATTGGACATGACACACAATTGACTGATTGATGGATGAGCCTCACGATAGTCATGGAATTTTTATTTAAAATAAATTACAGTAGTCCCTTGTTTATAGCAGGTGTTAGGGACCACGCCCACCTGCGATAAGCAAAGTGATTTCAGCAAATTTCCTTCAAATCCATAATTATTTTCATCCTTCAGTGCTAAAAAGCAGGAGCTAATGTTGTTGCCAGTCCATGCTGTAAATGTGTGTCTCTTAAATAGTAAAATAACTCATGAGCCACTGCACAGATTTAATTCAAACACTCTGAAAATAATGACTGGGTGTGCATCAACAACTGAATGTCTTTTAGAGTCAAACTGATTCAGGATGGATGTCACAACCAACTGATTTTAGCAAATGCAAACATGGCTATAATTCTCTCAGTTATGCAGGTATTGTACTGGGGGAGTGGTGGCGCAGAAGTTAGAGGAAAGTGGGCCTGTGATGGGAAGGTTGCCGGTTCAACACCCTGGACCGACAACATCAAAATGTGGGTGGGAAAGATGAAACACCCACACAGTCTCCACCATTATTTGCCCACTCTGAGCCCTTGAGCAAGGCCCTTAACCCACACCATCTGCTCCCCCGAGCACCCTAGATGTCAGCTCTCTGCCCCACACAAAGGGCTGAGGTAGCTCAGTGGTTTGTCGTTGCACCAGGAAGGACATCTGGTGTAAAAACATTTTTTAAGTCTTTTGTGCGAGTTGGTTTGCTGTGGCGACCACTGAGAAAGGAGAAGTTGAAAGAATATACATGTGTGTGTGTGTGTGTGTCTCTGATAAACCATTTAAGATTTGCACTTAAAGCCCTTTTCTAATAATTTGTCCTCTGCAGACATCTTGGCCAACCTTAACTCCACGGCATTGTTTGGAGACCAAGACACGGTGATGAAAGCCATCCAAGAGGCCAGAAGCATGAGGGAGCAGTTCCACCGGGAGCAGCTCCACCATCATCAGCAGCAGCAGCAGCAGCCGGGACACCAGAGTCTGGAGGCCAAACTGTCGGCACTCAGCAGCATGAGCCTCAACAACAGCAACAAGGTAAGAGGCCGTTTGTGCAAAGATGATTTTTACAGTTAAAACCTGAATTAGATTGTCAGTGCAATCTTCTAAAGCATTTACACAAAGTCATATTTTCTGTATACAAAGTGGCTTGTTAAAAAAAATGTGTACACACACTAAACCAGAACATTAAATACTGTACTTTATTATAATTTTACATCGCAGCATTACTCGTAAAGGTCTACAAAATAATACAACGTGATGGATGCAGGCTGTTTGACCTCAGCTTTTCATGAGTACACTTCTCTGAGATGATTAGGATGGTTTACTTGACAAATCCATGTTCATGGGCCACAAACAGCAAGGCTTAAAATGATGTTGGTTCTCTTGTAGCTATAATGTTGCTGTCAGAGGCTCCACACTGGAGCAGTTTGTTAGCAGTGTTGTCCTGCAGCCAGAAGGTTGCATATTTGACACTTTATTTTGTGTGGAAATAGCATATTTCCCATGTGCATAGAGCTTTTTTTCATGACACTCTGACTTTATCCCACAGATCAAAAATATGTACATTAAGTGGCATTTTTAAATGAGTTTAGATGTGAATATGTGCAGTTATTTCTTTTTATGTGGAACAGTGATAAACTGGAGACCTGTCTAGGGCATACTATGAGCTTCCTGTGATGATGACCAGGAAGCAGGGGCGATTCTAGAATCTGCTCTTTAGGTGCGCTTAGCCCCCAGTGCTGACAATGGCTCTTGTCTTGAACAACATGGTTGCCATTAGCATCAGAAGCATTCATAATGTGGGGAGACACACTGGTGTATGTGTGTGTGTATGTATGGTGGTGGTGGTGGTGGTGGTGTGTGTGTGTGTGTGGGGGGGGGGGGGGTCATCCCCAGAAAATTTTGACTAAAGTAGACTAAAGAGCCACTAAAGTGCCATTTCCTGCATTCTGGTGTGTTTTAACAGGCTGTTAAACATCTATGTTCACCTGTTGACCTACATAAGTAAACACTTGATTCAATAACTATTTTAGAGAGCTCAGCACAACAAGAAGTAGCTCTAAGCTAGCGGTGTGCAATAAAGACGCGCTAGCTAAGATGCTACAGATGTAGCACTCCGCTTTACATTACATGACCTAATAAATGCTTTGTACAAAATCATTTTAGTGTTGACTGATCATAACAAACAAAGACTAAACTATGCAACTAGAAGTCACAACATACACACACAAAACACTAAATAAAGCACATCTAGCTTTAAGCATTATCCTTTAATTAAACTATTAAGCATACAATGTACATATGACAAAAAATAGAGACTTTACCTGCAGTTACCTTCGTACAGATGAACATGTGGTACTTCCTGTTTATCTGTTGTATTCAGCTGCTCATGAGGTCGGCCGCATGGCTTTATCATCTTTTACATTTCTTCAGACTCAGTTTAGGTTTTGGAAATGGAATAAACTTTATTCCACCTTCTAAAGCAGGGCTGTTCAAGTAAACTGCTCAGGGGGCCACAGTTACGGTACTTAAAGTCAGCAGCTTAGAGGCCGGACATCCAGCAATTAAAGTCATTATGTGAATAAACCAAGTCTGTTACCTTTTAAATGTGTTTTGTTTGTTGCATCGAATCATAAATGCAATAAACAGAAACCAAAACCAGAACCGGGAAAAAAAAAAAACATACATTCATATGTATATGTGTATATAT
>JARVGS010000002.1:5353494-5364343 GCA_031762315.1 Hypsolebias antenori
CAAATAATTGTTTTAGGTGTTTATCTTGTTAAAGTCCTACCGTGCACACTGCCGTAGCTGCCATTTGGCAGCCAATCATTTTTTGGCAAGACACCGCCCACATTTCCAGGTTGTCAGCGGTGATGCGTAACATACACGACTCGTCAGCGGCGACGCATAATAGATGTGACTTATATGGCGGTGTGACACATTTATGGATTTTTCCAAATTATTGGACATAATTGGAGATATGCAACTTATAGGGCGGTGCGACTTATAGGGCGGAAAATACGGTATTTATCTGAGGAGCAGACTGCTTTGAGTTTAACTCATCGCAGAACTCTCCTTCGATGAACTAAAGTTAATTAAAAGTTAATTAGCAGGATTTTGGATTCTGGACACGCCTCCAGAACCAGTCCTGAAGTGTGGTGAAAATCAGGCTGATCTGAACAGAGTTGGGGCTGAGTAGGAGCAGTGCAAAATGGGCAACTGTGTCATGAGGACCCATCCCCTAGAGAGATGCATTGGGCAGCTACGTGAGTGCCCATGTGTGACAAAGCTAAATGCTACTGTTAGCAAGAAGCTTGTTAACCCATCTAGAAGAACAAACAAACCATAAATTAGTTGCAGCATTGTATAAGCCACTGGGTTCAACGCCTGTGAAAAAGTAACAGCTTATACACCAGAAAGTACGGTGCTAGAAAAAGGTTTTCTCAAATGTAGTAGGAGGCTGATTTACTTACATAAATGGTGCCGTTTGAATTTGACAACCCAATTTGTTTTTACACCAAGACTCAGTCACACACTAAAATAAAAGTGCCTTACTTATTTTTCCACGTTCTGCTCACAACATGCACAGACAGATGGACGGAGGGTATTCCCTCTTTTCGCTCTGCAATGGAGAACAAAAACTATTTGTTATGAAAGACCATTTTAAGAGGATTTGCTCTTTTTTAAATCGATTACTGCTTTAAAGATGCAACTTTGCCTTTGTTTTCAATAAATACAAATGTTTGTTTCTAGGTGTGTTTAATACAGTGATGAAAAGTTGTACAGTAATGCTGAATTTTGCATGTATAAAATACTTAATTCAGAAATGTTTTTCCCTTTTTCCCCCAGATCATAAAAACCATGTGATGCCATAAAAGTTCTGAACTCATCATGCCACTAGAAGAAAGTTTGTCTTAGAAAGATCTTCAGCTTTACTGATATCTCTGCCTAAAATGTGTATTTGAGAGAGACCCAGCCTTTTTGTGGAGTTGATTGAAAAACTCATAGGACAACAGTGATGGGTGTTCGGGGTCAAACTGTGGTCTTAACTTTGCTTCCCGTGCTCCTGCTGGGGTTGACCTGCTCATCTCATGGCTCCTTTGTGAAATTCAACAAGGGTTTAAAGGTGAAACAAGGTCAGGCTGCGTACCTCCAACAAGGTGACCTGCAGTTCCACATTCCTGTTCACAAGGATGCATGCAAAGTGGAAGTCGTGCTAAATGAGCCCATAACTCAACGTGTGGGAAAACTCCTTCCTCAGGTAAGGAAAACCAATCCAGCTCTAATAAAACATTATGTGTCCTTCTGGCTCTTTAGCATGACAAGTGAAAATGGCTGCACACTATTACCATAATTTATGGCCTATAAGCCGCTACTTTTTCCACACGCTTGAACCTTGTGGTTTATGCAATGCTGTGGCTAGTTTATGTATTTTTCTTTTGATGGGCTAACAAACTTTCTCCCGCTGAAACATTTAGTCTCATCACACTCGAGTGCTCACATATCTGGCCAATACATCTCTCTCTTAGGGAGTGGGTCCTCGTAACTCACTAAGCTTACCTGTATAACTAAAGCTAAAAAAAAAACCCAAAAAACAAAAAAAAAACCTGACCAATGAAATTACCAAACAGGTCACAGTGGACCAATGAAACTTGGTTTCCTTAGATAGAGAACTTTTCTAACTGGCTTTTCTATGTATGTGAATGTTTCTGTAAAGTGCCCTGACACAAATTTGTTGTGAATTGGCACTATATAAATAAACTGAATTGAATTATGAGTTAATTTGTGTTAGTCCATTCAGTGGAGTAATCATTAGTGAGGGAGGTAGTTGTCATGACGACCTGTGGGGTTCATTGTGTGTTTGTGTTGAACAGGAAGATAAAGTCTATTAAACGCCCTCTGATGGTTGATTCTTGATCTACAACAAGAGTTAAACATCTCTCTGTGCTGCCGCGCTAGAGTATTTAATTAAATGTTTAATAAAGTACTTTCATAACTATTGCATGTTACAACGTGAATACCCATAGCTTATAGAAATTGTGGCCTACAGTATGTACTGTATGTACAAAAGTTTTTCTTTTCAAATTTAGTGGCTTATATACAGGTGCGGTCAATAGTCCAGAAATTATGGTAGTTTAAGTTTGTGTTTTATCTGTTTACATGGTAAAGTTATGGAACAGAATAATAAAGATTACTATCTTTCATCAGTGCTTTTTACTTTTATAAGAAAAAACTTGCAGTATGCAGGAAAAGGTGGGCTTTGCTTTAGCTAAAGATTAAACTTTAAGCTACATAACTCTAGCTACAAACAGCAATATACAAAGTATTAAAAAATCAAGAGAAATTTAATTCAGTTTATTTATGTTGCACCAATTCACAACAAAGTTGTCAAAGGGCACTTTACAGGAACATTCACATACATAGAAAAGCCAATTAGTAAAGTTCTCTATCTAAGGAATCCAGCAGACACAAATCTTCACTTCATTGCAGTCTCCCATTGTCAGCAAGCACAAAGGAGACCGTGGAAAGAAAAAACTCTTATTTTAACAGGAAGAAACCTCCAGCAGAACCAGGCTCAGGACAAGTGGCCATCTGCTTTGACCGGCTGGTTTGAGAAGACAGAAAGGAGAGACAAACAAACACAGAATTGCAGGTCCAGATGTACCTGAAAGACAAAAACACAAGTTAAGGATATAAAAAATAATTACAAATACAAAACAGGTTGAGCAGAGTAAGTAAACACAGTAGTATAGTGAAAAAGTGTGGTCAGTTTGTACTCCAGCAGTTTAAGCCTATAGCAGCATAACTAAGGGACAGCTCAGGAAACCCAAGCCGACCCAAACCATAGAATTTCAAACTGGACAATGTGTCAGTCTCATGGACAGAAACTGGAAGTTGGTTCCACAAGAGAAGAGCCTGAGAACTGAAAGCTCTTCCTCGCATTCTGTGTTTTGGAGCTCTAGGAACTGCGAGTAAACCTGCAGTCTGAGAACAAAGTGCTCTGTTGGGAAAATATGGAACAATAAGACCTGTAGTATAAGATGGAGCTAGGTTGTTGAGAGCTTTGTATTTTAGAAGTAATATATTGAATTTGATTCTGGATTTGACAGGAAGCCAACGGAGAGAAGCTAAAACTGGAGAGATATGCCCTCTCCCACTAACTCCAGTTAAGACTCTGGCAGCAGCATTTTGGATCAACTGAAGATGTTTTAAAGAAGTATGTGGACACCAGATAACAGAAGGATATAGAATGGGAAAATGGCTCATTATATTGGAAGGCAGAGTCATGCAGCAGGTTATTGGAGTTATGATTTAGTAGTAGACTGTCTGTATTCTTGGTTTTATCAGGACAGACGTGAAGTAGGAAGTATTAAATGCAGCATAAAACCCTGTCACTGGATGTAGTCTAAGCATACTCTAACCCACCTGTTTCTCATAAAACTCCACTAAAATCTCCACTGTTTACAGGAGATGAGAGGTTGAGGAGTACTCATCGTGATTTAGTTTAGAGTCAGGGGATAAACACAGGAGCCTTTGGACTCGGACTGCATCAGGCAGAAGCAAACTGACTACAGCGTGCAGTGTTTGTGTCAGAATGTGGAGAGCATCCCAGACTGACCCGTCAAAACTTCTGTCATGAATTCCAAACAAAGAAGGCAACAGTAAACCTTCATATAAAAAGCAATTGCCAACGCAATCTTGCTGTTTGACTATTAAAGTTGAAACAGGCGAAATGTATTACTTTAAGGAATGCTCAACCTTATTTCTTGTCATTTTAGGCATTTTAATAAATTGTTTTTGCGTCGTTGTTTATCATTCAGGGAGTAATGTGACAGAGGCGCGAGTGTTTAGGGAGGCCAGAGGAAGGAGCAACAGCGAGCCCCACATCAAGAGACCCATGAACGCCTTCATGGTTTGGGCTAAAGACGAGAGAAGGAAGATTCTGCAGACCTTCCCCGACATGCACAACTCCAACATCAGCAAGATCCTGGGTGAGACTTACAGATTGTCATTTTAAGCTGCGCTCATGCTTGTTTGTCCGGAAGATCGTTCAGTTTTTCTGATGCGCCCTTGTCAAAAAAAAAAAAAAAAAAAAGGTGGACTGTAGAGTGTGTTCCAACTACAGGAGGATCACGATATTAAGCCTCCCTGGTAAGGTCTAGTCAGGGGTTCTGGAGAGGAGGGTCCATTGGATAGTCAAACCTCAGATTCAGGAGGAGCAGTGCGGTTTTCGTCCTGGTCGTGGAACATTGGACCAGCTCTACGCCCTCCTGGAGGGTGCGTGGGAGTTTGCCCAACCAGTCTACATGTGCTTTGTGGACTTGGAGAAGGCGTTGGACCGCGCCCCTCGAGGAACCATGTGGGGGATACTCTGGGAGTATGGGGTACCAGGCCATTTGATACGGGCTGTTAGGTCCCTGTACGATCGGTGTCAGAGCTTGGTCCACATTGCCGGCAGTAAGTCGGGCTCGATCCCGGTGAGAGTTGGACTCTGCCGAAGTTGCCCTTTGTCGCCGATTCTGTTCATAACAGAATTTCTAGGCGCAGTCAAGGTGTTGAGGGGATCCGTTTTGGTGGCCTTAGGATCGCTTCTCTGTTTTTTGCAGATGATGTGGTCCTGTTGGCTTCATCATTTCGTGAGCTACAACTTTCACTGGAGCGGTTTGCAGCCGAGTGTGACGCGGCCGGGATGAGGATCAGTTCCTCCAAATCCGAGGCCATGGTCTTGAGCTGGAGAAGGGTAGAGTGTCCTCTCCGGGTCAGGGAGGTCCTACCCCAAGCCGAAGAGTTTAAGTATCTCTGGGTTTTGTTCACGAATGAGGGGAAAATGGAGCGAGAGATCGATAGGTGGATAGGTGCGGCATCTGCAGTGAAGCGGCTGCTGTACCGGTTTGTGGTGAAGAGAGTTGAGTCAAAAGGCGAAGCTCTCAATTTACCGATCAATCTATGTTCCTACCCTCATCTATGGTCATGAGCTTTGGGTTGTGACCAAAAGAATGAGATCACGGATACAAGCAACCAAAATGAGTTTTCTCTGCAGGGTGTCTGGACTCTCCCTTAAAGATAGGGTGAGAAGCTCAGTCATCCGGGAGGGACTCAGAGTAGAGCTGCTTCTTCTCCACATCGAGAGGAGCCAGTTGAGGTTATCTGGTTAGGATGCCTCCTGGACATCTCCTTGTTGAGGTGTTCCAGACACGTCCCACCGGGAGGAGACCCAGAGGAAGACCCAGGACACGCTGGAGGGACCATGTTTCTCAGCTGGCCTGGGAACGCCTTGGGATTCCCCCAGAGGAGCTGGTCCAACTGGCTGGAGAGAGGGAAGTCTGGGCCTCCTTACTTAGGCTGCTACCCCGTGACCCGACCCCAATAAGTGGAAGAGGATGGATGAATGGATGGCCCTTGTCAAAAGAGACATTCAGATCTGGTCTCAAAACAGCATGAACTCTTACAGTTTAAATAGTCATTTTATCCCTTTATAGAAATGGAATTAAAAAAACATGATCAAACTGAAATGCTGTGCACGTCACAGACGTAGTCATGTTACTGTCATTTGTTCCTCTAGAGAAATGGCTTTTATTTTAAGGTGAGCTCATTAGGCTCCCCTCCTACTATATTCCACAGTTCACAGAGTTTCTTACCAACAAGCTGCAGATTATGAGAAGGACTAATGTGTTTTTGGAGCCAGGAACACTGCGCACACAGAGGTCCAGTGTATCACCTGGTGTGATGGATGCCTTCAGTTAAAATCCTCACACTCTAACCTCCTCTAAACAGATATCTATTCACACGACACTAAGCAAAACTTTGTTCTTGAAACGTTCCTAAGACCCCTGATGGCTGAAGGAGAGTTAGTGGCCAGCTGAATGTAAATGAACAAATTGCTCTTTCTTAGGCGGGTCTGTGTTGTTGATGTGGGTTTTCGGATAAAGAGACGCTTTATGTCCTGCAAAACCTTTCCTGAATTTATAGGAGTAATCTGATGCATGCTCAATAACCCAGGTAGAAAAATGTAACAAAGTTAAGTAAGGTTCTCTGGACGGATTAAAAAAATAAATAAAAACTTGTTGAAACGTTTCGTCTTTCATCAAAAAGACTTCATCAGTCTGAGGCGCTGCAGTAACATCAGTCTTAAAAATTGCCCCTTATCATGTGGATCAACCAGTTTGTTGACATCCAGAACTGGTTGTTCACATGATAAAGGAGGACCATCAGCCTAACGAGCGATGGTTAATCCAGAGGACCTGACTCGACGTTGTTAGATTATAGGAATAATGTTTTTGCTTTTAAAAACTTACAGATATGTGACAAATTATTACTTTGTTTAACGAAATGTTCAAAGTTGAAAATTACTTTTGGGATTTTGTGGGCAGGAAGCTGAACAGATAATTCTTCTGAATCTTTATTATGTTTGTGGGATAAGACTGAAACAAAAAAAAAGAAGAAGTTGTGTACATGTTTATAACTTTACATACACAGTCTCTCCAACATTAAAACACAGCTGGATGTTGGGGAGAAGGTGGGTGGTAGGCTTAAAAAAAAAGTCCGCTGTGTTTCCTGTGTCACAAAAGTACAAGAAAAGTTTGTGATGAAGCTTGATAAACAGAGGAACAAGGAAGAGTGTGTGTATAATCCCAGATGTGCTGCGTTCTTGCAGTAATGGCCTTGTTCACATGTTCAGATGGTCACAAGTACACAAGTCTCCTGCTGTGACAGAGCAACATGTAATGCACTCCTGAGTTTAAACAAATTCTAATACTTGGAGGTGACTTGTCACACGCAGACATTTCAGAAACCACAAGCTGTGCCAAATTAATGACTCGTCTGTTTGTGTGTTTAAATTTGTGTTCGTGATGGTCTCTAAAGATACCATTAGCGTAAAAATGAACCCTTCTGGTGCACCCACACAAGTAAAAAAAACTCTCAACCATGTGCTCCAGGTTCTCGCTGGAAAGCCATGACCAATCAGGAGAAACAGCCGTACTACGAGGAGCAGGCCCGCCTAAGCAAGATCCACTTGGAGAAATATCCCAACTACAAGTACAAGCCACGGCCCAAGAGAACCTGCATCATCGACGGCAAGAAGCTGCGCATCGGAGAGTACAAGCAGCTGATGCGCTCACGACGCCAGGAGATGAGGCAGTTTTTTGTGGGGTGAGTGTAGCTACCCACAGAGACCATGGCGCTGACCATCACGGCGAGACTACTAGAAATGTGGTTAGTTAAAGGAATAGTTCAGAGATTTTGAAGAAAAACTTGGTGGGATGTTGTGCGCAGTCAGTATCTTACCTGCAGCAGATGGCTCTTAAAATCTAATTTTGTAAACAGGTTTAGCAACATTTGAACAAAAATGTCTATACAAGTGACATCACTAATGTTTTATTACAAAAAAACTAAAATAAAGTAATTTATCCATACTTAAAAGGCAGTATACATTTATTTTTTTAATTAGTTCATTTTCTAATATTGTTTGCTGTCAAAGGTCTGTATAATCTTAAAAGGAGTCGGACCTTTACTGCAAAAATACCAATATAACAGTAAATACTTTCTTAACAATAAACTCTGATCAGTTTTAAATAGATAGTGCACTGTTATTGTCTTGAAATGCCTCAAATCTCCAAAATGACATTGGTGCTGACTTCCTGGTAGGCTACAGTTTTTTTTTTGTTTGTTTGTTTGTTTGTTTTTCTTAAACAGCTGTGTTACTGGCACTGTTCAGACAAAAAAAATCACAGTACGTATTTGTGTATGTTACTGGTACGTATTGTAGCATTATGCTGTGGTCGACTGTCTGTCACAGGGCCTCAATGAGGAATTATGGGTAAAATTTATGTTCACTGTTAATCATTTCGGTTAGCTATTTAGCATTGTTTTTTAGTGATTTGTCTGTTCTTGTTAGCCCAGATTATGTTCATTATGTGTTAGTTTGTGTTAGACCGTTCAGTAAAGTCACCATGAGTGAGGGAAGTAGTTGTCATGAAGACCTGTGGGTTGAACTATAAGATAAAGTTCATAAAATGCCATCTGGTGGTTGATTATTGATCTACAACAAGAACTGCACATCTCAGTAGCTGTGTGCTGGTACTACGTTACAACATGAACACCTGTGGCTTATACATATATAACTGGGACTTATATATGTACTTTGTTTTAAGTGTGCGCGTCTTATATGTGGGTGTGCTCTATAGACTGGCAATTACGGTAAATGTTATTTTACAACCTTTTACACGCCATTAATTTTGCATTACATGGCCATTCCTGAATAAATTTATTATAATTCTAGCTGGAAGTACAGTTAGCTGCCTCTGCCTCTATTTTGTGCTGTTTTTAAAGTAACTGTTTAATTTAGCTGACGGCAGTGAACAGGTCTATAAAATAGTATTTGAAAAACACTGAAAATTTAGAGATCGGAGCTGTTTTAAGTTGGCGACAACAAATTATGAATCTGTCAGTCCATCAGAACTCTCTATTTTTTTTTTTTATTGAGTTTGTGTTGATTTATTAAAAAAGCAATATGGTAAAATTTGAAGGTGAATTTGATTAGGATTAGTTAAATTAACTCTACTGTGTTCCAAGAAATTTTGCACTTTACTTTATATCTGAAAGCAAAATATATTTAATTGTATGTATATTGAACCATCAAGAAACAACCACTTGCTGCTTCGTTCTACTCGTCCTTAAATGCATTTATAAAGCTGATTTACTCAATTGTTCAAAGCAAGGGAGCACTTCGTTTGAGGACTTTTTCGTTTATGTGTGCGTTTGCGGAATGACCACAGGGAGTTATGGCCCTTTATGAAAGGTTTGGACCCTCTCGTGGCTCCATCTGCAAAACCTTTAATAGCTCGCCAAAGAACATTATATATTTCTGAGCGCAGTCAGTGCAAAAAGGAAAAACAGTGGCATTGTCTTAATAGAAACCAGTCAGAAGTGTTTAAAGCCATCACTAGGGTCTGTGTTTGAGATGGATTTAACAGAGGCCGCAGCTTGAATAGGAGCGCTTTTTAATCGCTTGTCATTTATTAAATTAGGACAATGCCGGGTGCTTGTGGGCAGTGAAACTGCAGACAGACAGACAGAGTGGAATATGAAACATAAGCAGATGTTTAAGAGGGGAAAGGGAGAAAAGGGCAGACGTCACAGGCTGAACACCACATTTACTGTGTGTGGTCAAGTAAAAACACAAAAAGAGCTCAGATTCTCCTGGCCTGGACTTTTAGTTAAAGCTACACAACCAGATTCTGGCACATTTCACGCTACTGAGCCAGCGCTTTTTTTTTCTTAAGCGTTTAATGTGAAAATAAGTCTGACAGAAAATACAGTGTAAGGAAAAAATATTGGGTGGGAATTGTGAGCAATTTTTTCTACTTGATGTGGTTTATTGGAGGAGCTGGAGGGCCTGTTTGAATGATGTGCGTTCACCGTCATTCCATCTATATCATAAGAGGCTAATGAGCCGATGCTACGCTGAGCTGGCAGGTAGAGCTCCATGTTCGGACACGCCGTAGATGAAAAGCGTAGCATTTAAACGGTGCGGCTTCACAATTATTGTTTTGTGTTTAAAAGATAATGAGCACATTTTCAGATGGACCATAACTGTTGAGCTTGTGTGGAAAATATATTACATTGAAAGTGATGATTTAAGCAATTTTATATAGTTGATTTTAATGAATAAATATCGCATATACCGTTAGCAATAGTTGTCTGCTAGCTGCAAAAGCATTAGTGTGGTAAGTACTCCAAAAGTTTTGACTCATTTCTATTGTGAGCCTGTTTGTAAACTGTTTTAGTGTAAAATATCTTATCATAAAACATGCTTTAAGTGTTAAAAAAAAGATATGCCTTAATATACCAAAGTTTATAAAATTTGCATAAATAGTTCAAGTTCTAGTTTGTTGTCATTCACATCACATGTGGTACATGAGGTGGAACAGAACTGTGTCTCAAGGTCCCAGTTACACCTCAACATAGCAAAAATATAAATGATAAGAATAAACAGTACACAAGAATCTTAAGATATACACTAAACAAACACTAAACGATATGCAAAAAGATCTAAGCTATGCTAAACACTAATACTGTAATGTAAAACAACACAACATATCAAACAGCAGCACGAACATGAGTCTGTGGTGAGCAGATGGGTTTGAATGAATACAGCAGCATGAGATCAGCAGCATAGATAATCAGCAGCATTGACAAGTCACATTAAAGTGGCATTATAGTGTGTTTTTTTTTTCACAGTGATTATCCTGGTTAGAGATCCATGAGCCTAACAGCTTCAGGGTAGAAGCTGTTCCTCAGTCTAAAGACCTTGCTCAAGGGCCCAGAGTGGGGCAAATGAGGGTGGAGACAGGTGTGGGTGTTTCACCAATCCCACCCACATTTTGATGTCGGTACGGGGAGCTAAACCAACGATCTTCGATCACAGGCCCACCTTCTCTAACCTCTGCGCCACCACTCCCACATATACATATACTGTATACTGTATACCAGTGTATGTATTTATGTATATACTTTGTACATATACAGGTAGTCCTCGAGTTACGGCGGTCTCTACATACGGCGCTCCGGACTTACGAACGGCACCCGATGACGTCAT
>JARVGS010000002.1:5397013-5407050 GCA_031762315.1 Hypsolebias antenori
CTTTGTCTCAGAAGGTCTTCTGGGACAGGGTGGACATGTCTTGGACACGTCTTGGACACGGAGGTATATCCCTACAAGAAAAAGGCCTAAGAAATGAATGGGTAGGGTGACGTCACAGAGGCTTTAGCTTCAACGCTGGAGAGTCCTGCAGAGGAGAGGAAGACATGCTCCACTGTGTTCTGGCACATGGCAGAAGTTAAGATGAAGCAGCAGCTTCACTCCGCAGATCGTATGGCAACTGGCCAAACTTTGTCAAAGCTGCACAGCTTCTTTCAGCGCAGGCTTCATTTCAACAACCTGTAGTATTTCCAAGTCAGACTTGCCTATAGGAAATCAGCATAGTGTGAATATTTAGCTGATGCACGAAATAGTTGCAAAAAGACGTAGAAGCATTAAAATGCAGAATAAGCAGAGCGAAATAAATTTGAATTCCTCAAAACTTGCAAAAGACAAATATCTAGTTTTAGAAATGTTGTGGAAAAACTATTTATTAAGCAAGATTGAGCTAATTCAGGGTGCAACTTTAAAAAATAGATAAGATCTTTTTACATAATTACCATAACACTGTGTATTTACTATCCGAACAAAGCAATGTCTGCACAATGAACAGTCAAAAGAGTAAGAAATGCTTTAACAGTCTTGAAATTACTCATCTATGGTTATCATAAGTTAAATATGCTCTTAATTTGAGATAACCAAACTAATTCTACCTCATTACATGCAAAATAATCAGTGTGTTTCTTTCTCTAATAATGTACTATTTCCAAAAACATGGTTTTATTCTGAAAACAACAAGATGAGTCTGTTATAAAATGTAGTGGTTTTAGTTGAACACCCAGAGTCATCATTTAGTATTACTGACACTGAACTTAATGGGCTGAATAACAATGGATGTTTCTTGACATTTTCTGCTTCAGTCAGCATGACTAGACTAAGTTCTGATAAAATAACGCGTTTTCTTAATTATAATTTTGAAATTAGTTTTTGTTATCACAAGAAAATTAATATTTCTATGTTGATATTCATATAAATTAATATATTAACCCCTTAAGTTAAAAAAAGCACTGTTATGTCAAGATAAAATTATAAAATGTATTCCTAAGTATGTCTGCTCTTGGTTACAAAATGCATCAGTGATAAACATTAACTAGAAAAATTGCATTTCCTGCAAAAATGCAGTGTGAATGCTTCTTACAGAAGAATTTGCTTAAAAAAAAAAAAAAGCTGAAATTTGCTTAAAAAATGATGAAATATATTTGAACTGAAAGAACAAGCCTAAATTAGCAGAAGAAAGCAGGAAGAACACATACCGGTATTTGCTGAATTAGGTTTAACTAAGCAGAAATGGGCACAAAAATTAGAAAATCAGCTAAAAAAGTTAATATTAGCAACAACACCACAAAACATCTAAAAAGTAGCCAAAAAAGCAGAAAGACGCTCACGTGGAATGAGCTGAAAGGAGCTAAAAAATGTGAAATTAGTTGAAAAAGCAAAAATTTGCATAAAACAGCAAAAATTTGCATAAAACAGCTAAACAGTAGCTGAAATAGAAAAAAAAAGCTAAAACTTGCGGAAAAAAGTTAAAAGGAGCATAACCATCTGAAATTAACTAAGTTAATTAGGCAGACAATAGCAGGAATTACGGTACCAAGAAAAACGTGAATTTATCTGAAGATAGCAGAAATTACCTAAACAACAAAGTAGCTGAAATGGTACACAAGCTTAAATTAGTGAAAGGAAGCAGAAAATGCATGTTTGCCCAATTAGGCTGAAAGAAGCAGAAATGAGCACAAAAAGTAAAAATTATCTGGGGGGCAGAAAGAAGTTTAAATTACCAGAAGGAAGTGGAGTGAGCCCATTCATGTTGAATTTGAATTAGGCTGAAAAAAGTTCAAACAGTACAAAAAACGTGGAATTAGCCGAATGTTGAATTAGCATAAAAACAGCTAGTAGCTGAAATTGTAGAAAAAGCTGTAGAAATAAGCTGAAAGGAGTGTAACAAGCTGAAATCAGAAGAAAGAGCTTAGAAGAAGCACAAAAATGTTGTAGTTAGCAAAAAAAATCTGAAAGGAGCACAAAATAGTTAAAAAAAAAAAAACAGCTGAAATTAACTGAAAATAGCTGAATTTTTGTTTGTTTTTTTGCAGAAGGAAGCTGAAAGAAGCAGAAGCAGAACAAAACGTGAAAGAAGCAGTAAAAGATGGCAAACAGATCTAAAGATCTGAAGGATGTAAAATGAGCACAGTTCATTTTCTATGAGGGGAAAAAAGTGGCAGAAAAGGCTAAATATTTCAAAAAGCTAAAGTTGCACCAAAATCTAAAGTCATAGCAGGATTGTTCTGAACAAGCTGAACATTTTGATTTATAATTTGCTGAAATAGCTTCAAAACTGCAAGACGAGAATTGCTCAGAAAAATGTATGGGAGAAAACTGGATCACAATAGTGTGAATGCTTCAGAAGCGTTCACACAATTAGACACAATTTTCACTAAATAAAACACGGCTACCCTTTCAGAAGTGTTTGTGTTTTGCTTTCATTTTGACGCACAGACTGATACAACGAGGTGAGCTGGAAACTCATCTTGTGTGTCAGTGAACTGTCTCCCATCTGTCTGTCAGAGAAAATCTGAATTCAATCAACAAGATGTTATCACTTTTACCACTCCATTCCAGGCCACATTTCTTCCCCCAACCATCAATCCCCCCCACCTCTCCTTTTCTAATTTATCCCTCTATGTTTCTTTGGCCAAAGCACGAGTTATTTTAAAAAGTAATATGCTTCCTCATCACTTCTGGGTTATTTCAGGAGGTATTCACACCGCCCCAAATTGCTTGGACAATTCTGCATATTGTGTTTGAGCCATGAAAGTGCTTCTAGACCGATCGCCCAGCACCACTCGAGCCACCAAAGAATGAAAATTGTGGTCATGAGAAAAATAATTTTGGCTGCCGTCTTCCATTTTTTCCCGGCAGTAGTTCCTAATCAGCTCGGATGGAGTCCATCAAACTTTGAACAGCCGTGGCTCAACAGTAGGCTGCTTGGTTTTCTTTCCTTTTTTTTTTTTTTTTTTTTTTGGGGGGGGGGGGGGTGGAAAAGTAAATTATTAGAATGTAATGGTGAGGTGTTCCCATCTTGCCATTTAAGATGTCTGCACACGCAAATGGAAGCTGTTGAAATACACCCACTAATCTCATAATGTGAAGATGTTTGAATCCCTCCAGCTTAAAAAAAAAAAAAATGAACTGTTGAGAAAGTTTTCACTTTTTGAAGTCTCCCACAAGAGTTTAGACAGCACACAATGATTTATTTCAACAAAATCATTAGAAGCAGACACTTACGAGTGAGAACTTGCAGACTTGAACGTAGAGCTGCGTAACCTCGGCCTCTGTTACAGTGACCCCACGTCCTAAACCGTGTTTGTAACTCCTCAGATAGGCGGTGAGCCAGTCCCTCTGCAGCTCCTGGCTCGGATAGAGGCTGTAGTCCACATCGGTCACACCTGAAGCCCAACACACACAGTCATATCCATAAGTTACTGCAACGAAAGTCAGTGTGTTAGTCAGATTACGTCTGCTAGTTGAAGACCTGCCACTTCACCACAGCTTTTAAACATCAGAACTCTACACTTTTCATTATCTTCTTGGATAAGAAGCTAAATGTTTACAGAAAACAAGAAAACCAAACTGAAGAAACTGAAAATGCAGTGTGAATGCTTATTGCTGAAGAATGTGCTGGAAAAACAGCTGAAATGAGCTGAAAACATGCTGAAACGTAGCTGAAATGGAAGATCAAGCCTAAGAACAGCTCCAGACCTAAAGAGATCTGTGATCTCAGTGGGATTTGCCTGGTTAAATAAAGGTTAATAAACAAGTTAGCAGAAGAAAGCAGAACAAATTGTTTCTGAATTATGTTTAAACAAGCAGAAATGAGCAAAGAAGTTACGAAATTAGGCAAAAAAGCTGAAATTAGCAATAAATAGCTGTAGCTGTAGCTGAAAAGGTAGAAAAGGCTTAAATTACCAGAAGGAAGTGGATGGACATGAAATGAGCTATAAAAAAAAAGTGGAATTAGCCGACAAAGCTAAAATTAGCATAAAACAGCTAAATAGAAGCTAAAATAGCAGAAACAGCTGAAACTAGCATAATTAAGGTGAGAGGAGCACAACTAAGTAGCTAAAAAGCCAGAAAAAAGTTTACAGGTATATCATCAGAAGGAAGGGGGAGCACGTTTTAGTTAGAATGGAAGTGCAAGAAAAGTGAAATTAGCTGAAAAAAAAACTAAAATTAGCGTTAAAAACAGTTAAATAGTAGCTGATACAGCAGAATGAACTGAACCTTTTAGAAATTAGCTGAACAGAACATAAGAAGCTTAATTTAACATAAAGACGTTAATTACGCTGAAAGTAGCAGAAATTACCATGAGAAATAATTAAAAAAAAAAAAAAAAAATTGGGACGCAGTTGAAAATGGCTAAAAAAAAAAAAAAAAAAAAAACTAAAAAGGTAGCTGAAAAGGTAGAACAAGATGAAGTTAGCAGGAGGAAGTATAGCTAGAGCACAGTTTTGCCCAATTAGGCTGAAAGAAGCCAAAATTAGCACAAAAAAAATTATCTGGAAAACATCTGAAATGAACAAAAACAGTTGAAAAGTAGCTGAAAAGGCAAAAAAAAGTTTAAATTACCAGAAAGAAGTGAATAAAGCACATTTTTGCTGAATTAGGCTGAAAGAAGTAGAAATAAGTGCAAGAAAAAAGTGAAATTAGCTGAAAAGGCTAAAATTAGCTTAAACAGCTAAATCGTAGCTGTCTGATATAGTGGAAAAAGCTGAAACTTTTACAAATAAGCTATAAGGAAGCATAACAAACTGAAATTAGGAGGAAGAAGTTGGAAGAAGCACAAAAATGTTGCAGTTAGAAGAAATAATCTGAAAGGGGCACACAACTACTGAAAAAAGAAGCTGAAATTAGCTGAAAGTAGCCGGAAAAACGTTTACGTTTGCACAAGGAAGCTGAAAGAAGCTGAACCAGAACAAAATGTGAAAGGAGCAGTAAAACGGATCTAAAGATTGGAAGGATGTAAAATGAGCTCACTTATTTTTCTATGAGAAACAAAAAGAGGCAGAAAAGGCTAAATACTGTATTTCAAAACGCTAAAGTTGCACCAATACTAAAATTCATCCTGAACGAGCTGAACGTTTTGTTTTATGATTTGTTGAAATAGCTTCCAAACTGCGGGATGAGAAACGTGGAATGAGAAAGTTGCCAAAAAATGTATGGAAGAAAAATGGATCATGATGGTGTGAATGCCTCATTATATTCACACAACTAGCTTTTTAACAAAAAAATGAAGATGAACATGCATGTCTCGAAATCTACACCAGTATTTTGAAAACTGTTGCACTAGACTTTTACTGCTTGTAAAATAAATAAATAAATAAATATATCAGTTTTGTAAACTTTGCTTTACTGCAATTAGAGTTCACGGTAAATATATCTAGAAACGTAAAATGATGTCAACAATATATGCATACAATTTGTACAACCTGCTTACATCTGGGAAGAAGACAGTGCAGACATCTGGGAAGAAATTGACCTTCTCTTCATCACAGCAAAGACTTACCAGCAAATTCATTGAAGTGGTTGCCGATATCAAAAGCCTGGTAGTTGTAATCTGCATATTCATAGTCAATAAATTTCACCGTTCCTGCACGAGACGTAAAGGGATAACAGCAGCGGTTACCAGGACAACACGACGAACACATCTGTGATGCACAACTGACAACTCTCACCCCGTTAACTGAAAGCAAATAACCTTGTTCTGGTCCAAACGACAAGGAGCCTCTTTAAAATAAGCCCCGTATGGGATATTTGCAAACTGAGATTGAATGATAATCAATATAAATTTGCTTTGATTATAAAATAACTAAAAGAAGTGTGGGCTTCTGTTAGCTTTGTTCTTAACTGAAAAAAACGAAACATACTGATTTATGGTTGAAAATGGTGATCCTCACCCTCTTTGTGGTTGTAGATGATGTTTTTTGTGAGGAGGTCATTGTGGCAGAGAACAATTGGAGAGTCAATCTGCAACAGGTGTTTCTTCAGCGACTCCATTTCCTTTGATAAAGTCTCGTAGCTGGGCACCTCCTGCAGCGCTGCAGGCCTGGAAGAGGTAAAACTTCTCATTTTCAGGTTTCTGATGTTTTGACGAGTGTTTTCTGAAAACGTGTTGAGATTCGTAGCTGTAAAAGACCAACTTGCAACCTAAAATCAGCTCTCAGGAGCTAAAAGCTTCATTGATCATTTGTAATTCAAAAAGAATTGGAAATGTATATTTATGACAAATGCTGTGGATTCTTTAAACAACTTAACATAAAGTGCTACATCATGATTTTCTCGTTCTTTAAAGGTACAATTAACAATTAAAGTTCATGCTCAATAATCCAGGTCTGGATGGTTTTTTTTTTGTTTGTTTGTTTTTTGTTGAGACATTTCATCCTTCATCCAAAGGACTTCATCAGTCTGCTCCCTCGGAAGTCTACCTGACCTGACCTGACTGAACTTTGTTGGATTTTTTTAACCTGGATTATTGAGCATGAACTTTGGTGTTTTGAACCACTTTGGCTATGGCTGCCTCAGAGGAGTTGACAGGGGAGAGGGTGGGCTCCAGAAACCATCTTTTCACCAGCAATTGTACCTTGAGAGACTTTTCACCCTCCATCTGAATGGCTTCATCAGTTTGAGGAGTCCCAAGCAAACCGTTTTCCCCACTAAACAGTACACTCCTACAGTGGACCCACCAGTTTGCTGGTGATAAGATGGTTTCTGGGGCCCGCCCTCTCCACCATCGACTTCTCTGTGGCAGCCATATGGTTCAAAACATCAAAGTTCGTGCTCAATAATCCAGGTAAAGAATCCAACGAAGTTCAGTCAGTTCAACTGGATTTTTTTTAAGACATTTCATCCTTCATCCAAAGGACTTCATCAGTCTGCTGCCTGAGAAGTCTATGGAGGGAGAGGGCGCACCCCCAGAAACCATCTTTTCACCAGCAAACTGGTTGGCCCACTATGAGTGTGCTGCTTGTGGGACTGAATTTGTTGTGGCTCCTTGGTCTGATGAAGTCCTTTGGATGAAGGATGAAACATCTCAACAACAATTTTTTTTAAATTATTAAACTGTCCAAATGACCTGACTTAACATTGTTGGATACAATTAACAATGTTATTATACAAATACACTTCAAGAATAAAAAAATAAATATTTTTTATTAAAGAAGGGAAAAAATATTGGAAGTTTAATTTTTGTGTATGCACTGAAAATGCCATAGGAACTTCTTAAACTAAAAACAGGCACTCACTTTATACATTTAGATATTCTTGTTTTTGTTCTGTTAGATATGACAACAGCTCTAGGTTTCTTTTTGAGCAGCTAGAACCTGGCGCCAGAGAGCAAACGCCGAACTTTACCGTGAACTCTTTACAGGAAGGACGTGTTTGTAAACCGGCAAACGTCAGTGAGAGGCTACGTGTCTTGTTTTCACTCCGTTGATTACTCAATCCATCAAAGGCCCAACTGAAGTCCTTGGACGCTGGCTCAGAACGCACCTGGAAGAAACGCTGCGCAAGCATCCATCCTCTAATTAATTTTTGTGTTTCCTTTTCAGTCGCCGCTGCCGGCCCTGACAAGAGGCTTCTTTTAAACAGTGTCCTTTAAACACTACCTATTTATTCGAAGGGGAACAAACACACGCTCCAGTATTATACACAGCAGAGGACATGATTTAGAGGGGCCTGCGAGGAACGCACAATAAAAGGCAAAAAGAAGAGGAGTCTTGTTTATGGTGACACTGAGGCGCTGCTTTTTTCAATATAACTTCACATTCTCAACAAGTTCATCATTATCTTCAAGAACTTCCAGTTCGTCTGAGCTGAGGAGACGGATCAAGGGCAGGTAGAGTGAATATAAGTGAGACCTAAACTACAACTTGTATAAAAATATAGCTGCATACCTGCATGCTGCTTAAGTTTTGACCTCATTACAATAACTTTAAAGATCGTTAAAAGAAATTATGCAAAAACTGACAAAAAAAATCATCTGCATTTATTTTCCATTCCACACTTTATGCTCAAAAAGTAGTGTTTAATCATACGCGCATGTGAAATCTTTGTTATTGATAATCGACCCCCTCTGACTTTTACAATTCATCCATATCCTCTCCGTCTGAAAAGTGAATCACCCTGATTCCTTTTCAACTCGCCCGTTCCCTTCAACCCAACCAACTGGGAGAATGCGCCGATTGAAAAGCGACAAATGAAAGACTCGCATTGACTTTAAATGGAGACCTGTCGTCTTGCCATCAGATCTTTTCCTCTATTTTTATTTTATTTTTTTTTTTCTGGTCTTTTCATGGATGTGAGCGCGTTCGAGTGCGCTCGCCTCCTGCTCCCCACCCCTGTCAAGTATCTGTAAAGTAATTAGTGGAATTTCCTCCTCTGATGCTTCATTATCAATGTGCCTTATTTACATATAATTTCAAATGCCAGCCGTGCTCTGCAGATTTTCATTAATTTGTAAATATTAAAAAAAAAAAAAAAAAATCAGTCTTAAGTGACATGTGGGGATGCAAATGGGAGACACAGCAGGGGGTCTTTGGGAGAGTGGAGGAAAGAGGCTGCACTCATGCTTTCCATCGCTTTTCTTTCCTTTTCCCCCTGTCTCTGTCTCGAAGCAGGCCCTCTCTCTCTCTCCAAACCTCACAGCTGCTGCAGCTTCCTTCACTCCCCTCCACCTCCTCCTCCCCTCTCCTCCCCCTGTCTGTGTCTCCATCTCTCTCCCACAGCGGGTGGCTTGAGAGCTGAAGACCTCCTCTGCAGGTGCAGCCTCTTCCTGCACTCTCTCTGCCTTTCTTCTGCCGTTTCCTCTGAAGACCACATTCACATCTCGGCACTCGGATACAGTCTCAAGTACAAAAGTTTCTCTGATGCATATTTTAAACCCCCTTTATTTCATTTGACGTTTCGACCTCTGTCGTATCACACACACACACACAGTTGCACACTCAAGATGCTTGCACAGACACACACAGCAGCAGTTTTAAACTCAAATTATCCTCAAACTTATATGAAAATTCCTTAATTCTGAACGTCACATTTAGCTTTATTTTACTTTACTTTTTTAATCAAAATGTTCTAGCACTCAGATTTATTTCCCATCTATGAATCATGTTCAGGACTTTTAGAATGTCTCCGTGAACAAATGTCTCACAATGTAGCACCATCTGTTGGGACGCTGACTGTGGTGCAGTTGACTCTTGCAGAAGAACATTGTCTTAGTTTTCAAACTTTGTGTTAACCAGAGAAATCTGTGGAAAAAAAATAAAGCCTTGAAAGAAAAATTAACCGTAATGGGCAGAGCGTAAAAATCCCATGAAAGGGACGTGTTCTCTAATTTACCAACATGAGATGAAATTGAACAAATGCACAATTAAATGTTATGCTCGGTCAGATTTAATGCTCCTGTTGTGTTCCTTCATCACTAAATAGTTTTGTTTTCTCAGATAATAATGGCTGCCCAAATATAAATAATAATACATCACATTATAAAACTATAATGCCAACATCTATATTACCATCTAATGCTAAGATAGATTTATCTGTCCACTTATGTTCATTTGAGTACAAACTGACCTTCTGTTGGTTTTTTTTATGGACCTGAGCTCATATGACTGGACTTTAATGCTAGTTGAATAACAGCATATTGTTTGGTTCTTGTTTTGATTGATTATTCATTCGTTCAACCTTTATTTATACAGGTTAATCCCAGTGAGCCTCAGGGACTCATTTACAAGAGAGACCTGAGACCTTTATGAAGATTAGCTGCTGTTCGGCGTTTTTTTTTTTTTAATGCTACTAGTGCTTTGTGTACTTTTAGTTAATGTTTTTCTTAGTTCATATCTTAGATCTTATTACTGTTTTTCTTTTACATTTTTATACTTTTGTTGGATGTAACTGGGACCCTGTGTACACAGTTTCATTCCACCACA
>JARVGS010000002.1:5550645-5571972 GCA_031762315.1 Hypsolebias antenori
AGAAAATATCTTATATCTGCTCCCTCATAATGCAACATCAATTCAAGCCATCAGTTTAAAACAACTATCATTCATATAAATGTAAACTAAATACATAATTCATCTAATTCAAATTAAACATTGATCAGTCACATATATATAGTGGCGTCTGCTGTCATTTTCCCTTCCGGTGTTTTGAGTCATGATGATCTTGAAGGTTTTTTTTTTTATTATTATTCTCCATGTCATCCAAGCAACAGCACAGCTGACAGTGCTCTCAATACCAGTTGGAAAGACATTCAAACAAAACTGAATTCTGACTCGTGTGAAGTCAGACTGCTTGTTTGAAACATACCAGACTGGTTTTTATGTCCATTTTTAATCTACTGTGAACTTTGGTTTTTACTTGAAAAATGTCTTCAACAAAAAAAAAATGGATTCATGTCAAACTCAAACTGTAAATTTCAGCTTCCTCTTGCTGTCATGAAATGAAATGTCATCACAGATTAAGACTAAAAGCAAATCAGAGGTTTGAGTTAATGCAATATAAAACAGTCTTAACTTAAGTGGTGCAGAGGTCGGAGAACTTGTGATCGGACGATCGCCAGTTCTACCTCCACACAGACAACAAAATGTAGGTGGGAAAAGTGAAGCACCCACACCTGCCTCCACCTCCACCCTCATTTGCCACACTCAGGGTCCTTGAGCAAGGCCCTTAACCCCCACCATCTGCTCTCCCGGGCACCCTAGATGGCAGCTCTCTGCTCCACACAGAGGGCTGTGGTAGCTCGGTGGTCTGGTGGTTGAGTCAAGGGCATCTGGTTTAAAAACAAGTGCCAAGTCTTCGGGTGAGTTGGTTCGCTGTGGTGACTCCTGAAGAAAAGAGCATTTCATTTAAAGCTGCAGTTCAGATGAGTAAGTCAAATTATTTTTCAGCATTAAATGACGGTTTGCTTCATCAGATGTTTCTGTAAAACAAAAGAAAAATAGATGATGAACCCTGGAGAGACAACGTTTGTCTGTTGGTCTGGGAACACCTTGGATGGATGGATGGATGGATGGATGGATGGATGGATGGATGGATGGATGGATGGATGGATGGATGGATGGATGGATGGACAGTCAAATCTCAACATTTTTACAGTTCAAGACTGCACGTTCCTGCAAGAGCTTTGCAGGATGATCACAAAATGTGCAAGTTCAATGCAAAAGACCATAACTGATCAAAAGCGAGGGACCTTTGTAGAAGTCTTGTGGTAAATCGTTGAGTCACTCAGTTAATCATCAACTTTACCGGCTGGTAGGCATGCATCAATACAACTAGCATATTAAGCTACTTCATTGAGTCGGTTCTTCTGACGGTGAAGCGATGAACAACCTGAGAGGCTCTGAGGCGTATTAGTATCTGCACAATAATAATGGTGGTGTTTTGTTAAAAGAGGTGGGAGATAAACTGATTGACCTTAAATCAGACACGGAGCCCAAAGCCTTAAAGTCCTCCATCACCGAGCCGGGGTTAATTGCAGAGAAGATCTTAATACTGAAGACGAACAAATACTACACTGTTGTTGAAATCATACCTGATGCTCTCGTCACTGTTTTAAATCCTTCTGAGGATCCGGCGTCTCTTCTCCGGTGGTTTATTGTAGTCCAGACACAAAGCAGGATGCAGGTTTTCCTCCGTCGGCCGTTTGTCAACAAGTGAAATGAGCTCACATGCAGAGTTTTGGGTGGTCTCTTCAAGTTCAGGTTTTTCAGACACATTCTTCTTAATTCCTCATCCGTAGGTAGGACATGGAAAGCTCTTTTCACAGGAGCACTACAGTATTTTTGTTTTGGGTCCATGTTCAAAACTCTCTTGTTGTAGCCACTGATTCAGTTTGTTCTGGTTGTTCTTGCAGCAGCGAACACAACAGGCACCTGAACTCAGCACGACTGTTTTACTAAACTTTAGTGTTGTTAAATAAATGTAAATAAAACAAAAAAAACGCATTTTATCTGCTAAATTGAATGCAAATTACTGTACTTTCAAATAAACCATGGTCCGTGCTCCGCCACCACGGTTAACCAACGCTTACTGCTACTTCCTGTCTGACAGGAAGTTGTACCCACAACCAGCCCCTAGGAATAAGGTGGATAAAATCCTATGAGACCTTTGTGATTTATGTTGTTTCCTTTTGAGCCCGTTCAAACTGTCAGTTTGATCAGAATTAAACTTGCCATTAAATTTAAAAGTGTCAACAACAAGTAAGATATTAATTGCTGATAACTTTTCCACAGAATCTCACTCCAGAAGAGCTGAACTATTCCAATTTTTTTTTTCATCTCAATAAATGCACCTTTTTCTCTTTTTTATGGCCAACAGCCTGTGTCTGATTTTACACTTAACCACATTAATGATATCTGATGTACCCTTGATCCTGATAGGGGTTGGGGCACGGAGGGGTGAGTTAGTGGGCCTGTGCTGACGAGCTCTCCTCCTCTGCCAAGGCAGCGGCAGCACGACGGCAGCCATTACATCAGCGCACCAACCTCCTCCTATGTGATTGAGATTGTAGAGGCTTTGCTGAGCTCAGCATGTTTTATTTTATTTTATTTTTTTTTATCCTGGGGGCCTCATTTACCTCTGCCAATTCTCCAGCACTCTCCCCTCCCTCCACCCCCCTCTCTTCCCTGTTTAATTTTTCAAATGGAGAGCAGCCTGAGTCACTGTGTGATGGGCCCAAGCCACACAGTGCAACTGTGGAAAACAACTAAAAAATGCTTTAAACTGAATGTTGTCAGGGGAAAAAAAGTGAGATTTGTCTTTCTTGATCAAAATAAGGAAAATTATAACTCAGTGAAAACAAATGAATAAATAAATAATGTGAAGGTCTCCATGTTGATTCATTACTCGACGGGTCTTCTTCGGTAGGGATGTCCCAATCAAGTTTTTGTTTTGTTCCGGTGATTTCAAATCCAGTATCCATGGAAAATAAGTCTCTGTTGACACAGAATCTCATTTGTTGCTTGCATTATTTTGCTCTTTTTTTTTTTTTTTTTTTTTTTGCAGATTACAAAACAGAAGTGCATTAAAATTATTAACATCGATGCCGTCACGTGTTCAACACCACAGTAGCTCTGCACTGCAATAAATAAAACCTGTGTTCATGTTGTTCCTCAAGCTGTTTTTAATGTTATCAACAAAGAAATAAAATATGCAGGCGATGGTGAACTTCTTTTTAAAGAGCTCAGTGGCAGGATGTACCATGTCGCTTTAGAGTTTTCTCTAAACGTTTTTTTTTTGGACTCAGCTGAGTGTCGGGATTTTAAATGTCTTCAACAAGTTGGTGCACACCGACACAGCCCAAAACATTCTCACCAACTTTTTGCCACTTCTGAAATTCTCTGTTATTATATTTGTGTAATTTATGACAATCTACAACAACAACAAAAAGGTTAAATCGTGTCATCTGGACCTGTTTCTTTAAGCGAGAAACATTTTGTCCCCCATCCAGAGGACTTCCTCAGTCTGCGGCCTGCCAACCAGGTCTGTCCTGAAACCTTCATTGCTGTGTTTCAAGCCAACCTCCTGTTGGAATCTCGGAAGCTTTTAACACATGCAAACAGGAACCATCTGTCCAAAACAACCATCATGTACAACCATCAAATGTTTCATGGCCAGAAACAGCCTGAGGACACCAAGGCCAAAAGGTCTGTTAGGTCAGTCATCCAGGTAGCGGATGAATGAGCTTACAAACCTTTTTTTTTTTATGGCAATCTGTTATAAGAAACATAATTATGGAAACCACTCGATTTGCTGGGAAATGTTCCATTTTTCTCCAGAACTTCTTGATTTGCCATCAAAAGCTGTCTGGAAAAGAAAACGATGGTTGTTAGCTATCCACAACTGATGTGGGTGCATGGCATTATCACAATAAAAATGCTCAAGAGGAACGTCCTAATCACCCTTCACATAATGAACTACAATTAACTTATTTTCAGTCGTCCATTTCCTTCTTAACGAGGTGTATTTTTCCAGTGAATGACAAATGTCGGATTCTATTCATCTAAAGATGAACAACAAACCAGCCCCTGTGCTAAAGCTCACTGACAATGTATCATCATTTTTAGGTTTTAGGGACAACGACGGAGCAAATAGTTCAGCTGGTACTCTTGTTGGGCCTCTAATGTATTGGTTTTCTCTTCATTCAAAGAAAGCCTCTTCATCCATTTGCCACTAAAATGCTGCGTAGGCGCTTTTGTCAAGAACAGGAAAATGACAGAACTGAACCGGATCCCTGCGAGGCTTCCTCCTCCCCTTTCCTTTTGCACGTATACGCCGGCTTTCTGCTGAAGAAATGTTTAAGTCGGTGACGACATGCAGCTTGAAACTTCTTGGTGGGAGGAGCTGAGATGGCCTCGCTGAGCAAGTGGTGACCCTTGACCTGCCTTATTATTAGACAGCTTAATGCAAACCTTGGCGTAGTTGCCGTCTTTTCCTCCCATTAGTGCTACTTTCCAGGCTAAAACCCATTGATGGACTATTTTCAGCAACAAGGAAGGAACGTGTGAAACTGGAAAGGATTCAGGACACAAAATGATTCCTGTAAATGCTAAATGTGAAGAAAGTCTGTTAACTGTTGCTGTCACGAAACAAGCGCGGAGGCCGATACTCCGAGAGACGTTGCAGCCGCAGAGCTTTTCTGACGTTTCTTTTGCTCTGCAAGCAATTTGAATCTGCAGCAGAAATATTGCAAACCTGTTGCAATGCACTCAAAACTCAGCGTGGCAATTAGAGTAATGTGTGAATTTACGAGCTGGTCTGGTGCACAACAACCCAGACATGAAGCTCTTTACGTTTCTAATTCTTCTTCCCTAAGATTTTTAAATGTTGTGTTTGCAATAAATCTGATGCAGCAGCTTCTGTCACGGTAACTTGCATGGTATCCTGACACACACACACACACGTGCATAACAGAAATAGTAAAGTCCAACATAAACCATTCATTATGAATTTCTCTAAATGGGGTCAATGTTAGTAGGGAATTTTTATTATCTCTTTATGTAGCAAAGCATTAGTGCTTTTTTCTAGTACACTCAATAATCCACAAATCAGACATTATAGTGGCCAGCACAGTGCAGTGTAATGAATAGTATAGTGATTATAAGACATGCAAATAAAGATGCTTTAAATTAAAACCTCTTTGGAATTCTCTGAATCTATGTAGTTGGTAAATGAAGCTGTGTTTTATGATAAAAGAGAATTGCTGCCATTTTAACTGAATTTCCTCCTTTAAGAAAGCAGCACTGAGAAATAGCTTAAATCTGTTGCTTTATGATAATGTTGTTAGATTGTGACACTTTTTTAAATCTCATTCTGATATAAATTACTGTTTCTGAAAGCCTTTTAGTGGTTTTTATCTTGTTTGTTGCGTGTGGTTGAAGAAATTGTGGCAAAACATCAAATGTTGATAATTTGCTTGTAAAACTTCAACCCTTCCATGTGCGGAGCAACTTGTTCTTCTTCGCACTGGTTTCTGCTGTAACAGTTAGTGACTCATTCTTTACTGGTATAGCCAAACCTAATAAAATCATGGCGTGGTCCTGGGTTTTATTTTTTTTATTTATGCATTTATTTATAATTTACTGCTGCCACCCAGTGTTCAAGCAAAAGGCCTGCACTGTCTTAGTCATGGTTGTTCAGACATCATCATCTCCACCAGTTTAAAAAAGTACAGAGCATTTTAGAGGAGTATATTTTAATTAAACCTTAAACAAGATCAGTTTAGTTGTTAATATACTTATCATCTTTTGAGAGGAATGAGATTATCATTTGTCACATTTTGCCTTGAAGATTTCTTTGGCTGGTGGGTATATCATTCAACAGATGAATATTTTCCTAAAATATGTGTGAAGAATTTCTCCCATACAAACGATGATGGGGTTGGGGCGATTGTAGCGCTCACACATCTGTTCAGAGAGCTTTGTGGCTTCATCCACATTGAAGCCCTTCTTATGTCTCTGAGCTCTGTTATCTGCAGTGTCCTCCATGTTTTATATCAGAGCTGGGGTCACTCTACTTTCCTAAACAGGCCATATGTAGAGCAAGTCTTCTGGGGTGCACCCAGGTGGCACGTTGTTGCAATCTGCATCCTATCTGACTAAGGAACGTGTAAATACTGCTTTAGGACTTTAGCATTTGTGGCCTTATCCTGGAAAATTCTGGGGTGGGTTATCAATGGAAGAAAATTCAAAATAAACTAAAACTTTGTAAGTATTTTTCTATTTTAAGGAAAAACTACAGAACTGAAATAAGGCTTACTTTCCTTTTAGTCTGATGCTATATTTCAATAACTCCTCTTCTACTATACAAAACTCATGTTTTGTTTTTATATTTCACCTGTCTTTATGTTTAGCTTAAAATCTGTCTTTATATTTTCATGTAAATTGTCAATATTTAATTTATTTCATTGTCTGTTGGTCACTTCAAGTACTGTATTCTAATCCACACCTTAGCTTGGGGCTGCTGCTTGATGGTCTCTCGTACAGTCTCTTAATCTGGAGGTTAAATTTTTGAGCCTAGGTTACCTTGGGAAGAGCATCTGGCAGAAAACAATTGCCAGATCTTTCATTCACCTTTCCTTGCTGTGGTGACTCCTGCAGGAGGGAGCAGCTGAAAGAAGAAGAACAATCTGTCACTTAAGTAGTGTGTGAGAGGGAAAAACAGGATAACAAGAAAACTCTTTCATTTTTTGAAGGAGTAAATATTGGCTGCTGCCTTTCATGCCAGATCATTAAAGTAAGATCATCTTGTGTTGAAAAATGAAAGTTATTTTGATCAAACATTGAAAGCAACATCATCTCATATGTTCATATACAGTACAGTATAAGATATAATGCTCATAGTGTGGACTGTGAATAACTCTCAGTTACTATACCAAATTATTAAAAACTGGGTATAGAAAATAGCTGTCAGCCATCTTGAATTAGATTGTCTCCAAATGCTATTCAGTTGGAGAAGAACATCCAAGGATCACTCTCTGAAAGATTCAATAAAATACATGCAGTGATTTATGAAATATTTTGCTAATAAACAGGGTTGACTGCAACAGCTGATAATGTTTTTTGTGTTTAAGAGAAGAAAATCTGAAAATAATAAGCCAAAGGGAAACAAAGCTTATATAAAATATCTGAAGGAGAGAATAATGTTCTTTGTTTTTGTTTTTTGTTTTTTGTTTTTTGTTTTTTTTTCCTATAAATGCTACTGATTTTACTGTTCAGCTGTAAAACCTTCACTCGCTCGATCACTGAATTTTTCTGCGATCTGTTGATCTGCCCTGACGTCACATCCAGGAAAACCAGTCGAAAATCACAGCGCAGCCTGTGGAGTGAATTTTCATAAGCAGACATGGTAAGTATGAATGAAGTTTATTATTTAAAAAATAAAACACTTTCAAATTAGAATTAGGTGGTGTATTCACACAAAAAAACAGTTATTTTTAAAAGATCTCAAATACAGAAAATATATTCAGAGTCTTCGAACGTTAGCTAGCTAGTTTGGTTTGCACTGTGAGTAAGCAAAACGGCTTCGGTAATTGTTAGCATTATCTTCATTGTACTAACTACTACTACCACCAACACATGTATAAGTATTAGCAGTTTGTATTTACTTTGTTATATTAAATAGCATTTTTACATCTCCAAATGCCAATACAATGAGTTTCTTATCTAGACGCGTAAATATTTGTCAGCGGGCTAACGCTTTGTAGCTGCTGAAATGAGCTAACGAGTTAGCATCACCCAGCGATGGAAGTGTCGAGCCTGTACTTTCGTTTTCTCTCTCAACTCACCCATTTCTTGAAATAGTAATCAGGTAATTTGGCTATTCGCCGCAAATAAGTCGATTTCCCATGGTTATTTTTTGCATATATAGTTAGTATTTTTCAGATTTTTATATTTTGCACAATGGTGCGGAACAGGACAGCAACATGGTTATGGTAGACTCCGATGCTTGTTGTTGGTCGTTGATCTGAGGTATAAAGAAGGCTGAACACATGCGGGTTTTGTCAATTATTTATTCATCACCGTAACTTTAAACCTTTGTCTAGAAAAGTCCTGGCTGTAGACGGTCCCTTCAGTATTAACTCTGAGTGCTTTAGAAATAGCCTCAGAAAAATAGATAATAATGCAGGATAATTATGTAAGTTTGGCTCCAGAGTAGTTAAGGTGCTCTTCAAATGATAATTACCTAACTTATCTCTCATTTCTATTCACAGTTTCGTAACCAGTATGACAACGATGTGACCGTATGGAGCCCACAGGTAAGTTTTCTGCAGGACTCACTGAGTGTTGCCATCACGTATCATTGTCAACAGCTTAGTTTTTGTTTGTGTTCACTCAGGGCCGGATCCATCAGATCGAGTATGCCATGGAGGCAGTGAAGCAAGGATCTGCAACTGTAGGACTCAAATCCAGAACACATGCTGTGCTCGTTGCACTAAAGGTACAACATTAGGTTTTGTTTGCCATTAGTTTCTGTATGAAGGTAATGGGCAACTTCTTGTAATCGTTTCAGTTTATGTTCACTTTGTTTGAAATCATACAAACTTTAATGTACCGGTAACTATTTTATCAAATATCAAAATGCTTGGAACTCTTCAGGGACAATGTGTAAGACAATATGTTTGAATGCAGTCAAACCTTTTAGGGTGGCTAAAGACCTTTTATGGCATGTGTTGTTGTGATCATTTTAATATATCTTGTTCTGCAGAGAGCCCAGTCTGAACTGGCTGCCCACCAGAAGAAGATCCTACATGTTGACAACCATATAGGCATCTCCATCGCTGGACTGACTGCTGATGCCAGGCTGCTCTGGTAGATCACAAACTGCTTTAGTTGACCAGAATAATTTGCTTAGTCATGTTTTGTATTGAATGCTATAATTTGTTTACTCAAAACATTTATAATTGCAATTTTACTGGTTTTAACCTGATAATATACGTGTCACTTTCAAAAAGGTGCAAATCTGAAATGCATGCATGTGTAATTCAGAATTAAGAAATGAAAAACACTAAAGTCAAATTTCTCTCTGCCTGAATGGTAATGTTTTAAGTTATTTGAAGTTATATGTTGTTATCTATTCTATGGAAGAAGAGTTCTTTAAACACAAACACTTTCTCCTCTACAGTAACTTTATGCGTCAGGAGTGCTTGGACTCAAGATTTGTGTTTGATCGGCCACTTCCAATCTCACGTCTCGTCTCTCTCATCGGCAGCAGTATCCTTTCTTACTTTTGAAGTTCTCATACTCTGATTATCAACTGTACAACAGTTTAAAGTGCCTGTGACATGAAAGTGTTGTGAGGAATAACATAACATAAAAACATTACAGTAAAAAAATGAATGTTGCTGCGATGAACAGTGGTTGAGATATTTGCATGTACAGGAAGTAATGACAAAGAAGAATGCCTGCATGTAAACAAAGCATTTGCACTACATAAAAACACAGACGGTAGCAAAAAATCTGAAATTTCTGTCGATTATTTTGAGTCGCTATCAGAAAAAGATGAAGATTCAGTCGGTGTCAACAAAGATCAGGGAGTTCCACATTTTATTGTCACTTCCTGTTTTACTTTGACAGCACCAAGTAAAAATAAACTGTGCTAGTTATGTGACAAAGTTGGTAAAATCAGGTGTATTATGCCAAATATTCTTAAATATTAAAATGTTTTCTTCCACTTTTTGAATTTGTAGGAAATGCACGTTACAGGCACTTCAAGGCAGCCAAGGGCAAAATGTAAAATTAACTACAGTATTCACATTTAGATGTCATCAAACTTGTGCCTTGCTATAAATATAAGACACATTACATACTTTTTCTGAGTTTACAGGGAACAGAAGTTGTTTGTCTGCCTCCATTAATTTAAAAAAAGAAGCGTCAGTGATGATCCTTAACTAAAGCTTCAGAAACCCAAATCCCCACACAGAGGTATGGAAGGAGGCCCTACGGTGTTGGACTTCTTATTGCTGGTTATGATGTAAGAGTCTTCACACGCGCCGTTTCTTTAATGTCTTGTCTGGTTTGCACACACATGCAATATTACCTGTAAATCTAAACGTGCACCACCACAGCTGATTGTATTTGTTGTATTACACAGGACATGGGACCTCACATCTTTCAGACCTGCCCATCAGCAAACTACTTTGACTGCAAAGCCATGTCCATCGGTGCACGCTCCCAGTCTGCACGCACCTACCTGGAAAGGTGCATGGACAAGTTCTCCGACTGTAAGATTTTTTTTTTTTTGTTCTCATCTTCCACATTTTTTTTTCCAGATTCAAGTTGATTTTGTTTTTATAGCTGCAGTCAGAAGTTTATAGATTTCTTATAAATATAAATAATACACCGAGCATGAGTTTCATTTTAATTTTAGGATTTTAATTGAGTGATTTGAACTTTTCTTTTTCCAGAATGGAAAACGAAAACTTTACTGATTTTTAAAGCGGACTCAAATAAATAAAAGCACCATAGCAAGTTAAACCTCGAACGCACCGTTATTTTACTGATCAACAAGCTTCTGGCATAATCCTGCGTGGATATTTGACCACTCTTCTTGGCAAAACTGGAGGAGTTGTTGATTTCGTAGACGTGGCTTTAGACGCAATCCAGAAAATTGCGGTAGGTTTGAGGTTTAGTTTAACAAGGTTAAGTCTGGTCCTCTGGACGGATTCTTAACTTGACCTTGTTGGATTTTTCTACCTGGATTATTGAGCTTGCATCAGGACATTTGAGGTTTAGGAGAGCATGATGTTTTCAGCTTCATCCAATCAGAAGCCAGTTCTGATGTGTGTTTGGGATTTTTGTCCTTTTGGACCACCCAAATGTGTATTTTATCCATTTAGCTGTTGGTTTGTGGCAAAGCTGTTCCATCCACCAGTGCCACCATGACCATGTTTGACAGTCGGCACAATGTTTGAAAGTCTCACCAAGATTCCTTGTTATTGTGACCAAACGTCTCACTCTTTGTCTCGTCTGTTCGTAAACATTTCTCCAGAAGGCGTTTGGTTTGTCTGTTTTGCTTCAATGTGTATTTTGGCACAGGAGCTTCTCTCGTTGTCAGCACCCTCTCAGTTCAGGGTGATGCGAAACTGTCATCAATGACGGGGACACTGGTGTTCCTGCACTGGTGTACCTCTAGCTCATGGCAGCTGGAGCCTCGGGTGTTCCTGAACATCTTGACCACTTTCTTTTCATCTGAGACGGACAGAAGAGTATCTGTCGACCCAACGAGTGCTGTTGGAACAAATCCCTCTTTTGCTGTAAAAGAGAAACTACCAGTCAGTCATGGTCACAAACGACAAGTGGATAGGCCTTGTCAAGGCATTCTATAACCTTCAACACAAACTGGTGACTATGAATATATTAGTGCCTGTGTGCATTTTCTGACCCCCTGTGGATTAGAGAAAATCTGCAATAAATTCAAGCTATGCACACGTATCTTTTAAAAATCATTGAGGTTGGGTGTGTTGTGTACCGGTAATCATTTTGCCGTAGAAACAAACTGTCATTAGACGAAAACTAATGACCGTCATACCCGTGGTGTGTGATTGTAGTAACCTGGTGCTGTAGATACTGGATACCGTTAATAGTGTGAATGTTTATGAAGCATTCACACTATTGTGATCCATTTTTCTTCTGTATGTTTTTCAGCACATATCTCATCCCATAATTTTCAGCTATTTCAACAAATCGTAAATCGAAAGGTTCAGCTCTTTCAGGACAATCCTGCTATTGGTGCAGTTTTAGCTTTTTGAAATGTTTAGCCTTTTCTGACATTTTTTCCCCTCATAGAAAATTAATTGAGCTCATTTGACATCCTTCACATTGTTAGATCTTTTACTGCTCCTTTCACGTTTTGTTCTGCTTCAGCTTCTTTCAGCTTCCTCGTACAAATAAATAAAAAATAATAATTTTTTCAGCTAATTTCAGCTGTTTTGTGCTCCTTTCAGATTCATTCTGCTAACTAAAACATTTTTGTGCTTCTAACTTTTCTCCTGCTAAAATCAGCTTTTTACGCTCCTTTCAGCTTATCTCTGCAAGTGTCACATTTTTCTACTATTTCAGCTACTATTTAGCACATTTTAGCTTTTTCATCTAATTCCACTTTTTTTTTCTTTTTTATTTATTCATTTATTTATTTATTTATTAGCTCATTTCAACTTTTTTCCAGCCTAATTCAGCAAAAATTTGCTCTCGCCACTTCCTGGTGGCAATTTCAGCTTCTTTCTGCTTTTTAAGCTTCTTTTCAGATTTATTTTTTTTTATTATGTATTTATTTATAATTTCTTGCTAATTTCATCTTTTTTCAGATAATTTCCACATTTTGATTTAGCAAACGTGTTCTTTCTGCTTTCTTCTGCTAATTTAAGCTTGTTCTACCTTTTCAGCTACCTTTTTAGCATTTTTTTTGCTAATTTCAGCTGTTAGCTAATTCAGTATTATTTGTGCTTATTTCTGCTTATTTAAACATAATTTAGCAAATACATGTTCTTTCTGCTTTCTTCTGCTAATCTTAGGCTTCTTCTTCCATTTCAGCTTGCTTTTTTTTATTTATTTTTTTTTTTTTTTTTTTTGTGGCTAATTTCAGCTGTTTTTCAATAGGTTCTTGTGCAATGAGCATCTACACTGCATTTTCGCAGGAAATGCAATTTCTCTAATGTTCTAGTGGTTATTTTCTCATCATCATCATGTTTTTAACAGAGTTTTTTGTTGATTCATTCTTTTGTCAGGTAATCTGAATGACCTGGTGCAACACGGCCTCCGTGCTCTCAGAGAAACTCTTCCTGCCGAGCAGGACCTCACCACCAAGGTGCCCAGTTTCTCCTCCTCTGGCTTTAGATCACACTTTCTGAACAGATCACTTCCAGTTATTAACAAGAGACGACCTGCGCGTGTCCTTAATTTGAGCAAACGTTTGAGGATTTGACTCAAAAGCTGAGTTTCAGGCTGAAGTGGTTGTTTTACAGAGGAAAACGGACCCGTTTTTAACTTTCTGTCTTCTTCTTACAGAATGTTTCCATTGGCATCGTGGGAAAAGAAATGGAGTTCACCATTTATGATGATGATGATGTTGCTCCGTTCCTGGAGGGGCTGGAAGAGAGACCACAGAGAAAGGTAAATCAAGGACGCATTCATTCTACCAAAGATCATTTAATTACATAAACACTCATCTTTATAAGCATTTATGTTGCTACAGTTTGTGCACAATTTTAAAAATTAATCTTGGACATCTTCCATGTTTTTGCAGGTCGCCCCGCCTGCAGAAGAACCTGCTGCTAGGGAAGCAGCTGATGAGCCAATGGAGCACTGATGTGCTTCCTGTTGACCCCAGACGATCTGACACTTAAATGAACAGAAACTCGAGGCCGCTGTCGCTGAACTGTTGGTTCAGATTAGTCTTTGCTTGCATCAACCCATGTGATGTTGCTTTTGTATGGAGAAACTATAACATTGTACTCCTAATAAACAGATTTTTTTTTTTGGAGTTGTGCTTCTGCTCATCTTTTAAAATAATTCCATTCGGTTTATTTTTGTAGCGCCAAGTCACAGCAGAAGTCGTCTCAGGGCAGTGAACAGAAACATTCACACGCTGTACAAAAAACAACCAATTAGTGAAAGTTTTGTATCTAAAGAAGCAGCAGATCGTGTGGAAGCTTCACTTCAAAACAGTCTATCGTCCTGAGCAAGCACAAAGGAGACAGTGGAAAGGAAAAACTCCCTTTTAACAGGAAGAACCCTCCAGCAGAACCAGGTTTATTTCTATAGGAAGAGACAAAAACAACATTTTAAGGATGTAAATAATTACAAATACAGGTAGAGTAGAGCAAGTAACGACGGCAACAGTGAGGAAATGTGGTCGATGTGTCCTCCAGCAGTCTACAGCAGCATAACTAAGGGACAGCTCAGGAAACCCAAGCCAACCCTAACTATAGGATTTTTCAAACAGCAAAATGTTCAGTCTTAAAACTGGACAGTGTCTCATGGACAGAAACTGGAAGTTGGTTCCACAAGTGAGGAGCCTGAGAACCGAAAGATCTTCCTCCCATTCTGCTTTTGGAAACTCTAGGAACCACAAGTAAACCTGTAGTCTGAGAGTGAAGTGCAGTAAGATCTGTAATCAAAGATGGAGCTAGGTTGTTGAGGGCTTTGTAGGTTAAAAGTAAGATTTTTGAGCTCTATCCTGAATCTGACAGGAAGTCGATGCAAAGCAAATAAGATCCAGACAATGAATGTTTCAGTTTTTAGAGGTTCTGGGACAACAAAAAGTGGTCAAGTCAAACTTCATTTATTCTATTTTTTCTGACAGTTATAATCAGCAAGCAGTGGCCATCTTTGTTTTTCCTTCATTATTGTGGTTGAACGAAGAGAAAAAAAAATGAACAGAATTTTTAATCTGCTTCGATCAAATGAAGCTCAGACAGGTTTTGTATAAACCACCTGAACGAAACGTTTTGCTGCCACCTGAAGAAACGAGTTGGAGATGCGTCTTACTGCACAAATCCTACACGTTTTGAGTTTTTACTCGTTTTAAACACAGCTCAGGTTAGAGGAGCTTTAATGTGAAGGTTCTAACCCAGGGGTCTGCAACCTGCGGCTCTGGAGCCACACGTGGCTCTTTGGTCCCTCTGCAGAGGCTCTTTCAAGCTAAGACCACAACTAATATAAAACTGATTTTTATTGTTTATACAAAAAAGTAGAGGTAGTTTTAGCTGTTTTCATTTCTCTTGCAAATACTTTGCTTTATTTCTATACTTGTTTTTTTCTACAATTAAAAAAATTACAATAATCTGGTCTTTTCATTTGTCTTAAATTGTAAAAATATCAATAAGTGTTAAAATTATTAGATTTTTTTTTAGCTTTATAATGTCATTCCTACTACCTGTAGTCACAAAAGCCTCATCCAACAAACCCAAAGTGGCCCATGGGCCACCAGTTGATCATCACAGTTGCAGCAGGTTGTTGCGGCTCTGGACACATTTAGTGAATGAAGGTGCGAAAATGGCTCTTTTGATCAAAAAGGTTGCAAACCCCTGTTCTAACCTGTGACCCCATGAACATTTGACATTGATGACACGCAGGGCCGGCCCAAGGCATGAGCAAACTAAGCAGCTGCTTAGGACCCCGGGGCCACTAGGGGGCACCCTAAGTGGATTTGTTTTGTTTTGTCTTTAATAATGATTTCTATTTGATTCTATTGCACACAATTTCATTACAAAGTTGTTTTTTAACAATAACATTTTTTAATAATAATATAGCATGCGTCCAACTCAAGGCCCATGGGCCAAATCCGGCCCACCCTAACCATTTCTACAGAACTTCAACATTTGTGTGCTTCAGCGTTACAGTCAAACCCAATCAGTTTTCGTTTATGATGCTAAATTACTCAAACATAAAATATTTCATTTTTAGAATCATCAAATGCAGAGACAGTTATATTTTACTAGTTTCGTTATCGGTAGATTTGTCAGTACACTCTGCCACGTCTGACCTTTTGAGGACATGCATGATGTGGTCCAAAATGAAAATGAGTTTTATTCTATAAACGTATAGAATAATGTAAAGAGGGCTGTCAGAGCTGCAGTGAGTTTCTGTTAGGTGGATGAATGATCTCATCTGATTGCAGTAAATCACACTGTTAATAGAAATAGAGGGCTCCAAGCCACATTTCGCTTAAGGCCCCTTGGAGGCTTGGGCCGGCCCTGATGATAATCAATAAAGCACATTGATCCTTGAGTTTCTACGGTGGGACTGTTTTATTAAATAGATTGTTCTAATGCTGCTTTAAGGTAATTTAAAATGGAAGCACGAGTAATTTCAAACTCCCCTGCACACTTTCATACAGTCGTTAATTCCACAGGTGGTGGTTTAGTTTCATGCTCCCACCAGTTTTCATGCGACCGGCCTCGTGAGAACCGATCTGAACGCCCCGTCGCACAGGCCTTCGAGTTTCTGCGTCACCGTGCAGCTTTCTTCGCTCTTCTCCTCTTCCTCGGTCTGACTGCGCCGCAGGAGGTTTCTGTTTCCGCCGGCGGGGTGGAGGCGCCCATCAGCTGCTCCGACGTGGAGGTCGCGTCCAGCGTGAGCTCCAGCGCCTTCAGGACCTCGGCTCGTTGCTCCTCCTGGAAGCCCGGCTCGGTGTCTTCTTCTTCTTCCTCGTGCTCGTGCACGCCTCCCTCTGGACTCGCATCCGTGTCGACCACAGGAGGAGCGGCGTTCGCGTTCGGACCCTCTGCTCCGTCGGTCTCTCCGGCTACTGGAAGGTTTCCCGTCTGCTCGTCCTCGTCTTCTTCTGCTCTTCCTTCCTCAGACGCTGGTGCCGGGCGGTGCTGGCAGCAGCAGTGGGTGTGCTCCCAGTATGGATGGAGTTCCTCATATTCTGCAAGAGGTTATTGTTAGTGTCATTCAGAAATAAGATGTCTGGAAGATAAGTGTAAAAAAATTTAAAAAAAAAATCACTGATCTATTTTAAGAGTGCAGTGTTCACGCACCGTCCCAGACGTCTTGGGTCTTCTTCTCTGGCATGACCCCCTCCACCAGCTGGCCTTCCTGCATGACCCGAGTTATCTCTGTCAGCTGCTGCAGGAGGCTCTCCTCTTGGTCTGCAGTCACTCCCGTCATCCTGCTGTGCACACATTTAAACCGTTTATCAGGCTGAACTCATCAGCGCTTCCTCTCATGAAGCCTCAGACTGCTGGCGACTGGTCGAGGACGCAAGAGAAACAAAGGAGGACATTTTTACTTCCACTTCCACTGACCTGGTGTTTGGGACACAAACCTAACTGTGGCAAGAGAAAATTACCGTATTTTCTGGCATATAGGTCGCATCAGTCCAAAAAAAAAAAAAAAATCACGAAGAGGAAAAAAAAACATATAGAGGTCGCTTCCGCGTATAAGTCGCATTTATTACGCATCACCGCTGACCTGTCGCGTTTATTTAATGGTCAAAACAGCTTCATTTCGTCTGGGCGGCGCGGCACCATTCGTCCATGGTGGCCGGAGCCGCTAGCGCTCCAGCGTTCCTCCGCCTGCACCAGCTGAGTGAAGCGAGTGCGTGCGGAAATTTAAAGCATCAGTCAAACATTATGAATATGGAAAAAAAAAAAAAAAAAGTACTGTGTTTTTCAGCCTATAAGTCACGTTTTGTTGCATAATTTACATGACCTGCGACTTATACGCCGAAGCAACATATTTATGATTTTTTTCCCCATATTTATAAACCAATTTTTGGCTGAGACATGACCGTTGTCATTAATTCTGACTGAAAATATTGAACACTACCATTTTCAGTTTATAGATGGCGCTCGAGTAGTATGGCATGCCGTTGTATCATGTAATAGGTAAAAGTGGCTATTAATGACACAATCGGCTTGCCATAGCCCGCCACCTTCATCTGCCCGGAGCAAACGTCAAATCAGCTTCATTTCGCTGCTCCACCCCGGTGAAATGCAACTGTAAAGTCGAGCAAACAAATAATTGTTTTTAGGTGGTTATCTTGTTAAATTTCGAAGAAATGGACAGAGACGTCCTCTGCGCATTCATGTTTCCACGTATTGGCTTTTTAAGATGCAGCTGATTTGACCATTAAAGTGCATTTATTAAGGAAAAATTAAACTGATATACACCTTTACTAGAACTTTGAGCAAACAAATAATTGTTGTTAAGTGTTAACTTTATTAAATTCTTGTTAAAGTCCTCCCGTGCACACTCCCGCGACCTCCATTTGGCAGCCAGTCAATTTTTGGCACAACACCAGCCCACATCTCCAGGTTGTCAACGGTGACCCTTAATAAATGCGACTAATACGGCAAAAAATATGGTATATAAGTCGCTTTGGTGTATAAGTCACAGGACTGGCAAATCTATGCAAAAAACTGTGACTTATATGCCGAAAAATACGGTATTAGCACTGATTTTTCAAACATGTTCAAACTTCCAGCAAAAAGAGTGAGGAAAATGTTTTGACACCATTTTGAAATTCCCTCTTAAAGGTCCAATCTGTTTTACTATTTGTGGCCAAAAGGCTTAATTGAACCACTTCCACATGCATTTTTATTTTATTTTCCAGGGCTAAAATAACCACAACTTAGAAAAATGCTAGACAGTATGAAAAACTCAAAACAAGAAAAAAAAATATTTTTTTTTACAAGAGTTATATATTTTGTTGCTAATAATATAAATTCTATTTATTTCATGTTTTAATTTATCAGCTTGTACATTTATAGTCACTCCTGCTTCTGAAGCCTGCAGCACATTTAAAAAGCAGTTAGGACCTAGGTATTTTCTGACTGGTCTTTTTTTTTATTCTAAATGTTTTCTACAAGCATGAAATGTAGGAATATGACTTAATCAAGTGATTCCTAACTGTTAAAAAAAAGTGTCAGGGTGTTCAATTCCTCATTAAAAGGTGCGCGCCCACCTGTTGGGTTTGTGGTGGGCGTGGGAAACGATGTTCTCCATCACGAGCTCCGTCTCTCTCAGCTTCTCCTGCAACTGGGCCAGCTCAAAGTCGGCTGGGGAGCCGAGAAGAGAAACGTAACGAGAACGAGAAAAAACAAGTTTAAACACAGACCAGAGCTCTGAGGTGGAGGTTTGTGTCGATATGTTAAGAAACGACCAGCACTGAGCGTTTCCTCATCACAAAATGAACACGCACCATTAACATGAGAAAACAAACTGTCGTTTATTTTTTACTTTTTGTTTCTACAATGACACCAAGACCTTCTTTTGAAACCAATAAAGCAGAGAGAAAGGATCCTGCTAACAGGGATTTATCTCCAATCCACAACAGATGGTGCAAATGATGTGTCAGCACTTTGGAAGAAATGTCTTCGCAGAAGCACTTTACATCCAAAAGAGTTTAAAAAAACAATGAGCAGAAATGTAGAAAGGTCAACTATCAGAGCGCTGTAAACTCACTGATCTTTCTCTTGGTGTTTTCAGAGCGAACCGGAGGAAACCTTCTTTCTGACGGTTTGCTGCTCCCTTTAGATGTGATCTAACACAACAGCAAGGAACAAATCTCACATTCCCATTCATCTCACTTAGTCTTGTTCTATCAAGTGCATTTGTTTGCTTTTGAATAAGGAATAATGTTTTTAAGCTGCATTTTACCTTAAATAATATGTAAAGGATGTACAGTAGGATCCCAAAGCCGTACACAGGGATGATCTGTCCTGCAAGGTTAGATTTGCCTCCGGTTCCTGCTCCCGTCCCTGCTCCCTTGGCCCTGGCTATGGCCTCAGTGTTATGGGCCCTGGAGAGGCCGGCCCCCGCTGCTCGCTGGCCTCGACCCTCTGGAGCTACCTGACGGTGCATCATGGGAGGGAAACGACCTGAACCCACAGGAAAAAGTGAAAGATAACGTGAAAAGCCAACCACTGAAAGTTTTAATGGTCTAAACACGAGAAAATCTCAATTTTTCTTTTATTTCGGTTCTGTTTTGTGTTATTTTGTGTCTGTCAGGGAATTTTTAGTCAAAGGTTGTAGATGGTTTTATTATTATAGTTGAGAACATTCTTCCCTGAGAACAAGAAGCCCAAAATATGCCGAAAGCATCTCACAAGACACTTTTATCTCTGCCCATGAACCATATGTTTGTGTAAACGGCGAGGCTTCAGCTGGCGGACACCCCCTGAACTAAAAGCTTTTTTTTTCTATGACTGGTCTTCATGCACATACATCTATGGATGTTTAAATATGTTGTGTTTGTAACCTCTCCTGAAATCTGACCTTGCAAATATAAAATACCGCTTAAACTCTGCCGTGGAGCGTGGTTCTTTTGGGTCAACAACGTTACTGAGATTTTCTCCAGCAGTGTCATTCCATGCACAACATTGCTTTTAAACCACTGGGCAAATTAAATTAGGAATATGATTCAACTTCTCAACATTTTTGATTCCTAGTGTGCCTCAGTGCTGAAAGATCATCAAAGATTTTTTTAAATACTAGTATTGCTGTTTATTTACCTAAGAAGTAAGATGAACTTTATAAAATTTAAAAATTGTAATTCTAAACAATTTATGGGTTAATAAATGTAATAATTATTTTTTCATATGCTGATTTATTTTTGAAAACGTGAAAAAAAATTGTGAAAAATATAAAAAGTGTTTTTGGCGCCACCATCTGGGATAAAAGTGTAACTACAAGAACATTGATGCAACGATGTCCTGCTAATAAGATGGATTTGAATACTGTAGTAAAAATGAGTTGTTCCGAATTTTATTCAGCTAATAATTTAAATATTTCTTGTCGCTATCTGAACTATTAACATACAAATAGCAGAGGCCGTGTAAAGCTTTGAGAATATTCGTGAATGGTGACGCACCCTCCGGCCGCTCGGCAGCATCCTTCCTCCCTCTGGATAACAGCATCTTGGGAAGCAGCAGCGCCACGCACAGCACGAGACACGTCACGAGGGTCACCTTTTGAAACGTTGACATCGCCATAATAACAGATGCACGGTTTCCTCGCGGGCCTAAAAAGATATAGCAAAACAGCATTAAGAAAATAGAGAAGACATGATGAGTCAGGTTGACTTCCTTGTTTAGCTGGAAAACCGGAAGTGCGCCTGAGTGGTAATTGCAACAATTTACCACAAGGTGGCGCCAAAGTATACGGTTTGATTTAAAGGCAACGAAATTTAAAAAAGTGTTGCTCCTTTTGACAAAGTATTAATTTGATAATAATTGTCCATTTTGTCAGAATTTATTCAAATCTTTTCTATGAAAGTGATTTTTTTTTTGTTGTTGTACGAATAGCCTTTCTAATAGATGGTATTTTTGGTGACACAACTATAGCAGTCAGTTTCTTTTTTCATTGCTCACTTTCATTTGTAAAATATTTTATACTGTATTTTATTTTTTTGGTTGCTCACTTTAGAGGCCTCTTCAGCAAACCATTTGCCTCCACAGCATCCCTGACATCCTCCTCTGCCACATCAACCCTCCTTTTCCTTCACTAAATCCACAAATTGTCTCTGTGGTCTTCCTGCCACCTCCATCACAGCATGATGCTACCACCACCATGCCTGACAGCTGACAGTGTTTTGTTGCGTTCTTTTTCATAGGGCACACTACTTTCCTGCTGAGGGTGGAGACTGACAAACTGTGAGTCTGACTGGTCTTCAGATAAAAGTGAATTAAATGGGAATGTGAGGATTCAAGCTTTGCTTCTGTGTGTGGGATGTTTTAAATTGTTGGTTCTCTTCATTTCCAGATCTGTTTTTTTTTTTGTTTGTTTGTTTTTTGTTTTTTTTTTTAACTGCAGCATTTCATTCTTGCATTATAAAAAATATGCCAACTTGTATGG
>JARVGS010000002.1:5611844-5623381 GCA_031762315.1 Hypsolebias antenori
TTTTCTGTCGTTGCACCCAGACTCTGGAACCAGCTACCTCAGGACTTGCGCTCCATCACTGATATGGAGCATTTTAAATCTAATCTTAAAACCTTTTTATTCAGGCAGGCTTTTAATACTTAGTAGTTCTTTGACAGTCTCGCTATGTCTTAATTGTTTTTAATTTTTAACTGGTTGTTTTTTTAATTCTTAATTGTATGTTTTTTTTACTTCTGTACTGTTCAGCACTTTGTGCACCTTTTGGCTGCTGGAAACGGCTCTATAAATAAAGTTTGATTGATTGATTGAGTATATGGTTATTCTTGCAGAAATATTGTGAAAGTCCTGCTGCTCCTGCTATTTACACATGCATTATTTTTGAAATTGAACTTGTTTTTTTAAACTACAGTAATCCCTCTTGCTTTTGGCCTAGTTAATTGATTAATGACCTAACTGAGGCATTCAATTAACTCCCAAGTAAAGAAATATTTGGATTCTTTTAAAATCTTACCTCCCTATCAGTCTGATTTCAGAAAACAACACAGCACGACGACTGCGTCTCTGAAGGTTTTTAATGATGTTGAAGCTTTGGGTGCTAAGGATTACTATAAACAGATGTCCATTAGAAACTGAAGGTATCATTTCTCAAAAAATGCATTTTGCCTGTCACCTTGCATGCCAAAGTTGTGATCTGTTAGTGCTTAGAGTTTGTGTTTGGGATCACCCACGGCTACTACCACATGAACTTTAGCTCAGTTTCTATTATTTGCTGAGTCAAAGCTGTTTTGGTTTTTGCTATGGCCAATTAGCTGAAGTGGGTTGACCCCAAGCTGCAGATGTACATCCAATTATAACTTTCTGGAGTTTCATTAAAATCCATTTTATGGTTGATGAGGTAATTTACTAATAGAAAGACAAAATAAAAAAAAATAAAAAACACAGACAAAGCAATCGTTGATCCCCCACCTTTCATGGTGGAGGACAATAACAAAGAATTGTTTCTTCATCTTACTACAAAATGTAAACTTAGAAGTACCGGTACTTATTGACAACATGTCTGAAAAACACATTTTGTCTGGCTGTAAACATGTAAAATAACAGGAAGTGATTTTTTTTATGGTTATTTTCACAGTCAAGTCATTGTGGCAGTATTTTTGGTCAAAAATAAAAATAAGCCTGCAAATCCAATCCCAGACCTATAAGTCACTATGCTGATCATTTATTAATAAGAAAATCTCAAGGCATGGCCAGAGAACAGTGTGAGTTCATAGGGAACACTGCAGACACGGTATAAATTCCTGTTGATAGATTGTTGGGGCATCACAGTGATTTCTCGGAGGTTTTTTTTCCAAAGCCTGTACTCACCACAATCCATAAACAACACTGCCTGATTCCTAATAGATCATCCGGCCATAAATCCTTCTCATTAGGCACTGTGGCATAAACAACTGTTCCAACATGGCCCCTGGATCAGGTCACACTAATTAACCAGCACCATCGACCGACTATTCCTCATTATCCGCCCTCTCATCTGATAGCACATAGGCCGCCAAGACAGCTAACGATCAACAGACTAATTAATCAGCCATGAGGTGCAAGTGAAGCCCTGGGTTCCTTCTTCATTTGTGAGACACATGGGAGCTAATTAGTTCAATTATTAATGCATCTAATTAAATATTTTTTCTGTGTGTAATCGCGACTGCACTGTCTTCCACTAGTTGTGGTGATAAATAGATGTGTGGTACTTTTGAGCCCTTCTTTGCCCTTTAATATGACACAGTATCTTCAATGCAACGACTGGCCAGGACTTAACATTACAAACTATTCATGGGCTCAGATCCCATTAGACTAATTGCACTAACAGCAGTCTGCAGATGACAGTAAAGGTGAGATGTGGTTAGGGCTCTAATTAGCAGTCTGTGGAAATAGGAAGCCTCTTTTGCCATCTGCCTCAGATTGCCATCGTGTCTTCTGTGCGAAAAGGGCAGAGACAAATTTAGGCATGTTTTGTAAAAGAGCCGTTTGTCAGATATAATGCCAAGAGAGGCTGGCTCACTTGGGAGCATATTTCAAAGAGTAACCGTTGGATTTAGACGACAGATTACCAGAAAACGCCGCAAATTGTAGCGCGCCACAGCTCTGCTTTAATCATAGCTTGTTTTTTGTGTTCAGCTTGAAGGGGAAACAAAAACTTTAGCCTCTGAGCTTGCAATCTCCAGAGTTGTAAAAGGGTTTTGCTGCTGCTGGTATTTTTAATCAAGTCTTCGGCTAACATTAGCACAGCTTTTGCCCCCCGTTTGTCAACAGCACTGGTGGTGGTTGCTGTGAACCCGGGCCTCGACTGATCCGGTATGAGGTCAAAACTAAAACTAAAACTGATTTACAGGAACATCGTTCACGCTCAACAAGCCAAGTTAAAATAAAAAAAATCTAACAAAGTTAAGTCGGCTCCTCTGGAAGGTTTCTTTTTTTGTTGAAACGTGTCGTCCTTCATCCAAAGGGCTTCATCAGTCCAAGGAGCCACAACAAACTCAGTTCCATAAATGGCTTACTGGTACTTACATAATGGGCCAACCAGTTTTGTGGTGATAAGAAGGTTTCTGGAGGCCGCCCTCTACCCCATCGACTCCTCTGAGGCAGCCTGTCGTGGCTCCTCGGACTGTTGAAGTCCTTTGGATGAAGGACGAAACTGTTAGAAGTTTAATCTTGCTGGAAGCCCGGTCTGGTCTGGTCTGACTCAAAACCTGGTTCAGAACCAGTCTCAGCTGCTCACACTGAGCGATCCCAGGGTCAACGCTGGTCATTTTTGTTTGCTTGCTTCCAACACTTAGATGTTAGGCTGATTGGTGACTCTAAATTGACACTAGGTGTAGGTGTGAGTGCAACAGGTCCCTCTTGTAAATGAGTCCCCGTGGCTCAACGAGGCTAGCCTGTATAAATAAAGGTTGAATGAAAAATTTGCACATCACCCTATTATCCACCATCAGAAACAGATAAGAACAATGAGGTCACACATAGTCACCCCACTGATACCTTCTCTGATAGGCTGTGCCCGCCCCAGATGTGAAGGCGGAGCCAAGGGCCAACATAAGCTGGGGTGTTCTGTTGCACAGGGTCTTAAGACGAGTCGGGCGGACGCCTCAGCGCTGAGCTCGTAACTTTTCCTGTCTTATCGACATTAAATGTAAATAAAATGTACCTCTCTTGATTTTATTGAGTTCGTGTGAGCTTCCGCTCCACCTGGGAATAAAAGAATCAGAAGGGTGCCGTGGTCGGACAGCTGACAAAACGTTTCAACAAAAAAGAAACCATCCAGAGGACCTGCCATACCTTTGTTAGATGTTTTTCCCCGGATTATTGAGCATGAACGTTGATGTTTTGAAGCGCTTTGGCCATGGCTGCCTCAGAGGAGAAGAGGACGGACTCCAGAAACCATCTTATCACCATAAAACCGGTGAGTAAGCCACTTATGGGACTGAGTTTGTTATGGCTCCTCAAACTGATGAAGTCCTTTGGATGAAGGACTAAACGTTGCAACAAAAAAAGAAACCGTCCAGAGGACCTGACTGAGCTCTGTTGATTTACAAGATATTTGTGGGCAACAAGATTTACTTATTCCATTTTATCAAAGTTCATGCTCATTATTCCAGGTTTAGTTTTTATTTCCATTTAGTCCTCGTTATGCTTTCAGTCGGTTTAATCAAACCTTTACTGAGTTCTTTTTTCAAGAACATGGGGTTGAATAAAAGATCACAAAGGCAGTCAATGTCAAAATCTAAATAAAATCTTTAGATTTGTGGGGGAAAGGCCAGTGCTTACAGAAATGTCAGTTTATACCAATAAACTGTCTGTAAAGGAATAGAAATGCACTTTAAAGGACCTCTACTGTTAAAATAATACTGTAGATAAATGAAAATTAAAATAGTTTCACAATCGTGAACCCCCCACAATGTAACTAACCTTCTTGGATTTATTTAAGAGCATAGAGACACTAAAACAAATAGTGTTCTAGAATGTATTCAAGAAAAAAATAATAACATTAATAGCAGGGAGCACAAGCCTTTTTACCACTCCTTCCTGGTGAAAAGTGATACACAGGCAAACACTAATGGCTGTTTGAATTTAACCTTGATTTCATCAAAACCTCTTGGGGAAAATCTCCTAAAGCACATGTGGTCTTATTTCCTGCAATGCTTTAATTATTTTGTCAGACATATTTCAATGCTTGCCAAGAATACAGTCTACTAATTGAAAACCTTATCATGTCTCTAAGGTCCCTGGATGACTGCATCACTAATCAGCCAGAACATGGACGGCCTTTGCAGGCTCTTGTTGACATCACCTGGTGTGTATTAAGATCACTGTGAACTCTCCATTTTGTGTGATATAGTGTGATTAATGTAAGCTTTTGTAGCGAGGTCATGGAGGATTATCATGATGGCAGCATACTGAGGTCCTGGGCAAAGCATAGGGGATTATGATGGCAGGGACATGGGGCCAGTGCACCCAAGCATGGCTTGGTCATTGAGAATTTGAAGCAGGACTGAAGATGGCCTGATGTTTATGATTGTAACAAGATCATGAAGTGCAGACATGATACTGTGGTGATAGTATACGTAGCTGTATCCTACATGTTCTAAAAGGGTTGTGCAGCATCAAGTACACATATAAATTCTGATGAAGGCGTCATCGAGCATTTCAGGGACATGGAAAACAGCAACAACCAAAAAAAGCATTTACTGTATTTAATACAGAGTGTGGCAAGTCATGATTCTCTTCACACTCAAGGGGGTTTTCTAAAGTTGATGCAATCCAGCTGCAATCTAAAGGCCATAGGTCATGAAGAACCCTGTGGGATTATCATCCGGTTTTAAGGAGAGAAATCTCATTATACCACTAAATTATCAAGTATACAAGTAAGCATGCCATCTAGTCAAGGAAGTAAACAAACAAATAACAATACAGTAATATATGTCTTTATACCTTAATGAAAATCTCCAGAGCCTTACCAAAAATCAGATGTCAACAACTAGAAAGGTCTGTGTTCATCTTTGCAGGTACCTGATTGCTTGAAACCACATTTGAACCGTTTTCTAATTCCACACAAAGTCTTCTATTTTCATTGTATGTTGTGACAAATATAGCTCTGTATTAAAATGTGTGCAAATAAGTAGAGGACTGGTAAGTAGGGTTCCAGAGTAGATGGAAATGTTTCTCTTACAGTTTCCTTCAAGACTGTCAGCACAGATGATCCCAAGTAAGTGGAAGGCAGGCAGGTGGCCACAGGTTGCTTTAGGTCCAGTTCTTGCTTTGGAAACACTGGAGGCATACAGGTAGGTCCAGGGTCAGACTCTCAGGGGAACAGGTATTAAGAGGACACAGAGGGAAGACTGGTAAAAACAATTTCAATTCTACAAAACACAGGGAGTCTGTCACTATACCCACTGATATGTATTGTTCCAGCAGGAAGGAAAAATGAATCATCCTTCTGGAGCTTGTTGACAGGATTGGCCTCAGCTGCTGCTCACTGGTGCTGATCTACCACAAGGAAGGAACTACAAGGCGAGAAACACTGGGCATTTCTTCGATATTTAACAAGATCACTTAAAAACAATTATTTGTTTGCTCGAAATTATAGCTAAGGTGTGTCTCAGTTGAATTCTACTTAATAAATGCACTTCAATGGTCAAATCAGCTGCATTTCTCCAGGGCGGTGCAGTGAAATGAAGCTGATTTGATGGTTGCTCCAGGCAAGCTGGATGAAGGTGCCAGGCTATGGCAAGCTGATTGTGTCATTAATAGCCACTTTTACCTATTACACAACACAATGGCATGCCATATTACTCAAGTACCATCTAGCGGCTGAAAATAATAGTGTTCAATATTTTCAGTCAGAATGAATGAGAACTGTCATTTCTCAACCAAAAATTGGTTTAAATATGGGAATAAATCCATAAATACATCGCTTTGGCGTATAAGTTAAAGGGCATGCAAATTATGGGGGGGGGGTGGGGGAATACATCACTTATAGGCCAAAAAATGTGGTATGAAAGGTTCAAGGTGTTCAGTGTTTGGTCCAGGCTTTCAGCTGTGAGGAATGTAGTTATGGCAGAGAAAAGTAGGAATCCTAGAAACTGTAACAAAACTAGAGAATCAAAACTCTTGTACTTTTGCCTTATTTAAATAACCAATCAAATCCCAACTTCTTTTTCATTTAAATTCTAATTTGTCACTAAATTTAATAACTAAATTAAGTTATAATTTTAGTGAAATGTAGTGTCAGTAGGAAGCCACTCTTTAATCTTCTCAAAGCCTCAAGTACAGAGCAATAGGATTATTTAAAGTGATGGGCAGTGGAGGAATTACAAAGTTTTAAGTGTTCTGTTGTCTTTTTCTGCTGAGTGTTCCAATCAGCAGTGCAGTGTTTACCAACCTGGTCAATAAAAGACACATTTAAGAGTGAGATCATGCCTACAAGAGCAATTGCTGTTAATTTTCTGTGGCTTAACTGAAGATAAGAGAAATGCATGCATTTGAATTTAAATTCCTGCCTGAGTATTTTCTGTCTGATGCATATTAAAGTGAGTTCTTAACTTTTACACTGTCAGCGCTCTTGTATTGTAATAATGTGATCTGAGGTCTACTGAGTGTCATTTAGATTCAGATTTATCTTTGCATGGGAAACGTTGTCTAATAAGGAGTTTCGCTGAAAGTCCTTAGAGCGGGAACTCTCTTACAACTGTGGATACAAACAACAGTCAACACGTTCCTCAATTCAAAGATGTAAAGAATTAATCAAATCGTCTAACGTCAATGCTAGAAGATTTGATGAATTCTGGTGATGATGTCTTCTGCTGTTCTCTTGGCACCTTTTGCACCACAAAATGGAATAAACTTGATTATAAAATTTGGTTTTGGGCTCTCTGCACAACAACCATGTAGACCAAATGATAGCCAGTATTATTACTTTTCAAGCATTTGTGATTTTCAAACCTAGTATTTCACTGTAAATTCCCATTAAAACTTGTAAAACATTTTAAGATGTTTCCACAATGGTTCTCAGTTTCCTTGGGTGAGTCACAGGAAAACTGAACAAGTTTGAAAATGTACAACAATTTTTCTTTCGAAATAGTTGCAGAGTGATTATGGAACCATTCTCAATGTATTTCTATGATTCCAGAGCTGTATCTTTAATTCAGTTTAAATTCTCATCAAGTCAAAAATACTTTATTAATCCCAAAGGGAAATTATTTGCTGCTGTAGCTCATCATCCTGGTTTTATTAAAGAGTTGTTATAGATGCTGATGGCTGTGGACAGGAAGGATCTCTTGTAGCGGTCCGTCCCACAGTGGATCCGAAGAAACTGGCTGCAGATTCCAATCCGTCCACCCAGACCCAGCAGACCTCTTGGTCCTCTTGGGCAGCAGGACCACCTGAATGCTGGACAGAACTCCTCCTCGAGTGACGGCCATTCCTCCCAGCAGCTGCCGAGCCCCTCGTCACCGCTGATTAAACTGCAGGTGCCAGGGGATGATTTCGGTCTTCCCGCAGTCACGAGCCACGTTTCCCACCACCTCCAAGATCTCGGCGGTCAGGCACTCGAGCGCTGCCTCCAGGTAGATGGGAATGCATCCACGGCACCTCCTTTTCAACTCTTTGGAATTTGGGGCTGTATTTGAGATCATATTGAGCTTTGAGATGTGAATCAGCAGCTCCCAGTTGTAGAAAATCACCTTGTTGTCGTGGTTACGCATTATAACAAATGTCCAAAAGTAAAAAGGTTTCAGTAAAAATTCTTCCAGCTGCACAACATCCAAAACATGAGAAAATAATCATCTGAAAAAAGTGATTTAATCCAGGAAAAAAAAAGAGTAATTAAAGTTTTCAAAAGCAAACTCTCAGAATGAATGTAAGAGAGCTGCTCCAACATGCAGCTTCCTTGAGCGGCGCAATTCTAGAACTAAGCAATTTGTAGTATGCAAACTCCTGATAAACTCTGGACCAAATCTTTGTAGGTGTTTGTGTAAACTTGAAATTTATTTCAAATTTAAATGGAAAATGTGGGTATTTTTCCTCACACCTTTGTGTTTCCAAATGGTCTCTGGCAGTGGCAACCCATGGACTGACAGACTTTGGGGACAGTGTGCAAGGAAAACCATGTCAATATTTAAAACTTCCTTGTTCAGCAGACCATCTTCAATGTTCAATGAGAATTGTGGGACACAGTCCAAGTGGTCTGAACCTCCACTGACTGGTGAAGGTATGTAGAGCTGCAGCTGAGCTGGTTGATACTGAACGTTGCACTGGCAACCCATAAACCATATGTCAGATACCTAAAGTGAAAGAGCTACCAGGCAGGAGAAGATTATTGCTAAATATCCTAATGATCAGTTGTTGGGTTGTCTTTGTTGACAAATCTAAGAAATACCACATGGATGGTGGAGAACTTTGTGACTTGCACACTAAAGTCACTTTGCTAAAATAGGAATACCAGAACACCAAACAATGGAGGTCACAGTTTTCAGCCTCATCAACTGTAAGACTGTGTCCTGAAGAGGAGTATGAGAGGTTACTCAGCTGATCTATATATTCAGTGGGTTTGGTGAATGATTTTAACTGTGCCCCTCACACTTAGTGAGGGATACTTTACTACAAGTCATTTGTCAATGTGCAGCCATACTGAGAACTAGGTGGATAATGAGGTCCTCCATTCATGGACTTTATCACAGATTCTTCTCAAAGATTCTAGCTTAGACTTTTTAGCCACAGCTAACAAACAGGGGGTTTGCTGTTCAGAAGGACACGTCTTAACCAGTTTTGCACATGATGTAGGCCATTCATGTGGAAACCTTCTACACATCTGACTCAAGCAATTATCAGTAATTAAAGATGTTATCTACTTGGATGACTGAGCTTACAAAGCTTTTTTTATTAACATGCATGTTTGCATATGGTATAACATTGTTTCTACTAAAACAAATTTTTGAACATTGGGTTACATTTCAAAACAATAATGTGTCTAGAAAGAAACTGTGCACATTTGGACAAATTAAGCCTTTTTAGTCGTCTAAAATTTGCTAAACAAAGATGATTATGTGGTATGAACATATACAAAGTCCACACAAACCGACACAACTGAATGTAAATATTTCCATAAATTCAGTTTACTCTCATGTAAACCAGCATGAGCTCTCTGATCCAAATCAATAAAAAAAGAATTTAGAAAACCACAATGCAATATTACTGTAAATGCAATTACAGACTGAGGTTATTTGCTGACTTCTGGCAGCGCTGGTTCATACTAGCATTTTAGAAAAAGTGCATACACAGCAGGACTTCAGCTTTAGTGTAATGGGAGAAAGCAGAACACCAAGTGGACCATGAACAGTTCAGATAACATATGGAAAGGATTACGAGTCCTGCCAGTTCTTAAATTAGGTTTTGAAGCTATGTTTATTGAACGAGTATAAAACCAATTGAAAATGTTGAAAAGGGGTGAATTTTCAGTTCATGACACCTAACTATTGCATCACTGGCCCTTTAGTGAACCTGTCTACATATTCCGCACATATTGTTACCACAATAACTCGTCAATGCATGTCTGCTTATTAACAAAAAAAGTTAAGCATCCAGAAGAAATTTGACTTGCAATAAGTTTGCAAGTCTAGAACAGGTACAAAGGGCAAAATTGGCGGCATCACAACTGTGAGAGCATCTCACAGTCACTGAAAACATCTCAAGTAAAGATCAGCAGAGGATCAGAATCAGAATGTTTTTAGTATCCTTGCACAGTGAATTACATCAAAATTACTTTCCATACAGCCGTCCTAAAGATGGACAGAAGTGTACAGGGGGCTACAACTTCTAAGATGCACTGCTCCTGTTGTTTAGATAAGAAAAAAGGAAGAAAACACAAGTAGAGAGGTATAAACAAGGATCTCTCAAACCATGCCCAGTCAAGGACACAGTTTGAGGCATCAGAAAAAAATACCACAGCAACGCAACATAAATAGACATAATACAAATGTGTGTTAGCATCTGCTTTTGCTGAGGGCAAGAAAAAAAATGCATCATAGACACATTAGACAGCATTATTAGTTATTGGCAGAGTTTGACAGGTCATGTTGTTGGTTTTGTGCAAGACGGTCATATTGCGCAATTTGCCCAACTTCTGGAACCAGTTGATATGTCAGAACATCCATGCACATCATGATGGTCATGATATTGTATTGTGCAGGCCTCATAGGACCCCATGGCATTTGCACCTTTCAACCATACACAGGTTGTGGACTCTTTCCATCATCCCATGTCATCCTGCACAGTGTTTGTACAACTGGCAACAGCTATGGGCTCACCATCCCAGGCCTAGTCTGTCATTTACACCAGGACAGAGATAGCCAGGTTTGGAGCAGTCCCATTGTAGAGACATGAATGAATGAAGAGTGATGTTGTATCACATTCATTAATGAAGCTCGGATCAACATTTGCATAAAAAGCAAATTGTAACCCTACCAAAGTATTTTCGTCTGGTACTGAATAAGGTCACTCTTCAACTGATGTACATTCATTGTTTAATCATTTCTTTGCCACACAGGGCATCTTCTTTTGCCAGCAAGCACTGTGAAAAACTGTGAGAAATGCACAATGTAAACACAAATGTTAACTAAATTGAATTGTCAACTAAAATTAAACATATAAACAAAAACAGAATATGTAAACATATCGTGTCCGTCTTTGACCAAACATTTAGGAGGTGTTATTGTCCACATTGTCCATTTTTCCCATGTTGTGTCAGACTATTGTTTTCTGCTCATGTCCATACACACGAAGCTTATAGGTTTTAATTGGTTATGCACACCGAATGCTCGTGCCTAGGTGCGGTACTCAATTCCACCCACAGATTTCACTATTATGACATAATTTAAATGATTTTTCCTGCAAGAGCTACACAAATCATTTAATGTTTTCCAACATATCTTAGAAAAAAATATATTTTTAGTTTAATTTTGGATATTTTCACCTGTTTGACTTTGTGTGCATGGTAGCTGCAAGGGGAAATTGCAGTCATTGGAGCATTGGATTCTTGCCACTGTTGTGGAGAAACACACCTGTGTTTCTCCTGGTATCACGGTGTGAGGAGCCATAAGGTCTGACTGCAGGTCATCTCTGGCAGTGATTCAGGTGACCCTGATGGCACAGCACTACAGTGCCATCCTGCATTTGTCTTACCCTGCCTGAGACAGCACCTTGGTAAGTATTTCAAGACAACACCTGTACATAGCACCTGTTTTTTTTTTTCATTCATTCAACCTTTATTTAAACAGATAAATCACATTGAGCCTTAAAGACTCATTTACAAGTGAGACCTGTTTAGACAGACAATAAAATTGGTGTTTCTATGGATTCTGTGTCATGAGGATGAGTGTGTCATGACTGTGTCATGATTGTTTTATTATGTGTACTGTTGATCCTGTTGGTGTATAATGTGCTCTATAAATAAAGCTGGTATGGTATGGTATGGTATGGTATGGTATGGTATGGTATGGTATGGTATGGTA
>JARVGS010000002.1:5670388-5680947 GCA_031762315.1 Hypsolebias antenori
AAAGGAGCAGTAAAAGGTTGTAAACACATCTAAAGATTTGAAGGATGTAAAATGAGCTCAGTTCATTTTCTATGAGGAAAGAAAATGGCAGAAAAGGCTAAATATTTCAAAAACCTAAGTTACACCAATACCAAAAGTCATAGCAGGATTGTCCTGAACGAGCTGAACATTTTGACATTTTTTTGTTGAAACAGCTTGAAAACTGTACGAACAAGAATCGCACCGAAAAATGTATGGGAGAAGAATGGATCACAATAGTATGAATGCTTCAGAAGCCTTCACACTATTATCGGACACAATAAATACAATTTAAGCCCCTGTGGCTAAGTTGCAACACAAAGTAATTGCACCTCGTTTGCAGGAATGTTGCAGTTTATTAGTAGTGAAACAATTCGGTGCGATTTATGTGAATATTTTCTTGCAGTTTTATGTGCAGCTATTGCTTTTTCAGTTTTACATTAAACTAAGGACAAAAGACAAACTGCTCATTTCCAAACACATCTCACCCTCTGGTCCAGGTGGGACAGCGTGTAAGGCACTGTGACCGCCCCACAGGTGTGCATGTTCTCACTGTCGTAGGCCTGAGCATGCTCCTGGTCAGATCTGCACATTGTACATTCCCAGTCGCCTCTGGTCGAGGCCCGAGTCACCGAAAAGAAAAACACAGAACTTTAACGTCCTTTTCCTCTTCTCAGAAACTTTTACGGTAAAAGTGTGTTCAGAGATCCTAACTGGTTCTTCACTGTGGCCACACGGTACTTACAGTGGGAAACTGGTGAGGCGAGGTATGTGACAGGACAGGTGGTAGACTTTAGGACACCTGTCACAGCAGAGCAGCTCTCCTCCGTTCAGACAAACGGCACAGAAATCGTCACTCTCCATCTCTTCAGTTCCTGCTCCAGCTTCCTGTTCGCTGAGCTCCACTGGAACCGCACCCGCTTCACATTTAGCGTCAGGCTCGTCCTCCAGCTCCAGACAGCAGTCCTGATCGGTTTCCGGCTCCAGTTCGATCACCACGGCCTGCTCTGGATCGGGGTCCAGATAAAACGTTTCGGGATCACTTTTCTCACCGTCTGATCCAGAATCGAACAGGATGTACGGCAGGTCTGGATTGGATTCACAGTCGAAGCCCGAGTCTTGCTCTGGTTCGTCCAGCGAAGAGCCTTCGGGACAGTAGGGATCAGTCCAGGATGTGGGTGTCCCCTCTGCTTCCTCAGCCTTGACCAAATCTTCTTCTTTCTCCAAATTAGCTTCCTCAGCCAGACTGAATCCAGTCTGCCAACAGAGATCAAGCCACAGATTTAAAAAAAGGACAATAAAAATGACCTCATGCGTCGTTTCGTCTCCTTATCTAAACAAATTATTATTCTGAATGAGAATACGAGGGCCGCGCTTTCATAGTAGCAGCTTCGTACACTCCGCCCATCTTTCGGACGACTATACGTATGTGTTCTCGCTGTACCTCGGTGCAATGACAATAAAGTTTATTCTGATTCTAAAAGGTCTTTTTGTTTCTGTACCTGTTGAGGACACCTTAAAGACACGTCCTGCTGGAGCTCAGCTCGGGTATGGCAGGGCAACCTCACCAAAGACACAACAGGTTGTAGACAGGATAAGGTCAGAGCCTGGAAGTTCAGACGCTCCAGACTCACCACAGCAATTGAAGAATTACCCAGAATCCTCTGGGCTTCTGAATGAATGCTGTGGAAATAAGTCAAAAGCCGCCATGGGTCTTCCAGTCACCACAGCAGATCGATAGTCATCACATCAATGAGATCATTCGTGATCGATGGGAAACGGTTCAGGTTACCTGATGCATGCATGAAAACAGAAACACTTTGACGTTTTTACTGAGCTCTGCTCTGATGATGGATTTAATCTTCCGAGGCAAGAAACAAAGCCAACCAGACGTCCGCAGTTCATATTACTATGATTTACTTTGAACACTTAAAGTCCAGGTCAAACATTAAACCAATAAAGCCACAGATGTGGTTTGGATTAACTTTGATTATGTTACAGGGGATGTTTCTCCAGGCAAACGCTTTATTTTCCATCACATGTACTTATCATAGCAACCAGAGTAATAACCATGCAGGCTCTCTGCTGCCACCTACTGTCGACTTCTATAAATCGAGCTCAAACCCAGTTAAAAGATTAATTGCATAGACAGCAGCAGCAGCTGTCTGTAGCACTTCCTGTGCAGTCTGGGGCAAACACCAAGAGGAATGGCACAATATTTCTGTCAAAATAATGTTGTCATTCAAAAATAATGATGATGTAAAAATAATTACCTGCTGCCAATGGCGAAAGGGTAACAATATTTTAGTATTTTACCTCGTTTCATAACGTGGCTTGATTTTATTTTGTTTAATATCACTACTTTTATTTACTTTTTATTTTGTTTTATATCACTACTTTAATTTACTTTTTTAATTACTGTATACATTTATGGCTGTTTGTTCTGTGGTTTGTCTAAATTTTCTCATTCAACCTTTATTTAGATCCTTTAAGTCAGGGCTCTCTTGAAAATAAATCCTCGTGACTCACTGAGACTCACCTGTATAAATCAAGGTTGAATGAATGATGTTTTTGTCCGTGTGTGTTTGTGTGCTTGTTTATTTGTTGTGTTAGCAAAATATATCATTAACCAGTGGATGGGCTTTAGTGAAACTTTGGGAAAACAACGGCTGCATCTATAACTGATCAACTTTTGGAGTCTATTCAAGATGGCCGCCACAGCGAAGCCATAAGACAACAATGGCCACAGTGAAGCTGCTTTTACACGTTTTGAGCTGAAGGCTTTTGTGGCTGAGCAGTTTTGTAAAGCAGCTGAAATTCATCCTCGAACATATTTTGAAAACTAACAGATCTCAGTAATAATATCGCATGAAACAAACATCATTTACAAGGATTAGTTAAAAAGGCAACTCTGTCAATGCCTGATAAAATAATCTTACTTTAAAACTCTGACATGAAACGAGGCAGGCGACATGCATGCACTATAGGCCTTTGATTAATAATAGCATGATTTACACTTCAGTTTTAAATACTGGAGATTTTTAGGATGTTAAAAACTGCTTCAGACAAGCAAAATGTCTGAGCACACCTCTTCTAAAGATGTTCTTTTCAGTCGTTCAGATGCTTTTGTTAAATAATACGTCACCATCAATCTCACATTGTGCTTTTAGTTCATCAGAAAAAAAAAAATAATAAATCGGAGGATTTTTGTACAAGGACTGCAGGTTCTGCTGCCACGTGGATCCTGCTAATGACCATAGATTTATTTGTCAAACACTTTTTTTATTTTTTATTTTTTTTTAATTATTATTTATTTACAGGTTAGTCTCATTGAGTCACGAGGAATCATTTTCATGAGAGACCTGTTTGGGAGCAGATGGTTTTCTACCCACATTTTGAAGTTGTTGGTCCGAGGAGTCGAACCGTAGACCTTCCGATCTCAGGCCTACCTTCTCAAACCTCTGCACCACCACCCCCCTACATAAATAGCTAAATATAATAACTTAAATAACTTTCTCCCACACGTTTTAGGAGAATTTCTCATCCTGCAGTTTTTAAGCTATTTCAACTAATCATAAATCAAAACGTTCAGCTCTTTCAGGACAATCTGTGACTTTTGGTATTGGTGCAACTTTAGCTTTTTGAAACATTTAGCCTTTTCTGCTCCGTTCACATTTTGTTCTGGTTCAGCTTCCTTCTGCTTCTTTGTGCAAATTTAAACATTTTTCAGCTAATTTCAGCTGTTTTCTGCTCCTTTTAGATTCATTCATATAGCCTAACTATAACATTTTTGTGCTGCTTCTCACTTCTTTCTGCTAATTTCAACTTGTTGTGCTCCTTTCAGCTTATTTCTGCAAGTTTCAGCTTTTACTGCTATTTCAGCCACTATTTAGCTGGGGGGGGGGTTGCAAATTTGAGCCTTTTCAGCTAATTACACAATTTTTGCACTCATTTCAACATTTTTTGGTCTAGCTCAGCAAAAATGTGCTCTCTCCACTTCCTTCTGGTAATTTAAGCTCATTTCTGCCTGTTTTAGCTACTTTCAGCTGTTTTTTTTTTTGTTGTTGTTAATTTCAGTTTTTTCAGATAATTTACACTTTTTGTGCTCATTTCTGATTTTTTTTTTCAGTCTAATTGAACAAAATGCTTTCTTTACTTCCTTCTGCTAATTTAAGCTTGTTATACATTTTCAACTAACTTTTTAGCATTTTTAGCTTCAGCTGTTTTCGGATAAATTCAAGTTTTTGTGGTAATTTCTGCTACTTTCAGCCTAGCTGGGCAAAATGCTCTCTACTTCTTTCTGGTAATTTAAGCTTCTTTCTGTTTTTTTAGTTACTTTTCAGCTGTTTTTTGTTGTTGCTAATTTCAGCTTTTTTTCCAGATATTTTACACTTTTTTATGCTCATTTCTGCTTTTTTTCAGCCTAATTGGGCAAAATGCTCTCTATACTTCCTTTTGCTAATTTAAGCTTGTTATCCCTTTCAGCTAACATTTTAGCATTTTAGCTTATTTCAGCTGTTTTCAGATAAATTTAAGTTTTCGTGGTAATTTCAGCTACTTTCAGCCTAATTATCTTATTTCTGCTAATTTGAGCTTGTTATGCTCCTGTCAGCTTTTTCTGTTATTTCAGCTACTCGTTGGCTGATTTTCTTTTATTTTTTTTTCTGTTCTTTTTTGTTGTTGTTGTTGCTAAATTTAGCTTTTACAGCTACTTCTACGTGTTTAGCTCATTTTGGCTCCTTCCACTTCCTTCTGGTAGATTGCGGCTCTTTCTGCCTTTTTGGCTACTTTTCAGCTATTTTTTGTTGCTAATTTAAGCTTTTTTTGTTGTTGTCAAGTTTCTCTTTTTGTGATGATTTCTGCTTATTTAAACCTAATTCAGCAAATACTGTGTGTTCTTTCAGCTTTCCTCTGCTAATTTAGGCTTGTTCTTCCAATTCAGCTACATTTCAGCATGTTTTTAGCTATTTTCAGCTTCTTTTTGGCATTTTCTTCAGCAATAAGCAGTCACATTGCATTTATGAAGGAAATGCAGTTTCTCTATTTTTATTTGTCTTAACTTATAAAAGAAACACTTAAATAGGATGAAAACCCTTTAACTCTTTTTGTGAGATTGTGCAGCCTTCAGAAATGTTGCATAAAGTGCTCTGTTACATTTTAGTGTCTGGTGTGATGTTGTGCAATGATATTGTAATTTTTATTATTTTGTAAGAGCCAAACTGTCCTGCAGCTTCTAACCTGTCCTCATCCTGCCCTACACTGCCGTACATAAAGGTTTGATGTCTGTGAAATCATTTTCTAAAGGTTAACCTTTTCCTTTATGTATATTAAATTATTTTGTGTTTACCTTATTCTGCTCAAGAAAGCTTTTACACTTTCATCAGGGACTTTTTCCACAGATGATGGACATTCTGCTCTGGTTCTCCTGTTGCAACATCGGTTTGACGCTTCTCCGAGCTCACAGAATCCAGAATCGGTGATCTATTTATTTTTTTTTAGAATAAAACCTCAGCGTTAATGTCATTACTACAGTCTTATACTTACATAAATACTTTTCTTCATGATGGCCTGTTGCTGTAACCTTCTTTGCAAAACACCACAACTGTGTTTAAAAATGTGCGTTACACGTTCTGCAGGGAAGGCCGTCTCCGGTGGCACGGCCTCCGGTGCCGGCTGCACTCTGCGCCTGGCTCCCTGTGGAAACAGGGCAGCTTGTCTTTGTGGAGAGTTGCCATGACATCTGTGAACCAAGCCTGCCATCACCAGAGGACCTGACCTCCTGGGGTTGGAAGAAAAAAAAAGAACATGAGAGAAAACACAGAAGAAGCTCTTGTTTTGAAATCCTCTGTGCTCATTTGACAGCAAATCTGCTCAATCAAGACAAATAAAAACCACCAAAGACGCATCAGCAGCATCACAGTGAACGTTTATGAACATCTGCTCTACAAAGATTCAAATTAAAGATAATGTCACAAATATCCTGTATATTTACAAGCTATTACCATCTAATGAGAATGAATCCAAATTGTGGCAGTACATCACCTGAGTGTGAACCAAAACCATCTAAAACCCAGAAGTCAGCTGCAGAAATCCAGGTGACTGTGTCTTCGAGTGAGCGTGAAGTGAAGAGCAGAGGGACGTCTCTGTTCCGTGTGTCCAGCGTCAAGGGGGACAGCACAGATGTGATTGGTGGAGAGCTCGTTCAGCCTCAGCCCCCTGACATTACAGCGCTGTTCACCAAGAGTCACAACAAGCAAAAGTTTCCATCAGGTACGTTTCAGAGGCTGCAGTTGCACAGGAGGGAAATTATATAATTGCTTGTGTAAAGTTGCAAAGTTGCTCTTTGAAGAGGCAATAACTGAAGTTTATGAATGATTTGCAGCAAATGAGCATCTAAACAATGTGAGCAAAGGATGCGCTAAAGTGATTTATCGCACAAATTTGTTTCTTTAATAGAATTTTGACAACTAAAGAGATTGGTGTTTCAGTGTGGGGCTTGTATGGCAAGCTATTTGAGCATTTATTCAAAATCCTTGAAGTCAGGCACCGTTTTCCCTCACTAGTTTGTGACTAAAAACACAAGCTCAGGGCTCAATTTGAGCCGGATAGGTTGCATTCCTGTAACTGTTTGTTTGAATCCAGTAACTCTCAGGCTGACTAATAAAGTCATGGACAAATTTGACTGTCTTGAATGAATAAAATTTATATTGGATATGTAAACTGAAAATAATTACATAAACACTCATTTTAAACACAACAGCCATGCTTCTTAATTTCACATACAACCTGCCCCTTCACATTTCCCCATCTAACCTGAAAAAAATCTCTGCCCCTAAAAGTTCAAAGTCATTGCACAATTTTATTTAAAAACTCAAAAATATAATTAAACAGCACAACTAAATTGCAAATCAGTTCGGCAGTTCAAGTGGGTTATTAATAAAATTTTGATTATTTAATAAAAATACAACAAGAGAAATGTTTGATGTGTATTATTCACATCACGTATCAAGACAATGGTGATAATTTGTCAAAATTTTCGATCTTTTTTCAATTGACCTATATTCATACAGGTTACTCTCATTGAGTCTTGAGGACTCATTTATAAGAGGGATGTGTTTTTAACAAAGAACACAGATGAGGTACAGACAACAGTAGACAGTTATAAAACATATAAAATGAGAAGTAAATGGAAGAAATTATATAAAGAAAGAACTAAACAAAAACAGCTACATTGTAAAGTGATATAAAATACTAAAAACAAGAACATATCTACATTGGTTTTTCACATGAACTTGGCAGATGTTTGAAGCCACTTACAGAGGTCAAGGTTGAGAGCTTCAGATATTTTTGCAATATATTCCAGGAAACGGGCAGAGTAAGAGAAGACCCTTTTGCCTATTCAGTTCCCACTGAGGGGACACTGCATGTAATAATGTCCTGAGAGTGCACGCTGTAGCTGCACTCACACAATGACATGTAGGAGGAGATGTATGAAGGCTGCAGACCAAGAAGTGATTTAAAGATGAAAATGTACCAGTGGAAGAGTCTGCGTGAAGTTAATGATGTCCAGTTAACCAGTGAATACAGGGTGCAGTGGTGGGTACAATAATAACAGCCAGTTATGAATCTTAGATATCTCTTTCCCACAGTTACAGTATATTAGCTCACTGTATTTAATTTTATGTATTTACTTTTGCAGCTGATTGCATCTTCATTTGAATTGAACTCTTTTGCTTTTTGTAGCCTTGAAAGAGCATCGAGCACGAGGCGCAGTGAAAGGAGCAGAAGCAAACACGAGTATTAGTTTTCAAACAGCCTTGCTCACCATTTCACTTTTCCAAAGAGCTGCGAAAAGACTGACACAAATAACTTTGATGTTTTTTTCTTCTCTCCTTCCCCTCTTAGGGAAATGAATACAAACATCACATAAGGAGGAAAACATCGATCAAAGCCATTCAGGATTTTCAGCAAGCAGTAAAGCAGAAAATCATCAAGTAATTATGAAAATTTGTGACCTTTTAGTCGAAGTATGAATGTACTCTGTGCTCTATTGACGCATGAAACGTCTTCTCTGTAGGATCTTCTGTTAAGTGTAGTATCATCATCTGCCTAAAGTGTCTCAGGATATCTGTGGTTCTGATGGTCCCCTCGCAACATTGAAGGCATTATGCAAAAAGTCAATGTGATTACACATCATCAGGGGTGGTGAAATGTTGCTGACTGTAATTTGAAATGCAGGTCAGGGGTGAGGAACGGGAGAGAAGTGCAGAATGTGCACATTTCCTCCCATATGTGGTCAAGACCCGCAGCATCTCATTCTGCCCACTTCGACGTGTTTATTCTGCAGGAAAGTGCCTTCAAAGCAGAATCATCTTTTTCAAAGACATTTTCATAAACCACGTTTTCTGTTCCTTAAAGATCAGGTTCAGCTGCGGAGTTGACGGATACGTAGAAAAGACACTTTCAGGACATTTGAAAGGATGTGAATGTGACAGTTTTTGACTCAAAGCTGAGGAATGTAAAGGTAAAAGGGATTTAATTTGATTATAGTTTAAAAAGGTGTGAAGGCTAAGTCAACATTCACAGAAGTTTTCCTGTTTAGTTTATTCTTTTCCTTTGTTACAACCCTTGGAATAACAAAAGCTAATAATTTGGCATTACAGGTTTGGGCGTTACAGACAGGAGGGGAGCCATGAACTTCAGGGTCTCCAAGGTCAAAACAAACTAAAGAACACCCCTTCTGGCTTGGAATGAAAATCACCTCTTATCTAACGAAATAAAAACTACAACTCCTCAGGTGCCTGGCCACAAAAGAGGAGTAAAGTTTGTTAAAATAAAATGGCAGAGAACCCCTACGAAACTTCCCATCTAAACAAATGTTCTTAAACAGAGCTGTTCACAGAAGTTGAAGATCAACTCAGAGTTGCTAAAAATGTTTTGTAGTTAAGCTCAGAGTCAACCACACTACGATGCACTGAAACAAATGGAATGCCCAAGGAAAAAAAAAATGGGCGTGGCCTTGGATCACTGAAGCTTTTATGCAGTCCACTGATGAAGAAGTGATTCCAGGTGTGCAGCACGGTGTGACAGCAGGTCTGCAGACAAGCAAAGGAGGAGAAAGGTTGTCCTCTAGTAAGAGAACCCCTGGAAATCAGTGGATGTAACATCCTTAACAAATATGTCAGCACATAATGTTTGAACTGTTCAAATATCAAAAATGTTTCGCTTGATCAGAAATAGTGTGCTATGACTTTTAGCATTTTTAACTTTTGTACTTGGAAAAAAAATCCACTTCAATTACAAAATTTTTCCCCAGAGAAAAACAAAAAAAGCTCTTTTCAAGTATTTTCTTTTTCATTTCAGTTTGTTTATATATCACTAATTCACAACACGTCGCCTCAGGACAGAGCACAAATAATTCATAAACATTATAAAACGGCAGTAAGTAAAAAGTTTTTATATCTAAAGAATCCAGCCAGTGTTGAATCTACACTTCCTGTCTGTCTTCGATCCTGAGCAGCATATTGGTGACTGTGGGAAAGAATGACTCACTTTTAACAGGAAAAAACCTGCAGAGAGAGAATTGTTCTTTGAAATCTGCTTCAGGGTACTCAGACAGGTTTTGGCTTCTTATGCTTCTTTTTGCTTTTAACTAGTTTTAGCCACTTTAAAATTTAGCTAATGTCTTGCTAATATTCAGCCTTAAGCTATGACTTTGATAATTTTTTTGTTTTTACCACACTAATGCTTGCTTTAGTTTTTATTTTGACACATTTTAGTTTTTAGCTATGCTAATTTTAGCTTTTGGATTGCAGGTTAGCTACAGTTTTGTTAATTAAAGTTTCTCGCTGTATGGCAATTTTTTTGTTTTAGAAAGTTTTTAGCACATTTGTAGCTTTTAACTATAGTTTTTAAGTTACTGTTTTGGTATTTTTAACGGTTGGCTACTGTTTCTTTTTAAGTTTTGTTTTAGGTTTTAGTTTTGTTTGCATATTGTTCTGTTTTTGGCTATTGGTTGGCTTATTTTAGCTTTTCGCTACGGTTCGGCTAAAGTTAACTTTTAGCAACTATTTGCTTTTTTTGTTGCTTTTAGTATGTTTATTTTAGATTTCAGCTTTTATTGTGAATGTTTTGGTTTTTTGGCTTCTGGTTGACTTATTTTAGTTTTCAGCTCCTGTTTTGCCTGTTTTAGCTTTTTACTTCAGGTTTTGATAATTTTGCTTTTAGCTTTTAGTTTAGCTACATACTGTATGTGCAAATTTAAGCTTTTAGCTAAGATTTTTCCTATTTCAGCTTTCAGGATATGTTTAGCAAATTTTATAGCTTTTATCTAATCCAACAACTTTTATTAGATCCTTTTTGTTTTTTGTTGAAACATGTCGTCTTTCATCCAAAATACTTCATCAGTCCTAGGAGCCACAACAAACTCGGTCTTATAGATAGTGTTTATAAGAAATAATAATAATTATATATATATATATATATATATATATATATATATACAGGTAGTCCTCGACTTAAGGCGCCCTCGACTTACAGCA
>JARVGS010000002.1:5681047-5691664 GCA_031762315.1 Hypsolebias antenori
TTTTAAAGGAAGAGGACAAGAATTCCTTACAAAAGACATAATTTAGCTGAGTGATTGGCTGTTTGTGTTTGGGCCTAATCAGTCCAAAACGCCAGATATTATTTTATCAAATTAACAAAAACAGGTTCCTCCAAAGGGCAAAATTACCTTCAATAAATTTGTTCTTGTTGAATTTTTTGGAGAGCAGCACGGTGGTGCAGTTGGTAGAGCTGCCGCATCTCAGTGAAAAGGTTGCTGGATCAAATCCCGTCCATGGAACCTTTCTGGATGGAATTTGCATGTTCTCTCTGTGCATGCATGGTTTTCTCCACGTACTCCAGTTTCCTCCCACAGAACAAAAACATGCATGTTAGGCTGATTGGTGACTCTAAATTGTCCCTATAGGTGTGAGGGACCGAGTGAATGGTTGTTTGTCTCATTTGTCTCTGATGTGTCCCTGTGATGGACTTGCGACCTGTCCAGGGTGTCCCCCGCCTCTCACACAGTGATGGCTGGATATGGGCACCAGTGACCCCCCTTTACACAAAAAGGAAGAAGTGGGTAAAGCTAATGGATGGATGGATGGATGGATGGATGGATGGATGGATGGATTTAGTGGAGCATTATTTTTAGTTACATCAGCCTCACACCCCCTACTGTCAAGTGGGCCTGGATAACTTGAACTCAAATGTTGTGGTACTGGGACACTGGTCCTGTTCTGTCTTCAGTTTTTGGGTTCCATTTATATATTTTTTAATAAATTTATTTAATTTCCTCCACTATCGATGGTCTTAACACAATCCTTAGATATTTTTGACAATCCCGTTTGGTGTTCTTTGTCAAATCGTTGTAGTTTCCACCTGCCACCACCAGGCGTCGCTGTGGTTTATGAGAACGCTGCGCTCGGAGGCCAAATCTCGCAGAAAACCGCGTTGTTTCCAAATCCCGTTCCTCTTTCAACTAGCCTCCAAGATGGTAGGTGCAGTCATTTATCCCCGTGTACAAAAATGTAAAGAAATCTGCTCCCATCCTTGTTTGATCATCAGTTTTTTATTTATGTCGCATTATTTTACAGTACACTCATTTCTTTTGTACAGTTGGGAAGTGTTATTACAAAGAAAATTCTTTATAACATGGATGTTTGAGGTCGGTTTACTCAGTGCTAGCCGGGATCGCCCAGGCCTTCCATTTAGCCGTCAAGCTCACTGGATTTTCCTGAAATTACTTTTGCTTGAATTGCATTGACAGACCAAATTTAGTTGTTATTAGCATATTTTTCGACACTGTGGAGTGTTGGAGCAGTCGGTTATTTAGTGTTTAAATTGTGTTATGGAGTGAGTTTCCATTAGCTGCCTAGGTTTAAACCAGTGTATCTGTGATTGATGTAAAGTGGAGTAAAAACTAAAGAAAAAACACATTGTATGTTGTCGTTTTTTATTTTAATGTACTGTATATACAAGTGCATTGTGTACTTCAGCAGAAACTGCTCTGCATGCTAACACGGCTAGTTAGCCTCATTAGCAGAGCTTCGGTTCTAAATTGAGATTAAATGTGACCAAACTTGTGTTTGACAGCCGACCAAGAAGTCTAAGACCAGGAAACTCCGAGGACACGTCAGCCACGGACATGGTCGCGTTGGTGAGTACAAACTGCACGGTTTTTTGTTTGTTTTACTTTACAGAGGCTCTAATCTACTGCACTTTCATCTGTTAGCCCACCACTGTTAACATACTACAGTACTGTATACCTATATTACCTACTGTTCATACGCACTCACATACTTGTATATTTTTTCTTTTATATAGTTTATACCCCTTCATATTTATAACCTGTTCACAGTCTGTACACTTATAACCTGTATATATTTATACTTATAGCATATTCAAAGCAACTGACTGTATACTGTATTGTAATATATATCCTTTTTTATTTTTTGCTAAGCACTTCTGGATGGATGCAAACTGCATTTTGTTGCTTTGTACTTGTCACATGTGCAGTGACAAAGTTTAAATCTATTCTGTTCTGCTTGGTGAGTTTATGGTTGCAGCAAACGTATGTCACCAACAACAACTTGTCCATGTTTCAGGCAAGCACAGGAAGCATCCTGGAGGTCGTGGTAATGCTGGTGGCATGCATCACCACAGAATCAACTTTGATAAATAGTAAGTAATTATTTAATCTGCGCTTCAGGCATTGTTTAATGTGACATGTCTTGACCAAGACTCTGGATGAAGATGAGCTGTATCTCAGTGGGACCTAATTTAATTAAAATAAATAAATTTGTTTTACAACTTCTCGGTTTGTCCATAATCGTGAGTGTTGATGTGAATAGTAAAGACTGTTGTGTTCTGTGTGTTCTTTTTTATATTTTATTAAATTAACTGAAAATGTATCTCCCACTGGGTGTCTAAAGAGTGGACTTAGTGCTGGGAGACACTTAAGATCAACTTGTTAAATTTATTTGTTTTCCCGCTGGTCTTAATAATTATAAAACATGAGGTAACAAGTTGCATGTTTTTACCAAATATGTGCTCATCTTTTCCTACATAGGTGATATTCAGTCACCTGTATTCTAAGTGTCTTGTCTTGTTGTGTCTTGCCCTCAGCCATCCTGGCTACTTCGGTAAGGTGGGTATGAGACATTACCACCTGAAGAGGAACATATCCTACTGCCCCACCATAAACCTGGACAAGCTGTGGACGCTGGTGAGTGAGCAGACCAGACTCCACTATGCCAAGAAGCCTGACGGACCTGCCCCTGTCATCAATGCTGTGCGCGCTGTAAGTTTCAACTAATATATGTGGAAAGTGTGTTCTACTGAGCTTTTTTTTTTTTTTGGGGTCTAGATGGACTGCATAAATTTTGTTGGGATGTACTATATTTTTACCTGAAGATATTAGACGGAGTCATTTTGTTGCAGACTTAAATAAATTAGTCTTAGATTCTTTGTCCATTAAATAAGTTGAGATTAATGTGCAGTGTTGCTTTATTTTATATTCCCCCCAACTGAAACATGTTGCAGGTAGAACTACTCCTTTAAAGTAGCCACCTGAGTTTCTGTGGAAGTAGAACCTTTACTTTCTACTTCTGCCACTCCAGTAAAAAAGATAAGTCGCTAGAGATCACAAAATGTTATCACCAGGCTGTGAGGAATAATAAAAACAAATTAATTTTAAATAATAAAACAAAAAAATCTGCTTATACAGGCTGTCCTAGAGTTCCGGTGCCCCCGACCTACGGCGTTTTGGATTTACGAACGGCACCTGAACGCAACATATGACGTTATCCGGCTGCATACGGGCTACACACCGCACTATTTTTCATTATTTTCTGAGGTTGTTTTTTTTGTCTGTTAGCAAGCTAACTGCTTTAAAATACATTTTAGAGGTACAAAATGTATGCTGGCTGTGTTTTAGGTTGTAAATAAGGCGTTTAAAATGCCGTTCCGGCCGAAAAACGGGACGTACGGCCCCTTTTACTTTCGGTTTCGAGCTACGACCGGATCGACCTACGAACGGTCCTTAGGTCCAGAACCCGTTCGCAACTCGAGGATCACCTGTATATGGTTAAACATACATTTATAGCCTTTTCTGTTTTTAGTGATTTGTTGGACTGAAATGTTTACATGTCATTGATCAGCCAGCAGCTTTGAGCATGCTCAGTGTTTTAGTCTGGATGCTGTAAGGTGAACATCTCCTGACTCCTCCTGCTTGAGGACTGAGCTGCTTGTTGGTGCGTTGGAACAGGAAGGCCAATGGCAGCGCCCGCCGCTCATTGGAAACATGCTTTTACGGCAGTTTCCATTGACACCAGCGAAAGCTGCTGGATTTTTATTTTTTGTTTTAATGTGCCTTCAGCCTCTGTTCAAAGCAGTGGAATAGTTTGTGCTGCTGTTGGGTTTTCAGGATTACATCCAGATCTTTTACTTTTAGAGTTGATGTCAAATAAAGGCCTGTGTGTGAGGTCACATAAAACAATGGGATAAAAAAATTATTTTGAGTACACTTCTTTAAATCATCAAACATCTCCACGTGTTTTGTCAGCATCCATAGTTTATAAACGTGATGCTTTATCCACTTTTTTTCAAATCAAATGTTTGTTCTTTAAAATAAAATGTTTTTTCTGCATTTGAAAACACTCCAGATCCATATTTGAACAAAGATTTGATCGTTTCTGCCATTTGGGCTTTTCTCGAGACCAGAAACAATTCAACCGGCATAAATAGTTTGCTCTTCACATGTGGAGCCATAAAATAAATTGGTCTGTGATCATTAGTTCAAAAATATTGGAGTTCTGTATTTTTATTTACAAATGTCTTCTGTTTGGCCACAATCAAATGTATACGTTGTACCAGGTTGACTCCTTCGGCCGCTTGCTTTATTTATCGTTCTAGGTAGATAAGTGCACGAGTTTTACCAACATAATCACTTCAGTGATTTTCTGTTTGCTGCTGGTTCTAGTCAAGTTTTCAGTGTGAGCACTAAAGCTTCAGCTATTTACACTTGTTATGGATGTTGGGAGGGGGTGTTGTGTGTGCGTGCACGCATTCATTTGGTGCGTGTTCATTTTTGACAGAGTATTAACTTTTTTTTATTTTTTATTTATCTTTACAGGGCTACTACAAAGTTCTGGGCAAAGGCAAACTGCCCAAGCAGCCCGTGATCGTTAAGGCCAAATTCTTCAGCCGACAAGCGGAGGAGAAGATCAAGGCAGTGGGCGGAGCCTGTGTGCTGATGGCATAATGTTCCTGTCTGACTGTTTTTTGAAAATAAAGTGTATAAATGGGAACAGTTGTGTATTTTTAGTGATGAACTTGAGTTGCTACAAAAAAAAAATTGACTCACTGTGGCACTGAGTCAGTTTAGGTGAATAAACATTTAAAACAATTTTTTTCTTGCGAAATGTACTGTTGTACGATGTCAGTGTTTGAGTTTACTGAGCCTAATGTGTGTTTAATTTCTAAAACGGTTTTAATGTGGGTGGGAAAAGTGAAGCACACTTGCCCCATCCTTGTTTGCCCCTCTGGTCGTAACGGCGAATAACTTACGAAGACTTGGCAATTGCTTTTTATTTAGGCCGTAAGCCCTTCCTGATATGACCACGGAGTTACTACAGCCGTGTGTGGGGGACAGATGGGGTTAAGGATCTTGCTCAAGGGGCAAACATGGGTGGAGGTAGGTGTAAGTGGTTTCCCCATTTCCACCCACATTTTGATCCAAGGAGTTGAACGGACATCAGGCTCATCTGCGCCCTGAGCTGGTGTTCCTAAACTGAGGATGCAGGCTCACCAGAGATTATGCCACTTGGAATAAAAACAGGAAATTGGTTTTATTTATTTTATAAAAATACATAAACACGTGTATCCTATAAAATATACAAAATAAAATGAAAGGCAGCAGAAAGAAGAAAAAAAATCTTGTTAAATCTGCTCCTTTTTGATAATACCTGTATGTTTTTGAAATATTAAAAATGGGTTAATGTGTAAAATGAAACTGGTATCTTAGATACAAAATTACCAACAGCTGAAGGGTTTATTTTTTCATCATGAGGATGTTTATTAAATATTTATTCGACAAAACGTTTGCTTTGGAAACAATTCAATATAAAATGTGTTTTTACAAGATTCTTGATACTCCACAGATTAAAGTGTATTTTAATGCATCATGGTCATCAAGGGTTTACTTCCGGAAATGGGCGGGGCTTAAGTAGAATTTCCTGTTGGGCTTGGAGGAAAGTGAAAGACGCCACCGAGCACAAGTTAAGAAAAATGTGAGGACCCTGTAATGAAACTAAAAGGTAACATTTACAAACGGCTCAATTATCTTTTTAATTAGATAATTTGAATCTGGTAAACTTGTTTTGTCGCGCTGAACAGAGAAAGTGACAAGTTGGGAAACGCGGCTTCAGCTGAATGTTTGAACTCTGGTGTTTCTCTGTAACTTATGCGCAATTATTCTGTCATTTCATGTAACATGTTGAAGGATGCAGGAAAGCGAGATGCCTAAAAAAAGAAAGTAAATGAACTACTGTAATTGCTTAAGTAGGGCACGGTTAACTGCGCATGCGCTCTTTATTGAGCCTATAGACCTGTTTTTTTGTTTGTTTTCAGCGACAGTTGTCAATACTGTATACATTCAAACAAATAAAAGACCGCGGTAATAAAAGCCAGGGGGGTTATTCAAATAAAAGCATTAAATAAGGTGCACGAATCAAATGTTTTATAATTCATTAGAGTCAGAAATAAAGTGTAAATAAAGGTTGAATGAATAAAAAAAATAAATGTTTACAATGTACTGTACTGTTCAGACTCCTTTTGGAAGGCCTGAAAGAGGGAATAGAGTGACTAAACATTTTATTTGTGTATGTTTTATTTCCTTAAAAATGTTACTAAATGTATGATATATCGTTTTTTCTGTTTATTTTTTGCTTTTGACATCATGGATTCCAAACAATACAGTTCCAACTTGTAGAGTCAACCAAATGAAAATACTGTACCAGGTTAATTCTTTCCAGAAGGTGGGAGCACTGTAACAGAACTGGTGGATCATAGTTTCAGGTTCAGATTCACACAGAGAGCAATTCACACATATATCTTTCTTAAATTTTAACATGTACAGCCTTAGGCAGACCTTTTTTTTATTAACATTAAAATTTTTGTTCAGTTGTTTTGCTGAACAATTTTTTTCATTTAAGTTAATCAAACTTGTATTTTACAGTTATTAAGGTAGCAAACAATTAATTACATTACTTTTATGATTGCTAGTTGTTCGTTTGCTTGTATTTTCTCACATCATCAAGTCTATAGAAATACAAATGATGCAAAATATGAATGTAAACTCTCCATTGTGTTCTTTTGGGTGACATCACCTGTGTTTCCTAGCTTTTAGTGTTCATGGCAAGTCCAGCCTGGTTGGAGTCCTCCCTGAGGCGCTCAGGCAGACTGGGCCTGGAGGTGCTGGAGCGAGCCTCCAGAAGAAGTGTGGACTGGACCAGCATTAGTGCATCCCAGACCGCCAGTACTACTGATGAAGAGGCTCATGTAGCAGTTAAGGTGCTCACGTGTTTTTTTTATGGTGGCCCTAAGGTGTAAATGAACAACATTTGAAAAAACAGAATTACATCTGAAAAAACACAATAAAAACACAATAGCATTTGAAAAAAACGGAATTACATTAAGCCAAAGTGGAAGTGGCCGGAATCACATTTGAGGGGAAAAAAACTGAATCACATTTGAAAAAAACAGAATTACATTTGAAAAAACTGAATCACATTTGAAAAAACAACAGAATTACATTGAAAAAACGGAATCATTCAAAAATTAATTTCCATTTTTTTCTAATGTGATTTTGTTTTTCAAATATAATTCATTTTTTTTCAAATGTAATTGTTTTTTCTATTGTTAGTCCATTTTTTCTAATGTGACTTCGTTTTTTCAAATCTAATTCTATTGTTTCAAATGTAATTCAGTGTTTTCGTATGTGATTCTGTTTTTCTAATGTCATTCCATTTTTTTTTCAAATGTGACTCCGGCCACTTCTGCTCTGGTTTAATGTAATTCCATAGTTTTCAAACGTTGTTCATTTACACCTCAGGGCCACTGTAGTTTTTAAAACTTCCATGAACCAACTGCTATTTTACGAGACGCCTGCTCAGTCCAACTGTTGTGTTTCTTACTCAGAGAACTCGCTCAGAGCTTGATGACGCCTTTGCATCTATTGCAGCGTTCATGACACAGACGACCTGTCACTGCAAGGTGAGGAAAGATTTGTGGCATTTCACATGTTAAAGCTGTGCATGGGTTTTCAAATGGAAACATTAAGTGTGCTCTGTTTGGTGTACTGGTGCAGAGGTATTATGAGTCTGGCCACTGCTCTGAGCCCAGTCACAGTGAAAAGACCCACATGTCCAGGTTCCACTTAAGGCCAGGAACTAGGACAACATCAACCAAAATACAAGTAAGAAACTCTGTAATAAATAAAATAATAATTTTGACCATTTTTCAACTTTAAGGCAGGACTTACCTGTTTCAGCGTCATCTTAAACAAAAAAGGAGCATGCAATTTTAATGCAGATATTAAAGAAAGTGTAACATAGTTAACAACGGTGGTGACAGAATATTTTTCTGTATCATCGTCAGGGTCAGGTCGGCACATTGGAGGAAGATTTTTACATCGAGGTCTCTCCCGGAACGTACGCCATCACCACCAGTTTGCCAGAGTCGCAGCAGCAGACCCAGCTGGTCAGTGTGAAAGCTGGGGAGAGCATCAGCCTCACTTTTCACCTTTGACCCCTCCTCCGACCGAACCCGTTGGTCCTAAGCTTCAAAAACAAAACTGACAAATACTGCTTTGCCTGTCTTATGCTGATTTTTTGCACTGAGAAATTAACTTTTGTTCCGAGACATTTTTTATTTGCTTCATATTGAAAAGTCATAATATTTATGACACCTTTTATATGTTTTTATGTAGAATACTTTAAAACAAATGCCACACATCATGTAACATGTTTTAGTTATATTGCCAAATCAGTGTTTTACAATTTTTAAAGGATTTCTTTTATGTTGGTTGACCAAGATAACATTGTAATCCAGGTGTACAGCAGCGATAATGCTGAGGCAACAAAGATGTTGGCAGTGAAAGACTGCCATCCTGCAGGTGGTTGAGAGTTGAAGCTGGTTATTCCAAAAGCATCTCTGATGTTCATTTTTTTATACTTCAGCAGCAGGAAGTGATTGAAACGTGGAGCTGTGCTTTGATGAACTGATCTGAGAATTTTGAGCTTGTGCATGAGAACTTCCTGTAAATAAAAGTAAAATTTTTAAACTTTGTAGTAATTGTACTCTTCATACCTGTTTTTAGTGTGATGCTATAATAAAAAGCATTGTGTGTTAAGTCACAGCCAGGGATTAGCACCGTCAGAGTGTAACGGCTCACTCTTTCTCACCTGTTGTGCAGTAGTTCAGTTCCATGGTGGATGCACTTGATTCCTCCCTCAGCTTAACCGTAGGATAAATGATGAGTAATGCTCCGTTCTCAATCTGCGACAGCTTACTGGCTCACTTGACACATGAAATTCACGCTTTTCCCAAAAGCTGGACTTGTAGTTGGGTGGAATGGTAAAAAGGAGAGTTTGTAACAGCAGCAGCAGGGGGTAAAGGCTGAACAGTACCAGTCTGTGCAGGACTCACGGGTAGAACAAGCAGCAGCATCAACATCGAGCTGCTGGTATCTGGAGCTCCCTGACCAGTCTGATAGTGGGAAGCTGAAACTGGCAGAACTAGACTGTTGGGACCAGAGAGACACAGCTGTTCCACATCAGCTGTTGGATAAAAATATCCTCTATTTAACTAACTTAAACAAAAGAACCACACTCCGGCAAAAGATTTTTAACCCAGTTTAATTGCTAGGGCAGATGGTCATGAAGCAGGCTTTCACAGATGTTCAAAGTTACATGCTTGAAGCCCGGTCATGAGAATCTGCAACGGGCGGTGTGCAGGAAGTGTTTTGTTTTATACACGCTTATCAGCACGATGACCTCGGCCTCGCAGACTGAGGCATCAGGTGTCTGCACGCTCCTCTCTGAACTAACGCACATGGTTCAACATTAATTTAACATTAGCAGTGATAAACATCCATTAACCTTTACCAAAATCCCCCTCACATCAACACCTAGAGATTTGTCACTATGAACTGTAGAAGAAGAAAAAAGTAATTCTGAACCACTTATGTTGTCGGGCTTTTTTTTTTTTTTTTTTGCATAACAATAAAAAACAATTGTTTTAAAATAGCCTCCTTACAATTATTTACTACAGTATACTTATTTTAGACCCCCGTTTCATCTAATTGTTTTCATAGTACCTTCAAAACTTCACACAACCTGGACCATATATCCTCACATCTGGTTACCATGGCAACAAGACAATCACCAGGTACCAGACGGTGCTCCTGAGCTCTGCTGTTAGCGACCGTGTCGAGCGAGCAAACCAGATGACGTGAAGAAGAGGCGGTGGCTGGAGTGGCACTTCCTGGATAGTCCAACTTTATCCAAACTCGTCTTCTGCCCCGAGTTTGGAGGAAGATGTAATTAATGCCTAAATAGTTTTATAGAGCTGTTAAACTGGAATTCAAAACCAGCGAAGTTGTGTAAAAATTTCATTCTGGCAAAAGAGCAAGTCAAATAAGAGCCCCAAATTAATATTACTTATGTTCAGGATGGGGGTATGTAAACTTGTGACCCCAACTGTAGTTAGAAATGTTTAACAAAAATATAAGGAATCATTTTATGAGTAGAAAATGCCAATGCCCACAAATTATTTATTATTGCCTCTGTTTGTCTGTTGGCTATATAATGATGAACTTTTTAAGTTAACCCAGTTCAAAATGGCTGCCACAGCTAATCAACCTTAGCTGAACATAAAATGCCTAGAAATATCTAGTTTTCAAGCACAGAAATAACATGTAAATGCATAAATTTTATTCACATAATTTTGACCTATGTGTGTCCATAAGAAATGTCATTAGATCATACCGAGAAAAACATAATTATTAGGCGAGATAGAATATATCCTGATGCATGCTCAATAATCCAGGTAGAAAAATCTAAAAAGTTAAGTCTGGTCCTCTGGACATTCAAAAAAC
>JARVGS010000002.1:5718040-5728190 GCA_031762315.1 Hypsolebias antenori
AACAACAACAACGTACTTAGAACACCGTTTTAATTTGATTCCAAGCAGTTAGCTAACAGAATACCCTAAAAAAAAACCCGAAAAAATATAAAATGCTGCATAAAAAGACAACGTAAGGTGTGATGACGTCACTGGGGGTGGAGGCCGTAAACGCGAAACGCCGGAAACCGATGACGCCGGAAACCGAGGGTCACCTGTATTTATTTAAAATAATGAAGCGTGGCCGAGCCGAGCGTTTGGTCTAGCCCTTCGACGATCACTGAGCAGGCCGGGCCACCGGGAATTTTTTCTATTTATTTTTTGTGAAATATGTCCCAGTAAAGGGCTCGGTAACCGTACCATTAGTCTGTCTGCTCTCTTTCGCTGTGCTCTTTTAGAGCGTTTAGAGTTTAAAACATTAAGAACATTGCAAGAGTGTGGGAAGGATTTACAAAACCTTTAAACATATATAAATACTTGAATAAATATAACGTCCCTACTTTGTGGATTTTCACATATCGCGGGGGTGTCTGGAACGTAACCCCTATGATATGTGAGGAACTACAGTATTCTATAAACATAAGTGTGAGCATCAACAGCTGCACTAACATCTTTGTTTGCTCACTAATAAATTATTTTAATTTATATTAAATTTAAATACTGACTGTTACTATCTATTGACAGTTTTAGGCTGAAAATTCTGAAAGGTGGGGTCGTGATTAGATCAAAGTCTAATTTCCTCCTATTTTAAATTTCAGTCTTTAAGTAGCATGTGCACTTTTTCTTATGTTGATTTAAACAAATAATCTTTTCTCCATCTTCATTATGTGACTGTAATCCATGATACACAACAGTCTATAACACCATCAGTCAGAGCTTTAATTCTTTTTTTTATAAGGTGGTAGGGTAAATAAATGGACAATGTGATAGAATAACAGTGGTCATCAGAGTCAGTCCATGTTTTTAATATTCTGTTGTTTTTTTTAGCTCAGTGATCAGCCTTCGCTGGAGGAAGCCATCAGAATAGCATCAAGAATACAACAAGGAGAGTCTCCGGACCTGGACGATTGATGGACTTATTATGGACAGCCAACTAAAAGAAAGACTGTTTAAAAAGATCTATATATTTGGAAGAAATCGTGTCTTCCTCCCGTTTGTTTCCACACTTAATTTACTTTTTTATATAAATGTTTTTTTCAGGGGAAGACCCAGTTTTTTTCAGGGGAAGACCCAGGACACGCTGGAGGGACTATGTTTCTCGGCTGGCCTGGGAGCGCCTTGGGATTCCCCCGGAAGAGCTGGCCCAAGTGGCTGGGGAGAGGGAAGTCTGGGCCTCCCTACTTAGGCAGCTACCCCCGCGACCCGACCCCGGATAAGCGGAAGAAAATGGATGGATGGATGGATGGATGGATGGATGGATGGATGTTTTTTTCATATTTTGTCCCTCACAAAAATTAGAGGGTAAAATGCTTTCTAATGTTATAATTGCTCATTGCAGTGTACAGTAAATGCTATTTCTAATTAAAAAAAAAAGACTGTGTGAATGTTTTTGACTCAATACTTGTACACAAATCATCACATTTGCTTAACTCTATGAGCAAAAGAACAAGTAGAACAAGCTGGCTCATCTCATTTAACAAATAATTTAAATGTAACACCAAAAATTATAAACACAAAAGAGAAATCGTAGTTAAGATCTGTATTATAGAAGACAGCAAGAATAAAAACTTTTTAAATAACCAGTTATTTCAGTTTGGTGAAATTTTCCGTCATGACCATCCTGTGACTCATTTATTACATAAGTTGAGCTAAGTACAGTTTAAGTAAATTTTGTGTACAGTAATTCATGAAGTGTGTTACAATGTTGGCGCCCAGTGTTTTATAGATAACATAAAATTCGTTTAAAGTTTTTTTTGTTGTTTAAGTTGTTTTTTTTTTACCTTAATCCATTTAAACATCCAAGGTGAGCAACATATAATTGTTTCTGGCTTCAGCTTTCTCTGATCGTGCCGCCTAATGAATAGACGCATTGTTTTGTGGTTTTTACAACTTCAGACTACAAAGGTTGAGAAATACCGCACCTTCGCGCCATATTGTCGCGTTGGAATCGCTGACGTAACTCCGCCCAGAAGCTCTGCGGAACGCCCATCTTTCAAAAATCCCAGGCGCGCCCTGATTGGCTGGAACCGAGCACGTGATCAACGGTCGCGGGAAGTCTCTTGCCACGCGCGTGATCGGAAGAACTCCGTACGTGACTCATTCAAACTTTTTTTGTAAACACTGCTAAAGTTTTTATTGTGGAACGTCGTGTTTTCTGTGTGTCTGCGTGGCCGAAGACGACGGTGAAGGCGACTGGATGGACGGAGCTTTTGCTGTTTAGGACGTCGGTCGTCCCGGAGCTCATACGACGGTCGACCGAGGCCATATTTGCAAACAAGCTGAAGACTTTCGTGAAATCGAACTAAACTTTTTAAACTGATACCTTAACGTAAAGGTAATTAATTATACTTTTTTTTTTAAAGCGGGGTCCACCCGCGTCAGTTATTAACTTTCCCGTCGACGGAGTTTAAACCTGGAAAATGTCGTGCTACGCTCGCCATCCGCACCAAAACGCTTCCCCGAAGTCTCGACCGATTCGCCAGAAGCTGCAGTTCACGTGCAGCGACGGAGAGGACGAGCCCATCGAGGACGTCAACAACAGCACCGGGGGCGAGTCCGGCTTCACGGAGATGGACTCCCCGATGCCAGCCCGGAGCGACGCCTCGGACGCGCGGCTGGACGGCGGCAGCAGCCCCCTGAACCGCTCGGACGGCGTGGAGCTGTGGGACGAGGACGACTTCGGCTCTCCGGCCTCGCACCAGCGCTCACCGAGCAGCGTCATCTTCGCCAACTGTTCGCCGTCGCCAAAGAAGGCGTCGCGGCTGTACGGGGGCTCTCCGGAGCGGAGCTTTCTCCAGGAGGAGGACGGGGAAGGGTCCAGCTCCCCGATCCCGGACTGCCCTGACACACCTCCCCACAAAACCTTCAGAAAACTCAGACTGTTCGACACACCGCACACACCGAAGGTCAGCTTTCTAAATGTCTACACTGATGATGGGCTCTTTAAACCACTAGCTCAGACCATAAATATATTTAGACCAGTTTATATGTTGTCTAAATACATGCATGTTTGGCTCAGACCTCCCTAAAAGAGATCTGTGACCTCAATGGGCTCTGTCTGGTCAAATAAAGGTTAATAAAATAAATAAAGCATGTGTTTATGGACACAAATCTGCTTAAAATGAGTGTCACTGGGTGTTACAAGTCAATAAAATGCAGTCTTGTTTTTACAGTTTTCAACTGTCATGACCTACTTGGCCTAGCTGTACCTGTTGCATAACGTTTCTTCGATTTAGCTGCTTGTATGTTTGAAACCAGAAGCAAGGGGTCTGCAACCTGTATGATTAAATGAACCTTTTCTGCCCCTTTGCACACTAAATAAAACGTCTATGGGAGTTCCAAAACCTGCTAAAACTGTGACGATGCCATACCATTTTATTTATAGAGCACTTAAAACAGCAACTAGGCCAAGCAAAGTGCTGTACCGCAGAAACCAGTAAAGCGCACAGTGAAATATATATAGATCCAAAAGGAAAAAGATAATAAACAGCAAATACTATAATACAGACAGGTTAAAAACAAATTACACAGTGTTAAAAGCCAGGGAATAAAAGTGGGTGATTATCAACTGATGGCTCATGGCCCAGTTAAAGCTTGTTGGAAGTGGGGGGTGGGCTTTTCCAGCCAGTTGGCGTGATGTTATGAAACTAAAATATCAAATTACAGTATTGTTAATATTTTTATATTTTAGGGCAAAAGAAAAGTGGCTTTATGTAAAGAAGGAGAAAGAAAAGTATTTTTAACCAATTTTATAAAAATTCAAACAAATGTGCAGGCTTGAGTTCGTTTTTTAATTGTGGAAACAATTCATAGTCCTATTATGAAGCAAGAAAACATATTAGGCCAGTTTGTTGGATACATCATTGAATTTTAAAATGAAAATACTGTAAATACTTCCATTTACTTGTAACAGTTTCCCTTTAATTTTTATTGTTATCAAGTTGATTCTCTATATTTCTTCTCAGCAACTTGCCTTGATAGATTTAAGAAAAAGATCACACCATAAGACAAAGTGAGCTAAAAGAAGTAGCTAACAAACTACTGTACTAGCATGATGTAGTCAACAAGTTTTACTCCTTCTGTTCTATCTTTCATTCACATGTTGGCAAAATAAATGACTGGAAAACTGCTAAAACCAGCCATTTCTTCTTGTTGGCACAACGACCAATAAAGTTCAGTTTTGTTAGTTTTGATCTAAACTGAGAGCCGCTGCAGAGAGACCGAAGAGCCGCATGTGGCTCCAGAGCCGCAGATTGCAGACCCCTGGTCTAATGGCTCAGCAATATACGTTTTTCTCTTGCTTCCAATAATTCACAGTTTTATTGTTTCGTAGAGTTTACTGTCAAAGGCCCGGGGTTCTGGAACGGGGTCCTCCAGCCGAAGAGTTGCTCTCTTCAAGAATGTAGAGTCCCCGCGAAAGTCTCTCTCAGACAGCGCCAGGAAACGGCAGATCCCCCTGGTGAACTTCAACCCCTTCACTCCTGACTCCATCCTCATTCAGTCTGCAACACAACAGAGAAACAACAGGAAGAGGGCGCACTGGAATGAGTAAGTTGCTCGTATGTTTCTCAGGAAAAAACCCTTGAATTCAGTTTGTAAAGGATCCTTGGTACATTCTGAAGAGCGCCTATAAAATCAGTATTTGATTAATGGTTTATTGTGATTTGGAGGGGGGGGGTGTCATCGTTTGAGCAACTACGCTGGTTTGTCTTTGTCAAAGCAAGCGGTTAATGACAAAGCATTTCATTATGGCTTTGGTGGGGGGTGGAAATCAATACCTCATGGTTACTGATGAACTCAGCCATGTGCTTGTGAGGCTTCCAGTGCTGCCCCCCTCAGTACAGAATGCAAACCAACAACACCCCTCCCCCTTTTCTTTCAGCTCATGTGGAGAAGACATGGAGGCAAGTGATGGGGAAGGAGAGGATGAAGTACTTCCACCATCTAAGGTAAAAAGAAACAATGCTTTTGTGATTTTCATTTATATAGATATAGATGATGTGGAAAAATAATTTATACATTGTAGACAGACTTAACGGCACGTCCTCCTGTGAAGGTAGAGATGTTTTTGTCCAAACTGAGCCAACCTCCTGTTGGGATCCCAGAAGCAGGCTTTTAACACGTGCAAAAAGGGCCCATCCATCCAAAACAATCAATCGTCACGTATAACAATCAAATGTTTTAGGCCAGATGGCCAACTTGCTACTCACAGAAACAGCCTGAGAACAACCAAGGCCAAAGTGGTTCAGAAAGACGGTTTTTAAGCTCAATCATCCTCATATACTTAATATGAGATAAACAACGTCAACAGGTTGCTCAACAGTTGTAAGGACAAAGTGGAACTTGTAAGCAACTGTTGCGTATCAATTCTCATGCAGATTGCCTCAAACTGTTCTACTTGTTCGCTGCTTTGTTATGCTGATTGTGGTTTGAGGCCGTCTGTGAACGAGCTTGAACTGGTTGAGTGTGGTTAAAGTTTAACTTGTTGTTTCTCCCCTTACCTGCAGAGGGTCACCATTATGGAGAGCAACATGATGTCCCGCTACACCTCGGAGTTTCTTGAGCTGGAGAAAATCGGCGCTGGGGAGTTCGGCGCTGTCTTTAAGTGTGTGAAAAGGCTTGACGGCTGCATCTATGCTATTAAGAGGTCGAAGAAGCCCTTGGCAGGATCAGTGGATGAGTAAGTAGATCATATATGTTTGGTGTTGAGTGAAGCTTGGTGTGGATTTGATTTCTAAAGAGCATCTACTTAACTTTTCTGTATGCGTCTTGTTTCATAGGCAGAACGCTTTGCGAGAGGTGTATGCCCATGCTGTGCTTGGCCAACATCCCCACGTGGTGCGGTACTATTCAGCCTGGGCTGAGGATGACCACATGCTCATCCAGAACGAGTACTGCAACGGCGGCACGCTGTCCGACGTCATCACAGAAAACTACAGACAGCTCACATATTTATCAGCGCTGCAGCTGAAAGATCTACTGCTGCAAGTCTCCCGTGGCCTCAAATACATCCACTCCATGTCCCTGGTGCACATGGACATAAAACCCAGTGAGTACTCTGCAATGGAATGTTTGAGTACAGCGTTATTCTTCAAGGCAGCAACACCTCTGTGGCAACTTTGATCAATAGTGTAATGTCAGACTCACATATGGTGTTGATAGTATTGGCACAACTACCAGATGCAAGCATGCCACATACGTCCAGGGGCCTGTGTCCCACTCTGCAATGCCCCTCTGGGCTCCCAATGTTGCTTTATAAAAAGGAAGTTATATGTTTCATAATAAGCATGTTTACTTGAGAACGATGAGTGGGTAGGAAAGGTGAAGCACCCACACCTGTCTCCACCCTCATTTGCCCCTCTCTGGGCCCTTGATAAAGGCCCTTAACCCCCACCATCTGCTCCACACAGAGGGATGTGGTAGCTCAGTGGTCTGTGGTTGTGTCAGGAAGGTCATCCAGTGTAAAAACAATCAGCAAGTCTTCGTGCACGTTGGTTTGTTGTGGCGACCCCTGAAGAAGTGAGCAGCCGAAAGAAGGGAAAAAACTTGGAATGATGAGAAAATACCATACTCTTTAAGTTTTGTTTTATATTTTTGTATACAAATACCTGATTCATAACCATCCATTTGTTTTAAAAAAAGCTAAGTCTGGTCCTCTGGACATGAATGTCCAGAGGACCAGACTTAGCTTTTTTAGGTTTTTCTACCTGGATTATTGAGCAATAGTTAAATATAAAATATGCAAAGTTATATAGTTAAATAATAACAGTTATAATAAATAACAACAATTATAATAAATAACAACAGTTATAATAAATGGCAGAGTGTTTTTGTGCTGCTCACTCTTTTCCTGCATGTAGGAGCAAAACTTAATAAAATCCAGGCTCCAAACAGACGTTGGTGTCTTCACCAGTGGACTGACTGTGATCATGCAGCTCAGGGTTGCCAGATAAATTTAAAATGTCTCATTTATCCCCTCCTTCTCTGTGCACATGTTCAACAAACACAACACACACCTCATCTTACCTCACGCTTACTCAACACATATGATGGTTTAGGTCAAAATGCTATCACATTAAAGCGACAGTGCTATAGTTCATCATTTATCTGGCAACCCAACTGACATGGAAACAACGATGTTTTTGTGTAAACCCACCCTATTTTTGTTTTGTTTATTACCTCCAATAAACATTGAAAAAACACAAACGTTTCCAGAGGTTATTCTCACGTAAGCAGGGCCTCAGTCTTATGAGCAGCACCTTCTCATAGTGGATCAACCAGCTTGCTGCTGACAACCAGAACCACTTGTTCGCATGCAAAAGGACCATCAGACTAATAACTGTCTGATAGCGTATTAATGATAAGTTGTATTTTCTTTATAGATGATTTTATTCTAACTTGATTTGTGAATTTGAAATGTGGCATTTCTGACCAATGTTGTCATCTCGTCAGAATCCAGCCCATGAATGTAAACTCTCATTGTTCACGTTTATTCCAGGCAACATCTTCATTTCTCGAAAATCCATAGCAAGCTGTGACGAATCTGATGAGGATGATGGAGTAACGACTAGTGTTGTCTACAAAATTGGTGTGTATCTCCAAAGAGTTGAACAGTACTGATCGCTTGTGTGCATGTTCATTTTAATATAAGGTTAAACTCCCAATATTCATCGATGAGTTTTTCCCCCAGGTGATCTCGGTCATGTGACGCGAGTGAACAACCCTCAGGTAGAAGAGGGCGACAGTAGATATTTGGCCAATGAAGTCCTACAAGAGGTTTGTGCTCCTTGTTACAGAGACGACGTGCTCTTCAGTCAGTCTGCTCAGCTCCAGCAGAGTTGGTAAATCTTGTTCACGTGTCTCTGTAGGACTACAGCAACTTGACAAAGGCAGACATCTTTGCTTTGGCTCTCACCGTCATAAGTGCCTCAGGGGCTGAACCTCTACCCACTAACGGAGAAAAATGGCATGAAATCAGACGGGGCAAACTGCCTTCCATCCCACAAGTGCTTTCGCCTGAGTTCCTCACTTTGCTCAAGGTAAAGATGAAAAGCACCTGACCATTTGAAGATTAGCCGGTGCCATCTTTTTTAAAACACTGTTTTGATCTTTTAATTTCCTCCTTCCAGCTGATGATCCACACTGACCCAAGCAGGCGGCCGTCAGCCTCGGACCTAATAAAACACCCGGTACTTTTAACAGCTGCCAGAATGAGCGCAGACCAGCTCAGAGTTGAGCTCAACGCCGAGAAGTTCAAGAACGCTTTGCTTCAAAAGTAAGTGCGAGAGAAAGTTTGGAAGACGATCCTCTTGGTAGAATATTGAATTAACTCTGGATGTTCTGGAGATTTCTATTGGCTTTTTATTTTTTGGCCTTTCATAATTACCCAGTTTATGATTTAGTCTAAAATCCAATTAGATTTTAAAAGTTTTAATGCAATTTCCTAAGCAACCAAAATCATTTTGTCAGAATTTCACGTTTGTGCCGGTGATGAAATGTTGTAAACACGTTGATTTGAGATTGGATTTGATTCTCTTTCTTGCTTTGTGAACCTCAGAGAGCTGAAGAAAGCCCAGCTGGCCAGAGCAGCTGCTGAAGAGAAGGTTCTGTCCACCGATAGGGTCCTGACCCGCTCTACGGTCCAGTCCAACCCCAAAACTTCGAGGCTCATTGGAAAAAAGATGAATCGGTCGGTCAGCCTTACGATCTACTGAGACTTCTGTGTGAAGTGAAACACAAAGACTCCTGGACCTTTTCGGTCAAATCCCTTCAGCTGCAAGGGTATAATTCTTTTCTTTCGCAGCCGAACCCTGTCTGTTATGTTGGGATCTTCTGCCCGACCAAAGCTGTAGACTGTTCCTACACTGAACTGAATGTTCTCTCAATAGACTCCTGTGCACAGTTCAGCCCTTTTTCTTTCAGGCTCATTTCTCAAAGGTAGTTTACCTTTTACGTTTCCATAGATGTCCAGCTCTTTCCCAGATTGTCATTGCACTTCCCTCGACTTAGCCGACGCCTGCTGGCAGCAGATTAAAGCTACAGTGAAGCTCTCTTCTGTGTGAATGTACTTGACTTAGCGGCTCGCACCTTACTGCCTGTCATAAGCCTGATGCTGGGTACCAGAGGGTCTGTGGACTGACATCTCTAAAGGAGCACTTTGGAGGCAACATGTGGTACTTGCCACATTATTATGAGAATAAATAAAGACTTGCTGCTATTGATGTTTTTGTATGTACATACTAGGGTTTGGGTCAGTCGAAGTTTTGGATCATTCTAGAGGTCATTGGCTCCATTTGTCAAGAACAAGAAGTCTGTTTCTGCCATTTAATACTTCTTTTCTTGGTCAAATGGAAAATGGATCATGGTATTTGTTTTAACAATCAAAACCAGTAGTTTTAACCCATGAAGTGTGGGGTTTGAGTTGTCCAGTCTTTGATTCCTCCCTGCTGATGATCAGTGCTGCCAGCCCTTCCTGTAGCATTAGAACAATCATCGTCCTGTTCTTTGGATGCTGTCTTGTCACCGTTTTCATTGAGCTCATCATCTAGTACTGTTTATTTCTCATCTTTCTTGCATCTTCTAACAAAAAGCTTTTTTCCCCCCTCCAAACCATGTACATATGTTCTTTAATAAATTCTCTTTACTCGCTCTTTTAAGAGTTCTAAACTTCTGTGTGTGAGTCATTTTTCAGAATTATACGACCTGGTTAGAAATGTGCAATCTACCGGTAAATAAAATATTTAGATATTTAGATTCTGTGGAAATGTTATGAACAATATAAAGAAAAATGTTATTGTAATTTTATGAATTACTGTGAAATTTCACGAGATTTATCAGCACTTCGCAGTGACGATTTTAGCCTCTTTTTTTTGCGGGTGCTCAAGCACCCCTGAAAAATGCAGCAAACTATATATATATACAGGTGGTCCTCGACTTACGGCTCCCCCGACCTACGGCGCTCCGGACTTACGAACGGCACCCGATGACGTCATCCAGCAGCATACGGCACTAT
>JARVGS010000002.1:5765319-5777151 GCA_031762315.1 Hypsolebias antenori
CATAGTTGAATGATACAAGATATATATGTTGTGCCATTTTATGCAAAGTTCAAACATCATGTCAGTGGACCTTTAATATAACATAAATCATCGTTTTTCATCGAGAAGCCTGATCTCTACAGGGATGAACGAGTTGTTCAGTCTTTGTTCCACATCTGGGCAGCAGATACCTGCGTCCAGATGGAAGCAGCCTGAACTCAACATGGAGCGGGTGAATAGGATCTGCCAGAATCAGCCCTGGCCTTGTTCACTGACCTCGCCTTGTGTAGGTCAGTGAGGTTCTGCAGGGCTATGCCAGCAGTTCTGCTGCACATCCTGACAATCCCTGAGAGTTTGTTCTTCTTGTTTTTGCACGGCAAAAGTCCAAACCAACAGATGAAGATAAAAGTTAAGAGGTTCAATAAAATGAGAGATTCTTGTGTCACACCAAGTGTTATCATTTCGTAGCGTTGCTGTGACGCTCGTGATGTGTTGATCCGTGATGGATAGCCATCATGACTGTAGTAAGATTTATTGACGAAAGTCTATTTTCATTTATTTTTAATTTAGAAAAGAATCTATTATCATGAGAAAATTAGCTTTTCAGCATTAAAAAAGGCTGATACTACAAAAACAAACTACTCTCCCTGGTCCAGCTGAGTCATCAGTGGGGAAAACCTGCTGTTCACAGCATGAAAGGAAGTGTTGTTTAAAATTCTTCATAAAATTTACCCCGCTAAACGTTATATGATAAAATTTAAAAGAGTCATAAATATTGGTTGCAGTTTTTGTGGTGGCCTTCCAGAAACTGTGACATCTTTTTTGGCACTGCCCTTTCACACGCAGGTTTTGGTTGGAGTTTAGCAGGTTTATTAATAACCATATTTTAAGGAATTTTTTCCTTACGTTGGGAAAATGTTTTAATTTCTTTTTCTAGATTCCCCAGAAAGGATGCTAAATGTTTTTTTTTTTTTTATTATAATAAACTTACTAATTCTTTTGGCCAAATTTTACATTCATAAATGCAAATTTACTAACAAAACACCATGCTTTCTTCATTTTATTTTATTATTAATTATTAATTACAGACTCTACCAATAAAACGGCACTTAGGACAATTTCTATCTGTAAATCTTTGCAAATATTTCTTTAACCAGCACCCCTGGTTATTTGTTCATATAAGTCTTGTGTTCTTCTGTATACTCCATTCATTTGTTTGTTGTATACTTGTCATTTGCTTGAATAAAGATTTATAAAAACAAACAAAACAAACTTCAAAAACAAGCTTTATTACTGAGGTAATGACATCAATTATCTCATCATGTAAATACATTTCTAAGCACGTCTGTAGAAAACTTCCAAGTGGAAGGAAATAATCTGCTCTTTGTCTTCACCAGGTTCCAAGGGGCCGCAGAAGATCACAAACTGGGGCCCGGCGGCGTTCACTGACGCCGAGCTCAGTCTGCGAGAGAAGAAATGGCAGGAGACGAAGAACCAGGCGGCGCATGCTCAGTAGAGCTGCTGTCAGGTCTTCAGCATGTCACCAAACCAAACCGGAGCAGACAGGCCTGACGGGAGGTCCCGCGTTGGGTAATTTAACCCGCAACTGAAAGAAAACATGGTGGTCGGATATAAAAACAAGTTTACTACAAAGCAACTTAAGTTCATGGGACATTAACTAGATGATAACTTTATTACCTGTCATGAATTTTAGGTGCACAAAGCATCAGCTGTGCTAAAATCACTTACTGTTAGCGTAAAGCAACTTTTATAATATGTGTTTACCAGTTTCAATAAAACAACATGAAATAAGTAATATAAAAGAGTAAATGCTGGAATGGAAATAGCTTTGTTAGTTTTTATAACTGTTTGTTGCAAATTTTATTTAGCAGCCAGTTCCTGTTTGTTGTACAATTAGGCAGCTAAAGATGTTCAGTAAAGCCAAGAGAGCTGCGTTGCTAAAGTTAACGTATTAACATTTATTATTAATCTCATCTTCTGCCTCAAACACAGGCTTTGTTATGGGCTTTTATAATCAGGACCCCCCCCCCAACAGAACAGGATCTTGTTTATTTTTTTTTGTTTAACGTTAGCACCAACAGCTCGTCGTCGTTAGCTCTCTTCAAGAGCTTTGATTTGAGGAAGTGGGGTTCTCTGAGGATGTTATTGACAACTAATATCTTACCTGTTGTAGATGGCTCTTTGAACAGCCTTTGGAGAGTTTAAAACGAGTGACGGCTGATTAAAAGCAGATTCCTGTTGTGCTAAAACGTTCATCTTAAAAAATTTGTAGCGATTTGTACAAATAAAGTTTTATAAATCTTTCGGCTGTCATCAGTTGCACATTACACAGTTACTCTAGCAGAAATATTCTGAAGCTCCTGCCACAACAATCCACTCAACCATTGGTTTCAATCTGATCAAAGAGTTATCTACAACAGGTAAGATGTTATTTGTTAATGAATTTTTTCACCGAGCTCCACTTCAGAAGATCTGAACTGTTCTTTTTACAGCCCCCTCCTACACCGGAACAAGCTAACCGAGCATCAGATTTAAACGGGTTAATGACGCAGCGCTCGGTCATAATTGAAGAAGGAAGATGTCGTAAAGTATTTTGTACCACCTGACTACTACCACTCTGTCCAACGTTAGGAGTTGCTCTGTTTTTTTATTAGCAGAATAAAGTAGTCCCTTGTTTATTTCAGGGGATCTGTACCCTGAAGCCCCACAATAAGTGAAAAACCATGAAGTAGGGTTAGTAGTACAAATAATAAGTAGTAATTTATTTTAATATTCATATATATTTTAAACCCTTCCCACACTCTTACAATGTTTCTAAACTCTAAACGCTCGAAAAGAGCACAGAATGTCATGATTTCAGCTCTCTGCCTCGGCTGCTCTCTGCCAGTGCTCTTGGCCACGCCCACTTCTCCGCTCTGCTGCAGGAGGAAGCTTCTGCAGCTTGTGGGCTGCACACCGGTTGCAGCAGGTGCTACATAATTTAAAATAATTCATTTAAAATTTAAAAAATCCATGCGATCGTGCTGCTCATCCATCTTTCAGCCAGTTGCGTGTCATGTCCAATCTTATTTTGAAAAACCGCGATAGAGCGATTCCATGAAAAACGAACCGCGAAGTAGCGAGGGGCTGCTGTACATCAGGTCGCTAAGAACTGACCGCGTCTAAAAGCTCGCTAACGGACAAATAAACCTGCTGAAGTGCACTTCTACGAAAGGATAATTAAAGTTTACGTAATCCTGCGCTCCTGTAATCCAGATGATGGTGTAAAAATCACATTTCTTGAAAACTGTGGCGCTCTTGCATCAAGTGAGCCTGAGTTGACGACAGGGTTGAGCTTCAGTTCTGGTCACACCACCACCATGTGTCACGTTCTTCAGTTTTGACCCAGCTTTGTATTTGTGTTTAAGAGTTGCACTACTTTTAATCTGCCAGCTCCGCTGTTTGAGGATCCCACATCTGGAAAAGACAAGTTTGGCTGCTAGCCTTTCAGAAAACTGTCCTGCGCCACTCGGGACTCTTTGGTTTCTCGGCACAAATCAAAACGAGACGTGTTGTAAATATGTGAACTTTTTTCCTGCTTTGTAACTTTTTTTTTTTTTTTTTAAATTTCATTAACAAAGTTGTCTTCTTAAAATGTAAATTTAAAAACATCTGGAATTTCCTACTTTTTGTTAATCATCATCCAAGTGCTTGTCCAGTTAGTTTGATCTAGTTTGGCTCTGTCTAATAACTGGCAGCTGAACATTTCCTGCTTGTGAATAAAGCGAAGGCCTTAAGCCAACGTCTTTAGGTTCTGTTAGAACCTCTAACAGAACGTTTGTACTTGTTGGTTAAACGTAGCCGGTGCATCTGATACTGTCGTGATTGACTATTGTGAATTGATTTGGATTATTGTGTCTGTAAGAATTGAAGACTGAACTGTTATAAACTTATCTTGAATAGCTTCACATCCATCAGACTGATTTATCTTCTTGCTTTAGTAGACAATCTGCTCGCCCTATCCCAGCATCCTCCTTGGTCACGCCAACCCTCTGCCTATTCTCCTCCATCACATCCTCCTGTATTCTTCCTCCTCCTCCCTGGCAGCTCCATATTGGCCACCCTTTGTCCAGTAAGTCCACTTGCACACGTCCAAACCATCTCAGCTCTGATACTCCTCTAATCCTGTCCAGTTCAACCAGTCCCAATTAAAATCTTTGCCGCCTCCAGCTCACCTCTACCTGTCCAGACTCTCTTCCACCTGCTCCCTACCCTCACTACAGAGGTTGTCTATAAATATAGAGCAAGACGGAGCTCATCGATGGTGTGATCCCACCTCCATCTCTCCACTGTGAGCAACTTTCTCATACAGAACCTCAAACCCTCTCAGCTTTTGGTCAGAACGTTGTAAACATAACGCCACAAAAGACAAAAACTAAATATGGATTCTGCTCAGCTCATAACCTACAGGTGCTGGTTGAGTGTTGATGATTTTTGAAACGCAACATCCAAAGATATCTTTCAGTAGAGGGCAGTAGAGCTCACATGTAAAGATAATTTTAGAACTAAACCAGCTGTCCATAATGTGTTTTCACTGTAGATCCTCTTAAAAAGGCTATAAATAGTAACTTTTTTATTTTCCGTGACCTCACCGTGCAAACCTTCTGTGTTCCAGGTTTATCAGCGTCTTACTGTAACGTCGTTGTGCAATCGTAACCCATCGTGAAACTGCTGCCCTCATTTTGTGACCTCTGCAGGAGGAAACCTTAAATGAGGAATTTGAGAAGGATGCTTGTATGTAATAAACCAGCTTTAAAAAAAATCCTTTATTTTTTTCACAAGAGTTTTAAAAGCAGAGTTGAGCTCCAACTTTATGTTATTACATGCACGTTGTTCGAGGTGCTGTTGAAAAGTGTTGAAATAGAACTTTGCTAATTTCTAGAAGAAATCTAAAGTTTAAATTAATGTGAAGACAAGAATAATTATATCTGAAACAATCATTTAGTGGGGGGTGGCGCCAAGGTTAGAGAAGGTGCACCTGTGATCGGAAGGTCGCCAGTTCAACTCCCAAGATTGACATAAAAAAATGTGGGTGGGAAAGGTGAAGCGCCCATACCTGCCTCCACCCTAGCCTGCCCCATTCTGGACCCTTGAGCAAGGCCCTTAACCCTCACCATCTGCTCCCCTGGGCGCCCTGGTTGGCAGCTCTCTGCTCCACACAGAGGGCTGTGGTAGCATCAGGAAGGGCATCCGGCGTAAAAACAATCGACAAGTCTTCGTGCGAGTTAGTTTGACGTGGCGACCCCTGAAGGAGGGAGCAGCCGAAAGAAGAAAGACCAGTCGTTTGTTCCTCGCCGCTGAGGCTGCAGCGGTTCAAGCTGCCAGCAGCAAGATGAGGAACAAGCTTCATGTTCTTCCTGTGAGGATTCACATGTCACAACGCACATGTTAACTTTAGACAAGATCACAGTTACTTTGACTAAAAACTCAGCAGGGAAAAACAAATCATGTTCTCTTTTAGCTGCGTTTGTTGGTAACTCGAAATTGTCTCTAGGTGTGAGTGAGAGAGTGAATGGTTGTTCGTCTCCATGTGTCCCTGTGATGGACTGGAGACCTGTCCAGGGTGTCCCCCACCCCTCGCACAGTGATGGCATCTTGAGCAGGGAGGTCCAGACATCTCGTTCTACAGATCTTCTGGGAGGACTCCAAGGAGTTCCCAGGAAAACTGGGTCTCCTCCCAGTCAGACATGCCCGAAACACCTCCACTGGCTCCTCTCGATGTGGAGGAGCAGCGGCTCTACTTCGAGTCTCTCCTGATAACTGAACTTCTCACCCTGTCTCTAAGGGAGGGTCCAGCTACCCTGCAGAGGAAACTCATTTCAACCTCCTGTATCTGCGATCTCATTCTTTCGGTCACTACCCAGAGTTCACGACCATAGATGAGCATAGGAACATAGACTGACCGGTAAGCGGAGAGCTTTGCCTTACAGCTCAGCTCCCTCTTCACCACAACGGACCGGCACAGAGTGCAATACTGCTCATTAATCCAGAAAAAAATTTAACAAAGTGAGGTCCTCTGGACGGATTCTTCTTGTTCAAACATTTCGTCTTTTATCCAAAAGACTTCTTCAGTCTGAGGAGCCACAACAAACTCAGTCCTATAAATAGCACCTTCTCATGGTGGATCAGTGGATGTGGATGTAACTGGAACTTTGTCCCTTCTACTCTGGAAGTCTTCGCTCTTTGTTACCTGCAACTCGACTAAGAACAGACGTTTCCTCCTGCCGCCTCAGCAGCATCTAAACTCGAGGCAGATGACTCTACCTTGTAAAATCTGCACTTTTCCTTTCAGCTCCCCCTTCAGATCCCCAACCAAGTTGAATTCGCTCCATCTCCTGTTCTGTATCGTGCAACGGTCGTTAATTTGAGAGAACGGAGACGAACCAAACAAACACGCACAAAACACGATGCTGAAAAATCTGCGGTCCAGATGCGCTCGGCGCATACCACAGCTGCACTGACACCGACTCATGCGAGTTGGCCTGTCAGTGATGTCAAGTCGAGCGCCGGATGCGCTCTTGTTTACCCCTTCGCCTCCCATCACTCCCAGTTCTCCCCCCACCGACCCCCAGCAGCGCCTGCATCCTATCATCGCTCTCTTTTTACAACGTCCTCGTAATCATCAGGACGCGGTTATGAGGCTTGTGGCACGCGCGCTGCATTCCTGCGAGGTGATGCGCGACAGAAATGCATTAAATTCCTGATCTGGAACCCATCGCAGGGGGTGTAGCTTATAGTTAAGGGGGGGTTGGCTATGATATTGCAAAGTGCGTCTCACTGCCCCCTTGAGCGCTAGCGTCATACAAATAGTCAGAGGAATTCAAAAATATATGAGCTTTGAAAGTTTTAGGAATTTGGGGTGTTTATGGCGAATGGAGTTTTCGCAATGCCCCAGCGGGGGGGTGGGGGGTGGCGGTGGGCTACGACTGGAGAAGTAAAATAAAACACCTGCAGAACATTTACCTTCCTTCGCTGTATTGCAGATGACAATTCATGGACCCCGGGGGTGTGATACTGCAGCATTAAGAGGTCAGGAGAGCATGTGGGGTGGAGAGGAGACAAAAATAGCATCTTCACATTATAGATCTTCCATGGAAGATTTAAACACCCCCCCCTCTCCGGCTGGAGAATTCCTGTACGTGTCAATGATGCAAACAGATGTTGTCCTCCTCCTCATAAAAATAAAAAAGCATTTAAAGGAAGGAGAGGATGTGGAAACAACAGCAGCGGTCTACTCCACAACAACTGCGATGACGCTTCCTGCTGGAATTTCACCTTCAACCCCCAACAGTGTCCAGTCAGGTCATCTGGACAGTTTCTTCTTTTTGTTGAGAGACGTTTCACCCTCCAGCCGAAGAGCTTCATCAGTCTGAGGAGTCCCAAACAAACTGTTCTCCCCACTAACCAGTACACTCCTACAGTGGACCCACCAGTTTGCTGGATGGAGGGTGAAACGTCTCAACAAACCGTCCAGATGACCTGACTGAACATTGTTGGATTTTGTACCTGTTGTCTTTGAAGCATGGTTCTCCACTGATATTTATATATAAAAATAATAATTTAACATTATTTATCTGAGGAGCAGACTGCTTTGAGTTTAACTCCATCACAGAACTCTCATCTTGAGCAAGCATGAAGGCGACAGTGGAAAGGAAAAACTCCCTCATGAGGAAGAAACCTTTAGCAGAACCAGGCTCAGGACAAGCGGCCATCTGCTTCGACCGGCTGGGTTTGGTAGGAACAGATACACAATGGCAGGTCAAGAATCACATGTTAAGATAGAAATAGTATCAAATGAAAATATTCAATTTTAACAATTAAGTTAAGGAAATTAGGTCAGTTTGTTCTTCAGTAGTCTAAGCTTAAGATAGCATGACAAGCCAACCCCAACTTTAGGATTTATCAAAAAGGAAAGTCTTCAAACTGGACAATGTGTCGGCTCTATGGACAAATTGGAAGTTGGTTCCACAAGAGAGGAGCCTGATTGAAAGATCTTCCTCCCGTTCTGCTTTTGGAAACACTAGAAACCGCGAGACAGCCTGCAGTCGGAGAGCGAAGTGCTCTGTTAGGAAAATATGGAACAATAAGATTTCAAATATAAGATGGAGCTAGGTTGTTGAGGGCTTTGTAGGTTAGAAGTAAGATTTTTGAATTAAATTCTGGACTTGACAGGGAGCCAGTGGAGAGAAGCTACAACTGGTAATCACATCCTGTTAGAGTTGGTGAACGTGGCACTAACACTGGTGACCGAGGGTTTTAGTTTGGTGAAGACGAAGGGTGCAGAATTCAAGACACAGGATCTGAAGGCCGAGCCCAGAGGGGAGCTCTGACCCTTCTCTGTGACGTGTTCCTTCCTGATGGGGAAACCTTCTGCAATGAGCCAAACTAAAGGTGATCAAGGTGCCACTCTGACTCGTTTTTTTAAACCTGTACAGGTATAAGATTATTGTGGACACGTCATTGGTTTACGTCAGATGTCCTTCCTGACACAACCCTTAACATTTACTCGAGCTTCAGACCAGAACCAGCGATTAACTGTGCTCCCTATAGAGGCTGGTTTACGTAATATTGTAACGTTACTGACGTCAGTTTGGAACATCCTGAAGAAAGTTGGATGACGGTGTCTCCATGACAACCGCACGTGTCTCTCACTCCTTGACAGAGACTAATTAAGTCTCAAATCAAGTGCTGTAAAATCTAGAAGTTGATTTTACAAAGAAAGAGGAAAAGTTTAGGGCCTGTTACGGGATTCTTTTCCACACAAACACTTTCTTGAATCTGAATGAAAGTTCTCTGGCCAGTCTTAAGATCATCCCAGTATTTATTTTATCTTCCCAAGGGGTAAAACACTTAACTTCATTACAAGCTTGATACAATAACATCCTGTTACCTTCTCTGTAACCACCTTACACCTTCTCTCTCTGCCTCCTCAGTGTCAAGCACTAAGTCTTTAGCTCCTCCCACTAGGCTGAACATTTCTTTCAAGTCAAGTACACTTTAAACAAATGAAATTTTAACAGTTCATTCTCACTCACAGATCCTAATTAATCCTACTATAATAATGCACAAAATCATTTGAAGTCACATGACCGTATAGATTTTTCTACAATGGTCCTAATCCTCTTCCATGCAGAGGAGTCTGGATGTCCACAGCATTTTAGATCAGAAATTAACTCGTTTAAAAGATGTTTCACTTCAATTTGTTCAAGCTCCATTAGGATGAGTCACTGGGGGGTTTGGCAGCACTCACCGCACTCTGGATGACTTAAAGAGAAAACTAATTGTGCAGCGGTGAGAGGAAAACGCGACGAAAGAAGAAAAATTTGTCACTATTTTCGTGTATAAATTGTAGAAGAAATGTCAATTTTTTTTTCGGAATAGAAAGAGCCCGTTTGGAGCTGTTTAAACTTTACAAAACATTTGCAAACTTTGTGACTAAGCTGAACATTTAGTGCCATCATCTTCCAAAATCATAAATCTGTGATTGTGTGAAAAAAAACAAACAAACATGAAAGCTATTTGAAAACAAGCCACTTTAGGCATGTCAAGTGCAGCGTGTGTTTAAACTATGTTTCTGCTGTGACTATATTTTTTCCTAAAATACAATTTCTGTTCATGTGGAGTTGTTTTTCTTTTGCAGATTTCATCCACATCAAGAGTTGTCCACTCGTTGATCCTCTCTCCTGCATGCATGACAGGTTTTGCTGCTCCAGCATACCTGGTTTGAATTCGTGGGTGATCATTTTCAGCCTATAAGTTACAGTTTTTTACATAATTTACATGCCCTGCAACTTATACGCCGAAGCGAATCATTTATGGATTTCCCCCCATATTTTTAAACCAATTTTTGGCAGAGATATGACCGTTTTCATCCATTCTGGCTGGAAATATTGAACACTACCATTTTCAGCCACTAGATGGCACTCAAGTAGTATGACATGCCATTGCATCATGTAATTAGGTAAAAGTGACTATTAATGACACAATCAGCTTGCCATAGTCTACCACCTTCGTCCAGCTCGCCTGGACCAACTGACAAATCAGCTTCATTTTGCTGCGCCATCGAGGCGAAATGCAGCTAATTTGACCATTGAAGTGCATTTATTAAGTAAAAGTTCAACTGAGACACACTTTACTATAATGTTGAGCAAACAAATAATTGTTTTTAGGTGGTTATCTTGTTCAGTTTCGAAGAAATGCACAGCAAGTCGCCCTCTGCACGTTCCTGTTTCCGCGTATTGGCTTTTGAAATGCGGCTGACTTAACCGTCAAAGTGCATTTATTAAGTAAAAGTTGGACTGAGACGCATATTTGCTATAATGTTGAGCAAACAAACAATTGTTTTTTAAGTGTTAATCTTGTTTAATTCTTGTCAAAGTCCTCCTGTGCACACTTCCACGGCCTCCATTCGGCAGCCAATCAATTATCAGCACAGCACCGGCCCACATTTCCAGTTTGTCAATGGTGATGCGTAACATACGTGACGCGTCAGCGGTGACACATAATAGGTGCAACGTGTACAGCAATGCAACGTATTTATGGATTTTTCCATTTTATTAGACATATTTGAACTGATGCAACTTATACGGCGGTGCGACATGTACAGTGGAAAATACGGTATCATGCTTCTGCAGAACATAAATGATCATTTAACCATTGAATCGGGTGTTTTGGAGCAGGTAGACAAATTAAAACATGCAGACCAGTGGCTCTTGAGGACCAGGATTAGACATCCTCACACTAAACTGTAAGACTGTACAGTAAAGAGTGAGATGGAGGAGAACGACTCATTGTGGTCACTCCTGAAGAGGGAAAAGCTGAAAGAAGAAGACACTATTCTGCAAGATGTACTGCTACTAACAGCCGATGCACACTGTTCCTGATTTAGCTTCATGTTCAGATGCACAGGGTTTTTCAAAGCTGCACAACAATGAATATTGAGGCAGAAATGAACTGTAACAAGGGTGCTTCAGTGCTTATCCCCTCAATTATATGAAAATGCATGCTCGCATAAATGTGCACACCGGGATGCATGCATCCATGTCAGAATGCACATTTGTGTGCATTAATGCGTTCATCTATGTTAACGCTGCATGCACTCATTCATGGTTTGACTCAAATATTTGCAGCACTGACAGGTGACTAATCATCTGCACGCTCATAACTTTTCTGCGAGGAATGCTTTACCGTACGTGACAAGAAAGAAAAACTTCCAAAAGTTAGTGTCTCATCTTCTTCCTCCCCCATGAACACAAAAGAATGTGTGGCAAGGCGCAAATATGAAACACAAGTGTTTCAGTGAAGAAGAAGAAGAAGAAAAAAACATCCTGCACCCCCCATGGACTGCTGCATTCCTGCCAGTGCGTGAAGTTTCTCCCTTCACAGCTGAAACTGATCGTGTCTGAGCCAGAGTTGGAGCTGGCAGCCCACCAGAGCATCATTTATACGCATCCTACTTAGCACATGCACAGTGCATGCAGCCGTGCAAAAGGCAAGGTTCTGATGGAGCGAGTCGGCAGAGCTCGTCTCTACCAGGTGAAAGGCCAAGTGGTGAATGAAGTGAGACTAAATCAATCTGTTTTTAAAGACGCGTTTCTTTTCTGCCACAAAGGTTTGTCATAAAACTGCACATTTTGTTGAAGCAGCTTTTGCTTTAATTGCATCCATCTGTCGTCACGAAGGAGGAGTCCATAGGTTCCATCTTGAGTCGGTAACGTTTACCCACTCTTAAAATCGATCAAATTAGAAATGCATCTTCGGAGCACAGCCGTTTTTTTAGTCATTGCATAGATT
>JARVGS010000002.1:5927258-5938156 GCA_031762315.1 Hypsolebias antenori
CACAACCCTCACCATTTACCCGGGCTTGGGACCGGCACATGAGATACACTGGCTTGTGCACCCTAGTGGCTGGTTTGTAGCGAGGCTCAACATAGTCCATAAATCTTTGAAATCTGACATCCTCACCAACAAAAAATAAAAATGTACACACCGCCGACATTTTGAATTTTCCTCTCTGCCATGAGATCAGGTAGGAGCACGTGGCGTCATTGTGCTGTGCTGCAGCTCCAACGTCATCATGTTGTGCATGCAGGTAAAAACAGCACCGTTTATATCGGCAAGTTATTTTAATGGAATGTCTGATATTGAACTTTTAACGCTAATATCAGCCAATACCATGCCGATAATATTGTGCATCCCTACAGGATTGTGTTCCTCAAGGACCAGGGTTGGAAACCACTGCTTTAAAGAAAACAATAGAGCTGTTGTGTAAGACTTAATCTTGTATTCATCCTTGTCTAAAGAGATATATTCTGAGCCATTGGTGGGAAGAAGTTGTACTTGCCCTGTAAATGCCACTTTGGGTGTGCGGTCCTGAAAGTTTGTTCCAAGTTTGTGTTGTCTGTGATTAGTAAATATTGGCTAACCTAAAATTTAGTTGAACCACCAAGAAACAATGTCTTTGTCTTTTTCTTTTTTTTTAATTTCATTTTGTTCTTTTATTTCAGATACTCCACTTGATTTTAATCTGAAGGACTCTACCAGCACTGGGACCCAGAGATCGAAACAAACATTTGGAAACAATAATTGTAACACCTTTTGGGGGGTGGGGGGGGAGCAGAAGTAGCTTATCACCGAAGTGACTAAAGGGGAATAATGGTGATTTTGCGCCGTGCTCGGCCGCCTGCTTCCGCCCCAACCAGCAATGAATCTTGATTCGCTCTCGCTGGCTTTGTCTCAAATCAGCTATCTGGTGGACAATTTAACAAAGAAAAACTATCGAGCCAGCCAGCAAGAAATACAACATGTAAGTAGCAGCAACATCAAACACACTTTTTAAATTTTTAAACAAACCTGTGAGCTGGAACAAAGCATGCTCTACGTAAAATTTCAAATGTATATTCTTGTTTTCATGTGGTATTTATCCAAAAAAAGTTAAAGGCAAAAGCAACTGGACTTCTGTTGTGTAGCTGAAGATGTTCCGCTTCTCATCCAAGGAGCTTTCTCAATTCAAAGAACAGAGTGTGGAGTTTACGTTTTAGGCCCCGTTTACACGGACACTGCCACTAGAGATCTAGTGTTTTTCATTTGTTAATTCGAGGGGACAATCCTCATTTACATGGACCGCACTCGGTGTTTACATGGAACTGCAGAAATGCCCCAAGTCCGCTGTAGTTGCCATGCCAGGTAGTTGGTTCTCTGAATTTTGTACCTCCGCCTTGCCTGTGCAGGCACTTGAACCCTGTGTGTAGAATGTCTTATTTATTTGGAGAGTGGAAATCATGGCTAGCAGAAAAATCTTCATCTGTCAGTTTATTGCTTAATGTAACTTTAAGACAAGCAGTATGTCTTACTCCAGCACCATTGATGTTGATAGAAGTATGCATTTGGCCACGCGTGCGTGAAATGCACGCCTGTAGTGCGCATGTACAACTTTACACTTACAGAGCATTTCACGCGTCTGCAGCGGGTTCCCCTGAAAATCTCCACTCTGAGACCTGGATTCAGAAAGAGACCTTCTGAGTTTCTGAGAGACTCCAGCAACATAAGGGATGAACATTGTCATGATGATGATGATGATGGCAGCGTGGCTACACCCGGACTTATAAGCATTGCCTGGATAAGTTAACAAAATTAAAGTCTGGATGATTAAGGACCACAATGGGCAGAGTGGCTCAAACACAATGACCAGTTAGGATCTCGCCCACGTTGCAATGACAACCCCGCCCACAGAGCGGAGAAATAAGTCAGTGGCAAACAACTCCACCTGAGAAGAAGCGACAAGACGAGAGCTGAGTTGAGTCGTACTTAACAATTGCAAAGAGGCGTTTGGAGTCCGTAGTGGGTTTATTATTTATTTTATTTTTATTTTTTTTATGGGGCTTCAGTGCCCATGTGGTGATGACTCACAGAAACTGACATTTTGGCTTTAAAAATCGGACAGGAGGAGGTGGATGCCTTTGTCTCGTTTTTTATTTTTATTTTTTTTATTTTTTTTTTTTACATTGATAGTTTGTTATACAAGAGAAATGGTATATGAAATGTGGTCCTGAGAGAACTGACCTTCACCGCAACTCAAAACTGTTACGTCCTTAAAGTTACAGTTTTCTTAACATGTTTAACAAAAGTTTTATTCCAAGATATTAAACACTATTAACAATACTGTATAATTAATATCTTGAGAATTTGCTGTACATTTATTTCAGTTGACTTTAGTATTAACATTATCACTAAGCAGCTAGTCCATCAAAGTATATTAGGCCTTTATTGTCAATCATCAGGTATTAGAAAACTGATAAAGTTTACCCTAAAATGGTTCATTAGAGTTTGTAGACTATAAATCCTACCAGAAAATTTGTTCATTAACAAAGTTATGGTCTTAACATACATGTTACAAGTTAAAATAAATTAATAAATGTTTTTTGTCTGTAAGGAAGTGGTTACTGAAGGACAAGTTTATACATATAAAAATACCTTAAACTGGCCCCCATATATATATTTATATACAGTATATATACTGTATATATATTCCCCCCAACCATTTTCCAAGAAGCATTCCTATGACTCGTCCCTCCTTCACCGTTCTCCAATTGTGCACTCCCACCAGTTTTGTTTATGTCTTAACACACAAACCACACTTTACCAGAAATTAACTGCAGTTGTTTTGATCTGTGCCAAAGGGTAATTGAGGTGTCAGAATATGTAATGTTTTACTTTTTAAGGTTATCTGAATGTATTGACTTCAGAAAGCACAACTGGGGGCACTGTTTTGTCAGGATTCTAATTTTTAGTTGTCTTAATGAAGAGGTCATGTCAGGGTTTTTATGTGGATGTTTGAGAATACCTGGTTGTGCACATTTTCTCCAGATTGTAAACCGTCACGGTCCTGAGGCAGACAGGCATCTACTACGCTGTCTCTTTTCCCATGTGGATTTCAGTGGCGATGGTAAAAGCAGTGGCAAAGACTTTCACCAGGTAATTCTCCAGTAAACGCACACATTATGGATTTTTATGTCATGTTTGTTGTTTTAAACAGCCCAAAAATTCTGTCATATTTACAATGTTGTGCACTCATTTCTTTAAAGCTAAATGAATGGGTTTTTTTTTTGTTTGTTTTTTTCTGTATAAAAGGAATCTTAAATCAGAAACTGCTTAAAAGCTTTTCTTTGCTCTAAAAAGAATGACCTGTATAATCAGTATCAGTAGCAATGGGTTTATTTCTTCTTGTATTTTCCGATATTTGACTTGTTTACATATGCTTCTTGTTTTCTCCTTGACTTTGTTTGACTCTCCTCAGACACAGTTTCTGATCCAAGAGTGTGTGTCTCTGATATCAAAGCCAAACTTTATATCTACTCTGTGTTACGCCATCGACAACCCCCTGCACTACCAGAAGGTAAGCCCAGCTCACATATTGGATAAGTTCAAACCATGGGTCTAAATGTTAAATGGACTGTACTTGCATAGCTTCATTCTGTCTTATCAAGATACTCAAAGCGCTTTACAACACAATCTGTTCCCTTATTTACCCATCCACACAGCACTCTGCTAGATCTATACAAAGATAATCTGAATCTTTAGAAACTAATCAGTGCTTTATCAAATTCATGCACCGATGGGACACACATCAGAGGCAATGAGGGGTTCATTATCTTGTCCAGGGACACTTCGGCATGTGACTGCTGGTAGAATCAAACCCCCAACTCTTGCATTGGAGTATGACTGCTTTAACCACTCAGTAAATTTGCAAATACTGTCAGCCCTCTAGCTGAAAATGGTAAACACTGCAGGTGAAACTGCAGAAGGATGCTGCATATTGTTTGAATTGGAAAAAAAAAATCTACAAAATATTTTGTTGTTTCTTGTAGAGTTTGAAACCATCCACTCATCTTTTCGCTCAACTGAGTAAAGTCCTGAAACTCAGCAAAGTCCAAGAGGTAAGACAACTGCACTGCATCATCACCCGCTGCTGAAAGATTAAATCTGTGATGTATTTGCTTCTTATGTTGGCAAAATATCTCATTAATCATTAGATGGATGTTTTTTAAACTCAAAGTAATCATTGAATGTCTTCAACTGATTGTTTGAAGTCAGCCCAATTCAAAATGCCTGCCACAGCTAATTGACCTCAGCAAACATAAAAATGGCTCTAGGTCGTCTTCCTTTTAGCTTTTCCCTTTTCATGGGTCCCCACAGCGAGACATCCTCCTCCAGCTCACTTTGTCCTCACTCCAGCTGCTGCATCCACGTTTTCTGTCTTTTTCCTGGCAGCCTCGTTCAGATATTAAGCTGAAGTTTGATATGGTAGTACAGTATCTGAGAGTCATTCACAACATGCATGCATTTTGTATTTGTGTGAGGTGTTACTTCCAAGGAATAAAACAAACAGTAGTCTGTCCCTTCTCATCATAAATAGTGTTTGTATAAAAAGGCAGTGGGCGTTAAGACAAATTTTATGGACCAAAGTTAGATGTAACAAAGTATGAAGTGGATGTTGTTTTTGATTGTAGCTGAGAATATCTGACTCACAGATGAAAACCTTTTTTTTAATTCTGATAACTCTCAATCAGGTCATCTGGACAGTTTGTCCAGATGACAGGTCCAGATGACCTGATTGAGAGTTATCAGATTTGACACCTGGATTACTGAGTATGAACTTTCTTTTTTTTAATTCTATTTTAACAATTCTACTTTATTTTCCAGGTGATATTTGGTCTTGCTTTACTTAACTCCAGCAACACTGACCTTCGGGTTTTCGGTAGGTGTTTGAGTAGATCCTGGCGTAGGAAACTTGCATTTTAAAATGTGAATTCAGGAAACTGATTTTATTTTATTTTTTAAATAAAATATTGAGTTCAGTCTTGAAATATGCAAAAATAAATAAACAATTTTCTCTCTCAGCTGCACAGTTCATTAAGCAGAAACTTCCGGACCTGCTGCGTTCATACGTTGACGCGGATCTCGGTGGAACCCAAGAAGGTGGCTTCCAGGACATCGCAATAGAGGTGTTGCACCTGCTGCTCTCCCATCTCCTGTTTGGACAGAAGGGAGCCAGTGGGGTGGGGCAGGACCAGATCGACGCCTTCCTTAAGACACTTTGCCGAGGTAAAACAGATCAAACAGAACTGTCTGGCTGATGACTGGTCGGTGTCTCAAACTGACATGGCATTTATTTGGACATGGAAGCAGAAATAAAACTTGTTCTGGGTGGATAATCTGTGTGCATGTGCTGGGTTTTAGATTTCCCCCAGGAACGCTGCCCTGTGGTGCTCGCACCACTGCTGTACCCTGAAAAACGGGACATTCTCATGGACAGGATCCTGCCAGACTCAGGAGAGTTAGCTAAGACCATCATGGAGAGCTCTCTTGCTGACTTCATTCAAGAAGTTGGATATGGCTTCTGTGCTAGGTGAGTTCACTGACCTTTCACTGACAGCAGACTGAATCTAGTTTCAGAAAGCTGTCTGCAGTGACAAAGGCTTACTGTCAGTGATTTGTGTTGTTTGGTAAGAGCCAGATGGTGGTTTTAGTTTAGCCAAGGTGTGAGTAAATGATTTGACCCAAGGAGGGAAGGTCTATTCTAGACTAATCCAAAACAAACTTGAGAGCAGTAAAACTTCAGTGTAACTCTATGAACCAACTTCCTCACTGTAGTCTATTTAAAATATATTTTAAACGTACAATTTTTGTAAATGTTACCAGACCTGAGTTGGCAGCTGCTTAAAAACTAAAAATTAACATCCTTTTTTAAGATGACTATCCAACTTTCTATTTTTTTTTTTCGAAAACCCAGCTGGGCCCAACCGTGTGATGATTACCCTGTTGTAATCTAAATTTTGTAACAAAAGCACAGGGTTTTTACAGGTTTCTTTGTTCAAACTATATCCCAACCCTTTGTGAACAAAAGGCACAAAGGAAGTTTCTGGTAAAAGCCAAGGATTAATCGATGTAATTTCAAAGTACAACTTTGAAAAATATTTATTAGAAAGGAGTTTTTATTACCAGTCTCACCTGAATATCACTTGTTAGAAACAAATAAAAACAGTTCTTTCCATCCTTGCAAACTCTGTGATAAGTTTATCTTCATACTAATCCTGAATCTGATGGGTCCCAGTAAACGATGGGTGGTGTGTTCTTTTCTCCAGTCTGGATGAATGCCGAAACATAATCCTCCAATATGGGGTGAGAGAGGTGACGGCCAGTCAGGTAGCCAGGGTCCTGGGAATGATGGCTCGAACCCACTCTGGTCCATCTGACGACATCACAATTCAGGTATGACACAATCTGATGGAACAGCAGCTAGACGTTAGGTCCAGCTGCTTTAGCTTCTTGTATTTGGTTAAAATAATTTTATAACATTTCAGAGTTTTACCAAACACCAAAAGATCCAGAAATAACAGGTCTTAGATTTTCTGAAATGTACTTCTTGGTCTTTGGTGTCAGCTTGAGAGAAGAGGCAACGAGTGCTGCCTTTAGCTTTTTAGCTAGAGAGCCTGTATTTCACGCTGCTAGCTTAGTGCTATGTCAGTGCCGGGTGGTGGTGGGGGGGACGAGTTTGGTTTGGTAGGCGGGGTGCTCAGTCCTGTTGACGGGGTGGGGCACCCCGCTTGTATAATGGCAGGGGAAACACTGCACTGACTCATGGACCCAGCTCATGAGTGTATAACTTATTTTATGTTTTGGTTTTTTTCAACAGTCCATCTCTGCTCCAGGAAGTGGTATCTGGAGTGATGGCAAGGATAAGAACGATGGTTCTCAGGCCCATACCTGGAATGTTGAGGTTCTTATTGACGTTGTCAAAGAAGTGGTACGATAAGTATTTGTTTCTCAAGATTAAGCTATGAGTCACTTCATTAAAATTGTTGAATTTAATTGTAATTTTTTAACTTAAATTATCTTGAAACAAGTGTCTTCCCTCTGCATGATAATAATGAAGTGACGTTTTGTTAAGTCTGTATGACTTTTATCAGGTATATGCTAAGATAAACACCTGTGCTCTTACTAATGTTCGTGATGTTAGGTAGAGCACATGTTGAAGTGCTAACATGTTTAACTTAAATTTACAGACTTCTTCTATCAGGATAGTTTGTGCTATAAACAAAAGTTTGCATGGTGTTAAACTTTATATGTTGGCTGCTTAAAAACATTTTCCTAGTAGAAATGTAAAGTGATTCACATTATCTGTCTATTTTGATGGATAATTTCCTAGAATCCCAACCTGAACTTCAAAGAGGTGACTTATGAACTGGACCACCCAGGCTTCATAATCCGGGACAGTAAAGGCCTGCAAATAGTGGTGTACAGTATCCAGAGAGGGCTGGGCCTGGAGGTCTTCCCTGTTGACCTCATTTACCGACCATGGAAACATGCTGAGGGACAGGTAACTCAACGTTTGCCACAGTAGAATGGGCATTTCATTTACATTTTAAAATGGCACTGATACCAACTAATTGTCATGTCCGAAACTTTGACACTTTGACATGAAAGGTGGTTTCAGAAGTCTGAACTCGGTGTTGTTTTTTCCAGTTATCATTCATTCAGCACTCCCTGATGAACCCAGATGTGTTCTGCTTTGCTGACTATCCTTGTCACACTGTGGCCATCGACATCCTCAAAGCCCCACCAGAGGATGACAACAGAGAGATTGCCACATGGTAAGAAGGCTGGAGCTCACCTGCTCTGTGAACTACAGGCTCTTTTTTTATGGGCTTTATGTTTGAGAAATTATGCCTAAGAATGAAGATAAGATTCAACTTGCTGCATGTATATCAGATGGTTGATTAAGAAATAAGAAGTCAATGTCTAAGGAAACTGTGGAGACTTGAGATTTAAGTTTCTTTGACTTTTCATGAAGAAATTCTCGACCTAGTGGAGAGTAAGCTATACATGGCAGGTCTTACAGTTCAATGACATTTTTTGTTTTGTTCTATTTTGTTCATTTTTTTTTTGTCCGGTTAAGAACGATTGGGGACTAAGGTTGGGCAGTGTGTAAACAAGTTTCTCTAACTTTTAACAGGAAGAGTCTGGACCTGGTGGAAAGCCTTCTCAGACTCTCTGAGGTTGGGCAGTACGAACAGGTGAAGCAACTTTTCAGCTTCCCAATCAAGCACTGCCCAGACATGTTGGTTCTGGCGCTGCTGCAGATCTCCACCTCCTGGCACACACTGCGCCATGAGCTCATCTCTACCCTAATGCCCATCTTTCTGGGCAACCACCCCAACTCTGCCATTATTCTGCACTATGCCTGGCATGGGCAGGTGGGTGTTGCTTTCCTTGTTTCTCTCTGAATTTTTTCATGTTTTTTTTTTTCACCATAAAGCACCAGTTTCTCTCTAAAACTCGTTAACTTTTCTCTTCCTCCATTCAACAGGGCCAGTCTCCTTCCATTCGTCAGCTTATTATGCATTCTATGGCAGAGTGGTACATGAGAGGAGAGCAGTATGATCAGGCTAAGCTGTCTCGCATCCTGGATGTGGCCCAGGACCTGAAGGTTTGTATATTTCTGTTCAAACTAATTAACAGATTAATTTTAATGGTTAAAAACAACTTTGTTACCTGTAATAAATGACAGCTGAGTAACATTAAAAAGATCTGCACAGGTACTAAAAATGGCAAAATGACAAAGCTGCTGTAGTTCCCTGGATTTGTTCAGTCTGGTTTTCTTTTGACAAATAAGTGAATATTTGTGGTGTGTGTTTATTTTTCCCCAGTCTCTCTCTATGCTGCTGAATGGTACTCCATTTGCCTTTGTTATTGACCTTGCTGCACTCGCCTCTCGCCGTGAATACCTCAAACTTGATAAATGGCTGACAGATAAAATCAGAGAGCATGGGGTAAGTCTCTAAATTAGCCTCAGTCATCACCAGACGTCTTCTGATTATGACAAGTAGGCTTTATTCTTATTATTCTACTCATGAAGTTTTCTTTGTAACTGTTCTAGGAGCCTTTTATCCAGGCCTGCGTGACATTCCTGAAGAGGCGCTGCCCGTCTATAATGGGGGGTCTGGCCCCTGACAAGGACCAGCCCAAAAGTGCCCAGTTGCCCCCAGAGACTTTAACCACCATGCTGACCTGTTTGAAGTCCTGTGCTGGGTGAGAAAATAAAACTAATTTTCACATAATTTTACTAATTGATTAATGTTCAGTTCTTCTTAAAATAATCTGGTGATACAAATAATATTTTATGAAGAATTTAAACTACAGCTATTTCTACTGTCTGCTGTTCCACTGAGGCCTTGACCGGTTGAATTATTTGATGTGCTTTAGGAGTGTGTCTCAGGAGTTGTCAGAGACCATCCTCACCATGGCTGCCAACTGTAATAATGTCATGAATAAAGCTCGGCAGCCGCCGCCAGGAGTAATGCCCAAAGGACGGGCCCCGAGTACTAGCAGCTTGGACGCCATCTCACCTGTGCAGGTAGGATGCTGCAGCAGTTCAACTTCATGTTTTTGTGAGAGATGTCAAAAAAATTGCTCACTGCAAAATCATGAAGACTGATGGAGTAATAATTAAGAATCATAAAATACGAAACAAAGTTCCCACTATGTTTTTATTTTGATTAAAAAAATTTGTGAGCGGATGCCAACCACACATTTACCTACGGAAAAATCCAAAGTGACTGACAACCAGTTAGTGATGGTGCCATCCATGCTGGAGATGTTCCGACCGTTTTGGTTCATATTCACGTTCATATTCACGCTTAAAGTATGCAGAGAAAAAGATGGGTAGAAACTAAACCAACGTTTTCTCAAAGCTGCGTGTGTTTGAATGTTGAGCTCTGTCTTCATGCTGCTCCACCGTCCTGATATTCTGTTGTTTTACATGTTCTGTCTTTTCTTTGGTGAGCCTGATGCACTTGGTATTTCCACCTAAACGTCTGCTACCATACTCTATGCTTGTTCAATTCCACCATGTTTGGGTTTGGTACGGACTACAGCTGACCTGATATAGCTGTATCACATGACTCAAGCTCGCACATGGTGCAGATTCTGTTGACTGCTTTGTTCACATCGTGTGTGTGTGGACCCATATTTCAGAAATGCATATCGATAAATCTGAAAAACTCCTGGAGCAAACTCTTGTCATACTGTTTCATTTAATATCGTTTAGGATAAATTTTCATTTTCAAGGTTCTTTATTGTCATTCGCATCACATGTGGTACATGTGGTGGAGTGAAATTGTTTACCGAAGGTCCCAGTTACACTCAAAAATAGCAAAAAAAAAAAAAAAAGAAGAAGAATATAAAGTATGTCAATGTCAATTTATTTATATAACACATAAAAACAACAGAAGTTGACCAAAGTGCTTTACAGTTAAGACAGATAAAAATAAAAGAGTAAAATGCATCTAGTGCCACTGAAACATAATAAAGTTAACAATAATACAACACACAACAACAATAAAATCTGCTCAACATTTGTTCTTAGACTCTGCGTGGATGAAATGCCAAGTAATACAGATGAGTCTTGAGCAAAGATTTAAAAGTCTCGACAGTCTGGGCGCTCTTTAAATTCTCAGGTAAACTGTTCCTCAGTTTTGGAGCAGCAACCGCAAAAGCCCGATCACCTCTGGATTTCAGTTTAGATCTGGGGACATCTAAGAGGAACTGGTTGGTAGACCAGAGTGCTCTTACTGGAGTGTAGATGTTGATAAGATCACATAAATATGACTGGGCCAGACCTTTTAAGATTTTAAAAACAAGCAATAAAATCTTAAAATCAATCCGGAAGTGGACAG
>JARVGS010000002.1:5967114-5977268 GCA_031762315.1 Hypsolebias antenori
AATCAAAAAGTAGCAAAATCATAGCTAAAAGAAGCAAAAAGTAACTAAACACTAGCTAAAAGTAGCAATAGGCTAGCTAAGAGCTAAAACTATCAACAAACTAGCTTAAAGTAGCAGCTAAAAGCTAAAAATATTATAAGAAGACAAATTAGAGCAAGCATGCATTTGAAAATGATTTTATTTTTAATGAACTCAAAATATCTCAACATATGGCATTTCTATGTGGGAAAAATATTACTACAAAAAAAGTATTATTTTAAAAATTATAAAAGTTACAAAAATTTAAACTGAAGCACCCAAATCTCAAAAGAGCTAAATGTTTTGGTATATGACTGAATTAGGTCATATTGCTTGCTGTTATTTTTGACACTGCAATTCCAAAATTTGTAGAGAAAACAATTGTGACCCAATTTAAAAGATTTCCATATAAATGATCATAAAAATGAATTTAGTTGCTCTGACCTCTCTGTAACTCCGGGGAGGATGAAGAACATCCAGAAGTGTATGCCAAACACCAGCACAACCTGGAAAACACACTTTCCTAGCAGGGACTTCTGCAGATACAGAGCACGGTCAACGATCATGGTGCCGAACTGCATGAGCAGCATCACCAAAAAGGCTTCTGGGACCTGGTCTTCTGACAGAGACTCTGAGATGTCCGCTGCTGCAGAGTATTTCTACAAAAAGACAAAAAGCAGCCTCACTATTCCACAGCCTTAATAACAATCAACTTGTAATGTTTAATGTTATAAATTGTATGAAAGAGTTTACACAGTCTCACCCCGAAAGCCCAGTATCCATATATGGTAACGATGAAGTTGACGACATCAACAAGAAACATGAGGGCGTAGACGTCACACACGGGACTGTAATCTGGGTGGATGATGTCATAAAAGAACTGTCTTATGGGCAGATAGATGCGAAGACCTCTGCAGCAGGGAAGACAACAACACTGTTTATGCTGAGCTCATATGCTTGATAAATGCATTTCATTGTCTGTGTGTAGGTTTGTTTTTGTAACTGTTAGCAAAATACCTCATAACCAGTTAGTTCAAAATGGTTGCATCAGCTTATCACCCTTAGCCATCACAAAAATTGGCTATAATTCAAACATTTGTACAGACAGCTGAAATTTGGTGTGACCGAAGCTAAAAGTCACCCTCGAACTATAGGCACCAACAGTTTGAGATTGTTGCTCACACTTGGGTGTGCAAGACTGTGGGCAATTTGCATTTTTTCAAGGAATGTTCAGCCTTCCCATGAAACAGGTAGGAACAAAAAGCCCAACACAGATCTGCATGATTCATGCTGCAGTGAAACAACGCACACTTCTATAACGGTAGCTTTGATTTGCAGCATCCTCTCTCTGATCTGCTGTCTGATCCTCTGCTTCCTCGTCAGCGGAGTCGTGTGCCGCTGCCGTCTCTTTTTCTTGCTGGGCTGCTTCTTCAGCTTCACCTCTCCATAGAAAAAATGAGAAAATGTATATTTTTTATTTATTTATTCATTCATTTCAGATTTAAAGCACACACAAAAAAAAAAACAATTTACAAAACCACATGATAAAAGTAAACAATACATAAAATGAAAGGTAGCAGAAGAAGAAAAAATCTCATCATATCTGCCCCTTCTTTAAAACAAAATTTAACTCAAACAATCAATTCAACCAACAATCATCTATGAATAATATAACGTAGCAAATAACTAATCATAATTTTCCATATACTGTATATAGTACATTTAAGATAAACTAATTTATATGTATGTTTTCAAAAATTTATTCTTAATCATTTTCTTGAACATAGGCATTGACTTTACTATATTAACATAATTTTCCAAACCATTCCACAGACTTATTCCGTGAATTAAAGTAGACCGACCCTTCAAACTACGTAGTTCTGTACTGTGGCTTTACAAAAATGTCCATTCCCTTAAGATTATAAGTACTTTTCCTTTTAACAAAATACATTTGAATGTCTGGAGGTAGCGTGTAGTTCTGAGCTTTAAACAATACCAAAAGAATATTATAGTCAACCAAATCATAAAACTTCAATAATTTCAACTGATAAAATAAAATACTTGATGGATGACAATAATGCTTTCTTGTAATAATTCTTATATATATAAATCTAACTGATATCTCTGACCACAAACATCCTGACCTTTGACCCTGCACTCGGACCATGACAATGCCCCGCTGGCCCATCGCATCACAGGACACACTCTCTCTCTCCTCGAAGCATTTTGTTGAGTTGGGTCATAACAGGAGGTTTGGGTGGGCGTGTTAGGGTGCGTGCATGTGGAGACAACGCGCTGATGGACAGTGCACAAATTCTGTCGCCAAAGGAGATAATTAGATTTTTTTTAATCAGGATATTTTAATATCCTAATTCAAAACCTAATTCAATAAAAAGCAAAAACCTACCGGTAATTTGAAAAAAACCCAAAACTTAACTAAAGAAAACAAAAACCTACTTTAAAATAAACAAAAGACAGAACTCAACAAAAATATAACTCGAACACAAACCAAAACTTAATGCAAAAAAAAAATTAATCAAAGTCCTGACTCAAAAGTACACAAAACTTATGTTAAAAAAAAAAAAAAAAAAAATTAAAGCCTAACTTGAAAAAAAAAATGAAAACTTAATGCAAAAAAAAGAAAAGAAAAATTGTAACTCGAAAAAACCCCAAAACGTAACAACTAACAAACAAAAACAGCAACGACCTACCTCGAAGGAGCAGGTTAGTCAAGAGTCTGACTATTTTGTGAACCATTTTACGTCATTAAACAAACATCCTCACTGTTTTCTTCCCAACGTGAGGAACTGAACTGTTTTCCTAATTCAATCACTCAGGTCTGGAAAGTAACAGGAGACATTTGCTGATGTTTTCATGAACGATGCTACAGGTACTGGATGTTGACAAACTCTCAGCAGACATTCTGCGCCAATCAATGAACCATAAAACTGATGATTGTTGCTGACATGAATAACCATTTATATGTTTTTACAGCTTCAAGGCTCCTCCAGAACTGTTCTCCTCCCACAGTGAATTATTTAGTCAGGACTTTAAAGAAATGACCCCCAGGTAACCCCCACAGAACCTCCAACAGGACATGACACCCCCTGACTCTCTCGCTCCCATGAACTTAAATGGTTAATTTATAACGTTGATTCTGTTAAAACTGTCTTCTAATCTTCAATAAGGAAGTTTACTCTGAAAATGCTTTAATAATCTTGTTTTCTTTCAGTTACCACTGAAGACGAGCAGAGAAATCATGCAAACTCCACCGTGAAAAGTACCAAGCCGGGATTCGATCTGGCATCGGTTAAAGGCGGCTGTGCTGCCAACGGCGCCACCGTACCACCCACTGTTGAGGAAAATAATTAGTTTTAATTTAATTGTTGTTGTGGTGAAGTTTTACCTTCTTTGTAAACCACTACCAGCACTAACTCTGGTGGCACAGTCAATTCAGTTTAATTACGTCACAACACAAGTCGTCTCAGGGAACAAAAACATTCACGCACATTAAAAAAGACAATTAGTAAAAGGATTGAGTTGAATCTTCACTTCGTCGCAGTCTCCCATCCTGAGCAAGCATAAAGGCAACAGTGGAAAGAAAAAACTCCCTTTAACAGGAAGAAACCAACAGAACCAGGCTCAGGACGAGCGGCCGTCTGTTTCGACCGGCTGGGTTTGAGAGGAACAGGAAGGAGAAACAAACAGAATGACAGGTGCATGTGTACTTTCTTTTGGAAGAAAGACAAAAAAAACATAAGATATACCGGTAAATATTACAACTATGGTAATGTTGAGTAGAACATGTGAAGACAGCAGCAAAGTGAGGAAATGTGGTCAGTTTTTGTCTCACCTCTTCCTCCACGTTTCATGATATGCACGATGGATTGTTGCTTTACATACTGACATTATGGATACATCTCATATTTTAAATTTGATATTTCTAAACAAAAGTTTGCCATTCTGTTCTAACAGATAAGCTGCTGTCTGCATCCCTACCGTACGTACAAATAAAATAAAATTACAGAACAGTTTTAAAAGTCAGGTTAAGCTAGCATGACCAATTTTTTTTGCTTGGAAAAAAAAATCATCTTCATTTACCCATTTTAATTTTATTAACTTCATAAGTCCAAGAAAAGTTGTATTTCAACCCCGCAGTCATTCAAACAGCATTTTGAAGTGCTTTACTTTTTCTGTTATTACAGTCATAACGTTGTCATGATCTGGGTCTTGTTTAAACCCAAATGCAGACAGGACTCAGAGAACTCAGGAATAAAGCAAAATACTGTTTTATTTGAATAAACAAAAGGGCCGATGTGGCAGCAAAACATTCTTACAGTGCTTAACGAGGAGGCATGGAGGATAACGGAACATGACGCCTTAACTGGACAATCCACAAATAAATGAGAAGACACAAGGATGAAGGACACAAGGGAATGATGACAAACACCTGGTGAAGGGTATCGAGACCCAGGTGACAGAAGGAGTGGGAACTTGAATTCATTGGGAAAGTCCACTGAGGAGGGCAGGATAGATGACAAGAAAACAAACTGCACAGATCCTCTCAGTAGCTCTGTTTATATAGACATAAGTAATCTGATTAAAAGACAAATCGGGAAAAAAAAATGCATCATGTAACCGCCCTGTTTGGATTATTCTGAGCTGAATCAGCTCGATCCGAATGAATTTGTAATCTGAATGAGCGGGGTGGTTTATGCTGATTCATCATCTGAACGTGTGCATGTACAGCAGTCCCTCGCTGCTTCGCGGTTCGCTTATCGCGGTTTTTCTAAGTAAGAGTGGACATGACACACGGCTGATTGATGGATGAGCTGATCGATCGGCGTGTTTTTTTTTAAATTTTATTTAAAATAAATTGTTTTTAATTATTTAGCACCTGCTGCACATTTTTTGCAGCCCAGAGCTGCAGAAAAAGCTTCCTCCTGCAACACTGTGCAAACAATACTGCGGGATAAACTTCTTGCCGCAGCTGATCAGCTGTTCTCCCCGCAGAGCGGAGAAGTGGGCGTGGCCAAGAGCGCTTGCAGCTGGCAAAGAGCAGCAGAGGCAGGGAGCTGAAATCATGACATTCTGTGCTCTTACCCTGTTTAGAGTTTTGTTTAGAATATTGCAAGAGTGTGGGAAGTGTTTAAACCCTTCCCACACTCTATACTGTATATAATAAAAATAAACTAATACTACTTGTACTACTACTGCCTACTTCGCGTTTTTTCACTCATCGCAGGTCTTCAGGGTACAGATCCCCTTTGATAAACGAGGGACTACTAAATGTTTAATCTGATCATCTTAATCTGATTGTGGAAAACTGACCTAACTGCCAATGTGCAACCTATGTCAGCTTCACGTCTTTCCACCTGGCTAGATGCTAAAATGTCAGGGAAGCAAAATTAGTCTGTGAGCGATACAACATTTATACTAGACACTTTGAAAGAGCTCAGAATTATCTATACCTGTGTAACTCAATCGGGGCCGTGCAGTAACTTCTATTAAAACCTGGTGCGGGTCCATTTTGGGCGCTCAGGTTTGTTTACGTTCATCACGGAAATAGAACTTCTTCTTCTGTGAACAACAAAAAAGGTTAAATCATTTCATCTGGACCAGTTTCTTTAAGGGAGCAAACGTTTCGTCTTGCATCCAGAAGGCTTCATCAGTTTTCATCAGTCTTTCTTCTGTATTTTTTTTAAAGGGGAGTTTACCACTCTGCACATGTCAGTACTTCTATTCTGAATAAAAGCCCACTGCATGTAAACGCTTGTCGTGATCGAGCTGTGACCATGTAAATGATACATTAGGATTATTTAATGCAAATACATTTTATTCTGATCAAATAATTTTGTGCATGTAAACATAGCTAGTGTCTCCCTTCTGAGGATGGCCCCTGACATCCCAAGACCACTACACACTACTCGGTGGGATGAGGGGGGAACTGGCAGGGCACAAGAGAGAACACAAGGATCAGAAAACAAAAACTGGCTGGATGTGGCCTTGGAAACTCAAAACACACACTAAAAGTCTGAGACCAGGTGGACAACCTAGAGACCGTCCATTACAAGACATGAGTTCAGGAGGAGAGCCAGGAGACCGTCCAGCACAGGACACGAGTTCAGGTGGTCAGCCAGGAGACCATCCGGAGCAAGACAAGTTCAGGAGGACGGCCCAGAGAATGTCCAGAATGAGGCATGAGCTCCAGCGGGCGACCAGGAGACCATCCATCATTGAGAGCAAGTTGCGTCCACCTGGACCACTGGAGCGGCTGCAGCTTCCAGCGAACCAGATACGAGAGCCGCAGACCATGAACCAGGGAAGAGAGCCACAGGTGGCAATGAGTCAATCCAAGTCGAAGACAAGGAGACTGCGAATGGTGATGGACCCAGAAAAGCTGGAGATGGAACCCGAAGTGCCACAGATTGGACCAGCAGCTCTACAGCAGATGAAGGGACCAGCAGATCTGCAGCAGGCAAAGAGAACAGGGGAGGCAGCAGGCGTTGAGATCAGCAAGTCCACAGCAGCTAGGTATGAAGACCACAGGGATTGTAGCAGATGTAGAGACTAAAGGGACTGCAGTATAGAGAACACCACAAAGGCTTCAGCGGGTGTGGAACCCTCAGGAGACATTGGATCCACAGGAGACTCAGGACCCACAGGAGACTTGGACTTACAGGAGACACGGGAACCACAGGAGGTCAAGAACAAGCGTGAGAAGGTTTTCCAGGACTCACTCTGGGGTAGAGTGAGAGACGTCCTTCTGGACCCCCTTTAAGAGGCAGGAAGCAGGTGAGTCGTTGCAGCCAATACCCATGGAAATGTAGGGAGTAGGTGTGTCGTCGCAGTTGACAACCACAGAAACACAGTGAACAGGTGGGTTTGTCTGCTGAGGAGGACTCGGCTGCTTCGTTGGCTGAACAGGACTCTGGAAGCTCAGCCTCGCTGGGCTGCTCAGAAAAGGCTGGAGGTGGAGCAGGACATTCTGGCGGCGGCGCAAGAGGCTCAGCGGACTGGAACTGGGTCCGTCATCAGCCCCTGCTGCGGCAGTGGCATGAGCTAGGACCTGGGGCAAACCAGAGCTCATCATCAGGCTCTGGATCCTCCTCCGATGGCCACTCGAACAGCTCGAGAGACAAGCGAGGCGGCGGAGAGGAGGAAAAAACAGGCTTGAAAGCCACGTGGGTTCCCCAGAGCTGGGACCTCCTTTTCTCCTCCACTAAAAAAGGTGATGGGAGGACCTTTGTCTGTGCACTGCAGTGTCTTCATCTTCAGGTAGGTTCGGTCTGGAACCTGCTCCACTGGATGGCACCGGATGGCCTCCTGCAACCGCTCGCTCTCTGTGCAGTCTTGTCCGCTTTGCGGGCCAAAACCGCAAACGGTGTAAACTGTCTGCTGGGTTCAGGTTGGTCCACGGAGTCTATCATAATCTGCATCTTGTTTAAAGCAAAGTGCAGACAGGACTCAGAGAACTCAGGAATAAGGTAAAATGCTTTTTTATTTGAATAAACAAAAGGGCTGATGTGGCAGCAAAACTTTCTTACAGTGCTTAACAAGGAGACAGAGGAAAACAGAACGTCTCCTTAACTGAACAGTCCACCGTCAAATGACAAGACACAAGGACGAAGGACACTAACAAGGGAACGATCACAAACACCTGGGGAAGGGCCACAAGACAGAAGCAGGAGAGTACATGTTGAAAAACCACTGAGGAGGACAGGACAAGAAAAACAAACACACAGATCCTCTTAAATGTTAGGGAACATACATGACCTGAAGAAACCCAACTGAAACATGCTTCATTTTGAACTAATCAGTGACTTTATCGTTGCTCAACGATGTGGGGAACAGTTCAGCCTTCTCAGATCCTCCACTGAGAACTGCACTTTGAAATAAATGCTAAATAAAATTACGGCATGGAAATTGAAATCCATAGCAAACAATGGCAGTTTGTTTGCTCACAATCCCAGCACAATCTTTAAAGTCCGTTCAAAGTCGAACTCAGCCTTTATGACCTCTGCATTAAAACAGATCTGAACAGAAAGGTTCATGACCTCACGGTTTATGGCCTTAAAAAATGAGCCACAGTGGTTGAAACACATCCTTGCCTCCATCATTGTTTGGTCCCAGTGGCCCCAGTGAACTTTCTCCAGTCTCCCCTGGCACCACATGTAGAGACAACTGTTTCTAATCTAGGTTTTAAAATGGACAGTGATTTTTAAATTAGATTCCCAGATTGGAGCGGTGGTCAAGGGCAGTTTTTATCACCTCAGACAGCTGGCTAAGGTAAAGTCAATCCTCACGTGACAGCAGCTTGAAACGGTAATCCATGCCGCCGTCGCATATCGGCTGGATTACTGTAACGCTCTTTACCTCGGAGTCAGCCAGTCCTCCCTCAGACGTCTCCAGTTGGGCCAGAACGCTGCTGCTCGGCTTCTAACTGGAGTCCATAAGAGGGAGCACATCACCCCCACTCTGTTTTAGAGTTCATTTTAAGATTATTTTATTTGTGTTTAAAAGTTTGCATGGGCTTGCTCCCTCCTATACTCTCTGAACTGCTTCACCTGCGCTCTCCTGCTCGGTGCCTGAGGTCAGCTGAGCTGCTCCTGGAGGTGCCAAGATCCAAACAGAGGCTCAGAGGAGACAGATCTTTTTCTGCAGCTGCTCCCAAGACAATGGAACAATCCCCCTCCCATTTTAAAAATGCTTTTAAAAATGCATCTTTACTGGCTTTGGCACCTCTGAGCTGCACTATAGTTTATATTGTCTTTAGTGGTTTTACTGTTTTCACTGTTTTTATTCTTTTAACGTGTTTTAAATGTTCTTGATTTTGCATATGCAACACTTAGTTGCGGCTTTGGTTGTTTTAAAGGGCTTTATAAATAAAGTTATTTTTATTATTATCATTAACAGTTGCACTAATGATAATCTCAGTGGTGAACTTGTTTGAAGGGTTAAAAGGATTGTTTGGCTGCTCTAAGGTGGGGTCATGTGAGGTTGGCTGCTTATGCATCAACCACATTACACTGTCGTACAGCAGTGGACAAAGATAATGCATAATTTAACTCCCATACCAGTCGCTCTGACAAAAATCAATAGCAGTTTGAGTCTAAGGCCTGAGGATCTGATAGCTATTTGAGAGAATTAAAAAAAGGCCTTAAAATGGTTGTATAAAAACATTTATTTTATCTTGCAGAGCTTAGAAGATGGTATTCCACTGCAGTATTTGAGAAGGCTTTGTTCAAATCCAAGCTAAAGTGTTAACCTAAGTTTTGACAGCGATAACATCTCCAACATGTTTGTTACAGACAACCTGGTGTGTAATTATGTTCAACTGACCCAATTTAAAAAGTTACGCTTTTGTCTGTACTCCGTCAGTGAAATGAATAGAACTGTTTGATCTTGGAGAGTTCTGTCGAGGTATACATCGAAAGAACGGTGGGGAAAAAAATAGCATGCATGGAGCTAAAGAGCAGAGCGGTCTCACTCATCAACAGATTTTCCAGATTTTTCTGCAAACCTACTCTGAAATCTCTGAAAAAGGAGTTTATGTGACTTACACCCAATTAAGAGTCCAGACTGGACATGCTGAGAAAGAGGGAAGCTGGTGATAATCTGGGCAGGAGGTCACCTGGAGCTTAAGTGGTTGGCAGAGTTAGCCAAAAGGCTAAAGAACAGACTAAGTTGCAAGAAGGCTGACGAACGAACAGCTGACATGAAATGTGAGGAAATCAGCAAAGTGCACAGGAAATTAAGAAATTGAAAATAGACTGTTTTACACAGTCCTGATGACTCAGAACGCCCGTTATACTGTAGTAAAATAATATTTTACAGTAGGGGTTGAACAAGTACATACATTTCTAACTCGACATTAACATAATAAAACTCGAGTAGAACTCGAGTAGTTGATGATGTCATAGGACTTTAAAATGCTAAAATAAGTAAATAAAAACACACACACAAAAAAAAAAAAACAACCTAATTTCATATTGTAACCTTGTGTGGGTTAAACCCAATGAAGGAACTCAAAGCCAAACAACAGGAAACAACGAACCGTTAATAGCGCACAAGAGGCTGGTCTATATCACAGACTTCCATCTCACTCATGGTGCGGCCGGAACACCAACATACCA
>JARVGS010000002.1:6023831-6034282 GCA_031762315.1 Hypsolebias antenori
TGTATATCACTCAACTTGAATACTGGAAAAATAATCCCAAATTACTATTGAGGGTTTTTATGGGGAACTTGAAAAAGATTTGATTAAAGATCTAAAGTAAATAACGTAAATGTAGTTCAAGTTCAAGTCCATTTTATTGTCATTTCCATGAGGCGGAACAAAATTAGACTCGGGGGTCCCAGTTACACACAAAAAGAGCAAAAATATAACTTATAAAAAGAAACAGTACATAAGGATTTAAGATATACGCTAAACACTAATAACGTAAAACAATATGACTTAACGACAGCAGCCCGAACATGAGTTGATATACATTATTACATAATTATTACATTTCATACATTACATTACATACATTATTATATTATTATACAATATGTACATTATTATACAAACATTATTATACATTTTATATTCTACATTAATGTGGTTTTGCCTTCCAAAGCACATTACATTGTTTTATGAGGATTTTTCAGCCCTGGCTGAAGAGTGTGAATTCCTAATTTAGCAAAAGCTGAACTTGGACATCAAGCAAATTCACTAATAAATAAATAAATAAATTAAATAAAACAAAATAAAAGTATTTTATGGATCTGCTTAAACTTAGTGTTTATTGCCCACCCAGCCAGCATTGTTTCCTAAATTATCCCATACTCCATCCATCCATTTTCTTCCGCTTATCAGGGGTCGGGTCGTGGGGGTAGCAGGGAGGCCCAGACTTCTCTCTCCCCAGCCACTTTGGCCAGCTCCTCTGGAAGAATCTCAAGGCGTTCCCAGGCCAGCCAAGAAACATAGTCCCTCCAGCATGTCCTGGGTCTTCCTCTGGGTCTCATCCTCATGGGAAAAAAATGTAAATGTGCTAAATACTGTCATAAATGCATTGAAAAAATTGTGCTCTGCACCCATCACACATGAGTGACTCCCAAGTAGAGCAGCAGACAGTTATTTAAGTGCCCGGGGAGCAGTTGGGGATTAGGTGTCTTGCTCAAGGGCACCACAACATGTGGGCATTGTTGGTAGGTAATCAAATTTGTGATTTTCTGTTTTCGTCGGCTACCTTTCCACAGCTGCCGCAGTACTCATTCTTGGTCAAGAGCCAGTTCAACTGTTAGCACTCGGGGCAAACTTAGGTTGAGAATTTACATGGTGATCTGGCATTTTTACAAACAGTAATGATTTCAGTAAATGATTAACCTCATTAAAAACTATACAGCTGGACCTGTTGATTTTATAGCTTAATAAAATGGCTTATAAACATCTCCATCCATCCATCCAGCCATCACTGTGTGAGAGGTGGGGGACACCCTGGACAGGTTAGAAGTCCATCACAGAGCCACATAGAGACAAACGAGACAAACAACCATTCACTCTCTCACTCACACCTAGGGACAATTCAGAGTTACCAATCAGCCTAACATGCATGCTTCTGGTCTGTGGGAGGAAACTGGAGTACCTGGAGAAAACCCACACATGCACAGAGAGAACATGCAAACTTCACCCAGATGGGCCCCCAGCCAGGATTTGATCCGGCGACCTTCTCGCTGATGCAACAGCTCTGAGCTGCCGTCCCGCCCCCTTTTAAAATCACTTTAGTCAAAAATAAATCAGAACAAGAACAATGTCACTTTGCATTTTAACAACCTTTCAAAATGGTATAGGAGCCATCAGATTTGAAGCTTGTGATTATCCCACCAATCAGCATGGAAGAGGAGACGTATATCTTGGACACGCTGACAAAGAATTCAGGGTCAGCACAAAAACATGAGGTAGACAACCATGCACACACACACACTCATGCCCAAGGTCAACTTAGACTCTCTCTTTAACCTAAACATACATGTTTTGAACTGTCAGAAGAAATTAAAGCACCTGGAGAAAACTCACATGAGAACATGTGAACTAGAAATTAAAAGTCCCATTCAAACATATTTTGCTCTGAAATTAGTTTTAACAGCTAAACCAAATATAACATTATTTAACATGATCTAAAATAACAAAACACAAAAAATTCTAGTACCATACATTGCTGAGTATCGAAAGTAAAGTTTGAAGATATAAAATGTATTACCAACCCACTCTATCACAACAAAATTGTGTAGCAATCAAGTGATTTCCTACATTATCGCCGCAGAAACACCAGCAACAATTGACGAAACTGTTTTCGGAAAACAAATCATGTTTTTCGAATCATAAACAAGTACTTGTCATGTCTCGTGAAGTTTTACTGAAGCAGTTGACTGTGAAAAAGTAACCACAAGTGAAAAAAATCTCAAAAGGAAGAAATGGAGAAATTGTAGTCCCATGAATAGTGTCAAAATTATGTTTTTTTTTCTTATAATCTAACAGTTAATCTCTTAACCAAGATTTGGTATGGGCAAGGTGTAGTTAAAATGATTTGGTTGACACATCAAAGCTAATTTGAGACCCTTTTTACACTACTTCAGATTTTTTTTATTTACTAAATAAAATCCAAACAGATTATTCTAACAAAATAAATTATAAAATACCCATTTGACACCTGCAAGAAAGTCCACATTAACAAAGTAAAATAAAAGAAAGGATTAGCATTCCTAGCATCACTGGTGGACAATTATTCACATTCTGACTCACACTTAGATTTGTCAGTTACCATAATAAACTACCATTATTGCTATTTTAATACCCAGAGTAGTACAATTCAAAGTAAGAGAGTCACACACACAGTTAAGTAAAAGGTAAGTGCTTTTATTTACAGGTGATGGAATGGTAGGGAGCACAGGAGGCTCTGTAGACAATAGATATTGGTGAGTATAATTCTTATTTGATCTTGAGAAGTCAGAAGTGAATGAATAGTTTAGCTTAGAGTTCTTTTGTTGTCTTGCAGATCCAGAGTGAAGGATGAAAGAATCCAGGATCTGACAAGGCAGAGGTGTAGGTGAGTAGCAGGTTTGATGGAGAATGGCAGGACGGACTCAAGGCCGACAGGAGTTATGGCACAGATATTTCACTAGGAGATCCAAGGAGGATTTAAACACTAGGGGGCAAGGATGAAAGGCACAATGAAAATTCAAGTTGTTATTTCTCACAGAGAGAATTTTTTCTCAAGCTGTAGAATTATTATGAATCATATCAAATGTTCCAATGGTGAGAAGATCATTTGACCAGCCTTATATACCCTGGAGATCATAAGCAGGATGGAGAAAACCTGCTGCTTGTTTATCACCACCCTGCCACTGAGGACCCTGGAAAACTGGTGGTTTGTGGAAAATTCCAGAAACCCCACAGTAGCTCCCACTTCGGCATATCCTCTTGGCGATGACGGGTGCTTTTTTGGATGGACTCTATAAGATAAGATAAGATATGACAGAACTTTCTTGATCCCGCAGGAAATTGTTGATAAAAGTCTGTAATGAGACTGGCATCAAGGATGAATGACCTAGGGATCCAAGATCGTTTGTCTGGAACATATCCTTCCAAGTCTATCCTGTCTATAAGGTATTGGTGGCTGTAACCCCTGAAGCATACATCTAGATAGCAGCATACAGTGAAGGCCAGAGGGTGATTGTCGAGTCGGGGAGGTGGAGGGAAGTTGGCAGGAGGGCACAAGACTAGTTTAACTTGAGAGACATGAAATTTTGGATGGATTCTCATAGATGATGGTAACTGGAGTCTGAATGTAGGGTGATTAATGATTTTAGCACTGGGTAATGGACACTAAAGAACCTAGGGGCCAAGTTTCTGAGTGTCTTAAATCTGGATGTCATATATGGAGAGTCATACCTTCAGGCCATCCTAACCGTTGGGAGCTGGGGAGCCTTGTCTGTTGGCAAACATTTATATTGCTTCACAGTGCACATAAAGGCTTCCTTTGCTTGATGCCAGATTTTTGGTCATCAACAGAAATGATGCTGTACAGAGGGAATTGAGATGACAGACTCCTGGCTAGGCAATAACCATGGTGAGTATCCCAGGGAGGCCTCAAAAGGGGAAAGCCCAGTTGCAGATTAAATAAGTGTGTTATGAGCATATTCAGTCCAAGCAAGATGTGTACTCCATGTGGATGAGTTATTGTCAATCATGCACCTTAAAGCTGACTGCAGCTCCTGGTTACAACATTCAGTCTGACCGTTGGACTGAGGGTTGTAGCCAGATGTTAGAATAGAGGAGGCCCCTGAGACACTACAAAAAGCATTCCAAAACTGGAAGAAAAAAAAACTGGGGACGACTATCTGAGACAATGTCAATAGGGTTGCCATGGACACAAAAAAATATGATTAACCAGGAGTTGGTCTGTCTCGAAATCAGTAGGGAGCTTAAAGAGAGGGACAAAATGGACTGCTTTAGAGAATCTTATCAATGATAGTGAGGATGACTGTGTTACCTTCCAAGGGAGGCAAAGTGGAAATGAAGTCCAACACAATGAGGGACGAAGGGCATCCAGGGGTAGGTAAAGGGAAGGAGAAGGGAAGTCTGAGATTGTCATCATTGTATGTTCCCATACAATGATGAAATTAGTTATCTGCATTTAACCCATCAGTTGTGAGATACACCCAGATGAAGTAGTGGGCTGCTACAGTACGTAAGCACCCGGGGAGCAGTTAGGGATTAGGTGTCTTACTCAGAGACACCACGACATGTGGGAATGGCTGGGAGTCGAACCACAACTGTCTGGTCCCAAGTCGGCTGCCCTACCTCTACCCCATCTCGGCCCCAACCAATGAAGGCTGAAGGAGTCTTACCGGAGGTTGATTACTACTCATGCTTCGTGTTCAGGTAGGGCAGTTGGAAAGACCACAAAAAGTGTCTTCTATTGAAGGATAACATGTGTCTGGAACCAGGATGACAAGAGGTAATGGTCCATTCTAGGAACTTCCCTTGACAGGCTCAGGGACAAAGAGTTTACCAGGAGGACCAGTACTAGAGTCAGGTTCATCGTTTTGATCCTCCTTGATCAGCCGCTCAATGTCCCATGTCATAACTTCAACCATGAAGGAAATGAGAATGTTTCCTCTGGCAAGATGATCAGTGGACGAGGATTGTCAGGTGAGAGAATCAGGTTTAATATTCTTAGACTCTGGCCTATGTGAAAGTAAAGTTAAACCTAGTGAAGAATAGTGACCATCAGGCCTGTCATGAGTTCATCCTTTTAGAATTTTGGATTTAGGTTAAATTCTTGTGCCCAGTCCAGATGAAAAATGAACTTTCTGAACCCTCATACCAATGTCTCCACTCTTCCAAGGCTAGTTTAGTGGTTGATAGTTCACAATTTCCCACATCATAATTCTCTCTTTGACCTCTGAGAAATTACTGTTCCGACTCCAGAGTTTGATGTGTCAACCTCCACAACGTACTGGCATTTCATGTCAGGATGAGTCAAAATAGATTCAGATGTAAATAGCCTCTTTCACTCACAAAACGCAGAGTCAGCCTCAGGAGTCCAGGAGAAAGAGCATAGTGTATATGTGAGTTGTGTGAGAGGGGTTGCCGTGTGACTGCAGTCCTTGATAAAATGCCTGTAGAAGTTAGCAACTCCCAAAAAACACTGGAGTTGTTTACTGTTCTCTGGAACAGACCACCCGGCCACAGTCTTGATCTCTTCCAGATCCATCCAAACCTGCCCACTCGAAAATTAAACCCAAAAGTGACAGGGAGGAAATGTGGAACTCATATTTCCCAACCTTAATCAATAACTGTTTCTCCAGTAGGCATTGTAACACTTCTCAGACATGATCAGTATATTGCTCAGGATCCTTGGAGTTGATGAGAATGTCATCTAATCAAACAAACACAAAAATATTTAGAAAGACCCAGAGTGTATTGTTAACAAGAGCTTGGAAACTGCTGGGGGCACTGATTAAACCAAAATGCATCACAATGTATTTAAATGGCCCAGGGGGGTCCTGTAGGCTGTTTTCCACTCATTTCCATCTTTGATTCTCACCAGATGGTAGGCATATCTTAAGTCCAGCTTAGAAAAAATGGTGGCTGGATGTAATTGTTCATGAACTGAATCAATAAGAGACAAAGGATGCTTATTTTTAACAAGGTCCTCGTAGTCTGTACAAAATCTTAATGGCTTGTCCTTCTTAACAACAAAGAAAATACCAGGTCCCATGGGTGAGGTTGGAAGGTCAAATTATACCAGAAGCCAGGGACACATTGATGTAATTAATTGCACATGGTCTCCTTCTCAGAGATATTGTACTGTACAATCTGCTGGTAGGCAGAGGGGCATCCAGAAAGAGATTGATGGCACAGCCATATGGTCTATGGAGTGGCAAGGATAAGGTATTTGCTGAACACAGAAGCAAGATTATGGTAAATAGATAGGATTTTAGACAAGTAAACTATCTCTGGGATCTCCGGATCTTAACCAGAAGTGGTAATGGCTGAGCATAAACAAGTATCTAAACAGAACTCCATCCCTCTATCATTTTCTTAACTCAACTGATTATAGGTTATGTTTAAGAAGTCACAGGTAGCCTAAAATAAATTGGGAAGTAGGAGAATCAAAAACAAATAACTTATCCTCCTCATGGACGGTAATCAGAGATGACTCGATTTGGTTAGTAATCTTGGTTAGAGTCTGACCTTTCAGGGCAGCAACATTGAAAGTTCTAAAAACTGTGTTAAATCTGATGTGTGCTGCAACAGGAGGACCTATCAGGATTTATTCCAAGTGCTTCTTTATTGAGTATGAATAGTTCACGAGATAAAGACCATCTTAGACTACGTCAAATAGATCCGACATCTCACATCTTGTTAAAGTATAGAGGAACCTTTAGAGACGCTCTCTGAAGTGCAGCTCTTAATTTCTCACTCCTTTGCTGTGAGTTGTCTGCACACTTTGGAAGCCAGACTCGACCAACAGGAAAATAAAACAATATTGCCATGAACAAAGTCCCACAGAGGTATTGTTGCATTTCGACAACAGAGCCCTATCAGATTTAAAGGAGATAAATGTACCATAAAACAGGGATTTGTGTTGCTAAGCTTTACAGAAAACAAGTTGTAAGTTTCAAGAATAATTCCTTGAATCTGAGTCAACTGTACGCCGCAATAAAACTGCTCAAGTGTAAAAGGGAAATATGAATTAGTCATCTGTGCAGAAAATGGAAACTCTGGTGTTTTTCTTACTGTGTCACATGACGTTAAGATAATCATTAAAGCATTCAGCTTTGGTTGCAGATCAGTGTAGAAATAAAAGTACATTGCTTGTAGAAGTTTATTTTTTTCTAATTTGGTAACAATGCTGGTGGTGCAGTTGGTAGAGCTGCCGCCTCACAGCAAGGTCGCCGGATTGTGTCTCGGCTGGGGATCTTTCTGGGTGGAGTTTGCATGTTCGCTCCGTGCATGCGTGGGTTTCCTCCGTGTACTCCGGTTTCCTCCCACAGACCAAAAACATGCATGTTAGGCTGATTGGTAACTTTAAATTGTCCCGTGAGAATGAGAGTGAATGGTTGTTTGTCTCGTTTGTCTCCATGTGTCCCTGTGATGGACTGGAGACCTGTCTAAGGTCTCTTGCACAGTGATTGCTGGATATGGGCACCAGTGACCCCATGACCCAAAAAGGAAGAAGCAGGTAAAGATAATGATGGATGGGTGGTAATCATGCTGTCCTGCAGCGTAGGCTCAGACTTTTTTTTCAAATTCACTTGATTGCTATAAAGCCCAGTAACCAAAACTTAAATTTCTCATATCTGAACAGAGTTCTTGACTCTTATGTTGGAAATGTTTTTTTTGTTGTTGTTGTTGTTGCTATTTTCTCTGTAAAGGGATATTGTCTAATTGTATTTTTTCTATTTCAGAATTAAACTGAACGTGATTGAAACTGTGTAAAGTTTCGCCCATTAACGTAAAGTTGGTGAGACTTTTTCTTCATATCAAATGGAAAAAAAAATGGAAGGGAAGCAAATCCTTTCATTTATTTCTAACCCAGTTTGTCCCACTTGTCTTCCACAGGGATCTACTCTTTACTCCAGTCGGTGTCTAAAGGTGAAAAACAAACCCAAAGCCGAGAACTGCTGTGACATGGCAGAGGTGAAGGACTTCTTGTTGACTTCCCTCCACATTCATGGTGGGAAACTGCCTACGCCGTTACACGAGTTGACTGGTTTGATTGAACCTGATGCCGTTCGGATACTTGCCTTTCTCATAAGACTATATTAACCCCATGCTTTTGAAAGTGACAAAGCTCTAGCTGATAACCTACAACCTTCCAACCCTGCACCTCCAAGCCCTGGATTGTCTGGCTCCGAAAGGTCATCCATCAGAACCTGCTGCTTCTTCAACCCTGTAGGGAAAACTGCTTATTTATCAACTTGTTTTTCAAGTCTCCTGTTGATTTAAGGTTTCCTCTTCAAAGAGCAAAGCTGAGAGTGATTGCTGCCCGGGACATCTTTTAGAAACTGAGACATGATTTACTACCTCTGGCGACCCACATGTCAACCACATCATCAACAGTTTCCTAGTTTCCTCTAATTCTGAGATTTTTCCAAAGGAATATTAGTGTTAAGCCTCGTAGTTCCAAACTTTAGCCTGGTTTAAATACGTTCCCAAAGGGTTGCGTAATGATGTACTTATTTATTGATGGCACTCAGCTGCTGCCGTACCTGCAGCAAAATTGTTTAAAGCAATCTTTTAAGAGCACCTTTATTCATGGGTCACATTTAGAGAAGAATTTGTCTGCTAACACATTGTAGACCTGAAAACACCTTCATCTATTTTTCTTTCTTTTTTTTTTTTAACCCGCACCTGGTTCCTATCTCCATCAGTCACTGTGGCGGGGTGCACCCTGGACAAGTTGCAAGTCCATTAAAGGGCTGAAAACACATTCTGCCTGAAAAGATTACTTTTTCGTGTACATTGTTGTTGGAATACCGGTATATGATTCTGGCAATTCTGAAGGTGTAAATTAATTATAAAAAGTTTTTAAAAAATCATGCTGCTTTAACTAACTTACATATACACTGTTAAAATTCGCAATGAAATTCTGCTAACCAGCACCAGGAATGACTTCTGTGGATCAACACGTTTGGTTAAAACTAAGGTGAGTTTTTAGAAACTCGGGCATTGTGCACATGAGAGAGAACCATGAGTCTATCATGAGAAAATACTCAGCAGTGTCTCACATTTTACCAGGCACAGCTTGTTAATCAAGACTTTTGATGGCCATTTTTATATAAAAGTGAAATAAACCAAACTAATTAAAAATATATGATTTAGAAACATCAGACATACTACTAATGTATTTATAAATAACTTTTTTTTTTTTTTTTTTTTTACAAGATATTGGTTTTTGACTGTGAAGTTATCAAATGTACTCACAATTTTAACTCGTCCGGTCTTGACTGAGCTTTAGGGGCAGATTTAATTATGCTCTGTGCCTGTTGCAAAGTCACTTTTGTAGGGGGTGTAACAGTACAAGTACTCGTACTGACGTCAGGGTCCAGTACATGCAATCAGATGAAGAAATTAATGGTTACAGGCACCACTCCCATCTAAAATTTGATTTACTCACCCTTATTTTCACTAACTGTCATGGAACAGAGGATGACACTGTCTAAAGCACTCTACATCGAAGAAAAGCAAGAATAGAGCAGATGCACAAAAGAGCTGTGTGTTGCAGAACAATGTGGAAACGTTTTGTTTCCAGTGACCTACAGCAGCAGTGAAGAGCGCAGGAGTACCAGCAAGAGTTGGATGTATGGAAAGTCAAAAGGGTCATTATTTGTGCTCTTCGAAACCCCATCTGGTGTTAACTCTAATAAATATTCCACCAAGCATTTAATAAATGCTCAGTGTGTGAGCTGCACACTAACACTCTCAAAGGAGCGTTTGACGTTATATTTATTTACATGGAGAAATTGTATGTTTTTGTATTAGCTTTTGTTTTGCTTTAAGTTTAGGCCAAAATAACTAAAACCAAACACTCCTTGTTTGTACTGTTTTCTTAATAAAATAAAAGATACCTTTCAGTTTTGGAGTTTATTAGACTTTTTGTTTGACTTGTAGCCTGGAGGACAATTTCAAGTACAAAATGGATGAATAAGACAGTAAACTGGGGCATTTCGTTATTTTTTTATTTGCCATGAACTTACTAGCTGACAAGTCTTACCATTGCTGTACACGTCCTGTTACTTTAGAGCAGAGGTTCTCAAAATTTGGGGGTTCAGCGACACCCTCATAACTCTCATCTTTATTGAATCCTTTTCTTCAATTTGTCACTTTAATGCAATGGAAGTATTTGTGTAATATAAATACTTAAGACCTGTTCTTTAATGGTGTTGATACAATTTATACTTTTAAACATGGGGGTTTTTTCATTCAAGACACTTAATTAACAACATTTTTAATTTCAACTTCCAAAAATTACAGTTTTGAGAAAATTAACAGCATCAAAAATCACCTTAAAACTTTACCTATTCACATAATGAACATGAATGCATCGCCACTTCATCAAATTATTACAG
>JARVGS010000002.1:6208181-6223311 GCA_031762315.1 Hypsolebias antenori
CGATTTACGAACGGTTCTTAGGTCCGGAACCCGTTCGTAACTCGAGGACTACCTGTATATATATATATATATATACAGTATATATATATATATATACACACATATACTGTATATATATGTATGTCTGTATGTACGTATATGAATTTGTAAACCCCCATCATTTGAGGAAACAATGCTTTCTAGTTTTCATAGTACTTAAAATTACAGTTTCCTCAAATGACTGAGATGGCCTTTAGGGTGGCCTAAGATCAATCTGTGGCGGACACCATTGGCCATATTTCTGTGTTTTAGGAATTCAAATGCTGTAGCAACATGTTTCAGGGTATTCTGTCTAAACCTTATTTAATAAGACACAAAACGACAGAAGTGAAAGCAGTTTTCACGGTGACTAACACCACTGTTCTCCCACGAGGCAGCCATGTTGGATTTGAGGTCAGATTTAGTTTGTAAGCTTTGATTTTTTTATGTCAGAATACTAAATTCAAGGGGAATTCATTCATCCATCCATCCATTATCTTCTACTTGTACTGAAGTCGGGTCGTGGAGGCAGCATCTTGAGCAGGAGGTCCAGACATCTCTCACCACAGCCACCTCTTCCAGCTCTTCTGGGAGGACCCCAAGGTGTTCCCAGACCAACTGAGAGACATAGTCTCTCCAGTGTGTCCTAGGTCTTCCGTGGGGTCTCCTCCCAGTAGGACATGCCCGAAGCACCTCACTAGGGAGGAGCCCAGAAAGCATCCTTACCAGATATCCGAACCACTTCAACTGTCAACTTGAGTTGAGTAGTTGAGTAAATCCAGTAGATTTTTCTGGTGTTGAACTCAGAAAAACACCGTTTATCATGTTTGCAGTTAAGGTTGAGCCCAGTAGCAGACTGAGAAGGACAGAGCCAGGTGTACAAAAGGTAAGTGATTTTATTTACAGATGCAGCAGCTTCACGGCTGGAAGGGAAAAGAGACAAGGTGAGTATCTTGTAAAGTTGAGATTTGCAGCGAGGGTTGCTCAAAAGTAGATAGCTCTCTCTTACTGGTATGTCTTGTGGATGAAGCCAGAGAGGAGGAGGAGATGAGGTTCTAGGTTTTCCGTGGGAGAGAGTTGAAGATCCAGAGGAGGTGAGTATCAGAGAAGAGAGGAGCAGGTTGTTTCTGGTGGAGCGTTGTTGAGTTCAGGTATTTGTCTGGTTGTTTAAAGCAACACTGTCATCGAGCCATGAGGAGAGAGGTCTAGGAAAACTCATACGTTAGACTGATTGGTAACTCTAACGTCCCTACAGGTGAGAGTGAGCGAGTAGATGGTTGTTTGTCTCGTTTGTCTCTATGTGTCCCTGTGATGGACTGGAGACCTGTCCAGGGTGTCCCCCGCCTCTCACAGTGATTGCTGGACATGGGCACCCGTGACCCCTGCGACCCGAAAAAGAAGAAGCGGTTAAAGATAATGGATGGGTTTTATTTAGTTACCTATTCCCCTTTTTCCCTCTCTCTGTCTCCTGCCTTTGTCATTAGCTTTGCTCAGTGGCCCTGAAGTGTAAATGAACATGTGAAAAAATGGAATTACATTTGAAAAAAGTTATGTTTGAAAAAAAGGGATTAAATTAGGGGGAAAAAAATGAATTACATTTGAAAAAAACTGAATTACATTAAGCCAAAACGTAAGTGGTGTTTTTTTTTAATTATTATTCTTTTTTTAACAACATAGAACTACAGAACAATGCACAGTAACAAGATACAAATATAAACTCTTGTGAAGGGTGTGGGGTCCGTCTACCATTTGTTCTTTTGTTTTTTTAATTGAGAATCTAAAATAAATAATAATAATAAAAAAACACTACTTATGGTTTGGCTTAATGTAATTCCATTTTTTCAAATGTTTCCCCCCCCCCCAAATTTAATTTCGTTCTTTGATATGTAATTCCGTTTTTTCAAATGTTGTTCATTTACACCTCATGGCCACTGTAGCTTTGACATTTTTCACAAAACACTTTCAGCTGAAAAAAACCCCAGATGATCCAACTTTTCGGAGACATTGTGGTCATCACAACAATAGCTAAAGTTGCACGCAACCACATCTTAGAATTTATTTTCCAAAACATAAAAAATAAAAAACATCCCACTAGAAAAATACCTAATCAGCAAATGCCTTCAATGTCCCATCTCTTGTTTGTTCTTTAGGAAATGGCTGCATTTAAGCTGGCAGCTTTGCAAAAGGCCTTGGATGCTAGCGTGCCTGCATCAGAGTTAGAGAAGGCTAATAAGCAGTACACAGAGCTTACAGTCAAATACAGAGACCTGCTTGGGAGGGACAGCTGCTTCATACAGAGAACCACCAACCTTGAACATTTGGAGGTATTAAATCACAAAGTGTTTCCATGACATTTTCAACATGTTTATCTGTTTTATTTGTCAACTGACTTTTCCTTCCTCTCAGAGTGAAAACAAATCTCTTCAAGAGCAAATTTCTTCTATGAATAAGGAGCTGGAGCTCACCAAGGAGAAACTGAATACCTTAGAGCAAGCACGGGAGGACGTCCATTCCACTGGTAAAGAAACAATAGCGCTCGCTGTAGCTGTTTCCATATCATAATGAAGCGTGTGGTGTTTTGCTTACTTTGCATATGAAATGGGTTATAAAACAGACAATGCTACTAAAAAGCTAGGATAAGAAGACCCAACTGAATGTGTATTTCAACACCCAGCTGTTTTAGTAAAGGTCATGTACAAGTAGAACTCAAGGCAACCCCTGTTTTGATCTCAAGGATTATCGATGCCACAAGACATGCCAGGGGGTTGACTGGCATTTGTTTAACTGCAAAGCATCTTTTTGAGCATTGTTGATATAAAGTAGGTGGTATCACACAGCTCATGTACATTCAGTTTATGATTGCTCGCTGGATTTAAGCTGTGGCTGGCAATGTTTTAATTGAGTTCAATTCAGTTTATTTATATAGCACCAAATCACAACAAAGTTGTCTCAGGGCACTGACCAGGAACATTCACATACATAGAAAAGCCAATTAGTAAAGTTTTCTATCTAAGGAACCAGCAGACATGTGGAATATTGGCTTCTTCACAGTTTCCCATCCTGAACAAGCACAGTGGCAACAGTGGAAAGAAAAAAAAACCCCTCTTTTTTAAAAGGAAGAAGCCTCCAGCAGAACCAGGCTCAGGACGAACGGCCATCTGCTTTGACGGGCTGGGTTTGAGAGGAACAGGAAGGAGAGGCAAACAAACACAAAATGGCAGGTCCAGATATAGGTCCAGGTGTACCTGAAAGACAAAAACACATGTCATGGATATAAAAAATAATTACAGATACAAAACTGGTTGAGCAGAGTACCGTAAGTAAAGACAGTAGCATATTGAAGAAATGTTTGTCCTCCAGCAGTCCAAGCCTATAGCAGCATAACTAAGGGACAGCTCAGGAAACCCAAGCCAAACCTAACTATAAGATTTATCAAAAAGGAAAGCGTTAATCCCAGTCTTAAAACTGGACAATGTGTCAGCCTCACGGACAGAAACTGGAAGTTGGTTCCATAAGAGACGAGCCTGGTAACTGAAGTACTTCCTCCCATTCTACATTTGGAAACTCTAGGAACCACAAGTAAACCCGCAGTCTGAGCGCAAAGTGCTCTGTTAGTAAAAGATGGAGTATTATTATCCCAAATATAAGATGGAGCTAGGTTGTTGAGAGCTTTGTAGGTTAGATGTAAGATTTTGAATTATATTTGGGACTTGACAGGGAGCCAGTGGAGAGAAGCTAAAACTGGAGAGATATGATCTCTCATACTAACGCCAGTTAAAACTCTGGCAGCAGCAATCTGGATCAACTAAAGGCGTTTTAAAGAAGTATTTGGACATTCAGTTAATAAACCATTGTAATAGTTCAGTCTAAATGTGACAAATGCATGAACCAGCTTTTTCTGCATCATTTTTAGATGAGATGTTTCTCATTTTTAATTTTAAGATTCTCATATCGGCAGTAGAAATTCAGAGTAAAATGTTATCATCTGCACATTGAATGTCAATCAAAACTAAAAGGTTTTTTTCTACCCATTAAGAACAATCAGTGCTACATTGTGTATAAGGCTAATCTGAATTGCATTAAAACAGTAAGAAATTGTTTTGATTCCAACTAAGTTTGGATGCTTATACAGCCTTGTCGTTTAACTTAAGAAAATCTCAGTTTTGTTGTATTTTTTTTTTTTTTTTTTGGTCTCTCTTTCTGAACATATATTTTAAATCCGGCACAGAAACGGGCGTGGCCAAGGTAGACAAGGCATCATTCAACAACGATATGGTATCTGCCGCGAGACAAATCACCACTTTAGAGATGAAGGAGCTGAATGAGAGACACAGAGCTGAGCACGCCCAGAAAATGTACGAGCACATGAGGATCTCCTTCAGACAGGTGGAGGAACGGAACGCGGAGCTGGAGTCCAAGTTTGCAGACGTAAGAGATTTAGTTTTCACTGTCGTGTGCTAAAGACGTGCACATGAACGTGAGTGAGTTGTAATAAAATTCTTGAAAACTTAAATATTTTAAATGTTTTTGTACCATAAAAATACAGAATGATGGGGGGTGATTTACAATAAGCCTGGGCAGAGTTCCATTCATGTCACCAGTTTTATTTATTTCTAACAACTGCAAGGCTCGGCAGTTTCATCACTTGCAAAGACGTCGTTTACACAAGAATGTCTTTATCTGTTTGTTTTTTTGTCCCTTAGTTGACCAAGATGAATGAGGAGGCCCAAAGGATTGAGCGGGAGCTAAGAGATAAGCTGGCAGACAGCATTAGCAAAGCTGTAAGCGATGCTGATAGAGCCAAGATTGTAGAGCTGGAGAAAGCAGAAGCAAACCTCCGCATCGAGGTTTTGAAGTACGTCCAAAGATGCCCCGTTGTCAGATTTATTGTTTATAATGGCACCTAAATTTCGCTCTTGTTGAATCTGCATATGCAATCATTGATAATAAATTGTAGACGCAAGAATGTTTTTTGAAATCATAACAAAGATAAGATTGTCTTGGTTGGAGTTAAAATATTTAGCGTGGGTGGGAATCAACATATTAAAGGGATAATCTGCACATTTGAAGTGAAGTGGGGTTCTGCAGAAAAGTGAGATAGCATTTTGAACAACCTCAGTTTGGAGAAATAACAGAACTGTTGTACTTATGGAATAGATAGTGGAAGCAGAATCAGTGACAAAGTGGATTGCTGTCATCCAAAAGTTTCAATCTTTTATTTTATTTTATTTTATTCAACCTTTATTTATACAGGTTAGTTTAAACGAGTCACGAGGACTCATTTCTAGAGAGACCTGTTTTAGAAAGACAACATATAAAGTACAGACAACTATAAACAACAATAAAAAAGCAATTAAATAAAAAATAGTTTTATAATTTCATGCAGAATCAATAAAGTTCTTATCTTTTAGAAACACTGTCACTGTTAGCAGCATGGTCCTGTCTGCAGAATGGTTCTTTTACCAGTGAGTTTCTGTTAGTAGCATGTTCCTGCTAGCAATGCAGTCCTGTTAGCAGCGTGGTCCTGTTAGCAGCGTGGTCCTGTTAGCAGCGTGGTCCTGTTAGCAGCGAGGTCCCGTTACCAGCGCGGTCGTGCTAGCAGCATGGTCCTCTTAGCAGCATGGTCACGTTAGCAATGTGGTCCCGTTAGCAGCGTGGTCCTGTTAGCAGCATGGTCCATGCTAGCAGCATGGTATTGTTAGCCGCATCGTCCTGTTAGTCGCGTGGTCCTGTTAGTACTGGTACATGGAATTTTTTGATTATTTTCAAGCACAAAAACAATCACTGCTCTTTCAGCTTGAACTTTTATGATGTGTCTGCTGGAAAAACAGTGACAAATGGCCACTTCCAATTAGGGTTTCTTCTGTTGTAAAACCACTCCAGTCCTAAATGTCCGAGTGATTTGTGCAAACTCTTATTATTTAAACTTGTGTATTGGTGTCACTTTTAAATTCCATGATTACTGTATTTCTGCAGAAATAATAAATTCCTGCCAGCCTGCATCAGAAGATCTACAACTAACTGTTGCCGTTGCACTTTGCTCCTGCAGATATTATGCAAATAACCACATAATGTGAAACTGATAGTTATGTAAATAAATGAATTAGTCTTGCATTAACCGTCATGATACTTTAAAGATTGGAGATGTTTTGTAAAACAGTAATGGTCCACTATGGCGTTTGTTGCATTCAGACTCGTAGTTAGCTCATCCTGTCTGTCAGTCCTAAACTCTATTTCTACCAACTGAGACCATTTAAAAGCGTTTTACATCTGTCAAGGTGTCACTTCTTCATAATTTTTGCAATTATGTCCACCTCAAAAAAGCCAGAATATCCTTTTAATATACTGATTAGAGTGAACCATCCTTTCAAACGTTGAAACTTTTAACTGTCAGATACATTTGCTTTTAGTTTGATACTTCAGCTTTAACGCAGCATGTGTTAACAGGCTTCAGGAAGTGTCAAATGTAGCCATGATGCAGGCGTCCACGCTACAGACCAGGCAGAGGTCTAACGATATTGAAGTAGAGGCTTTAAGAAGACAGATTCTGGACTACCAGGTAAATATAGTTGTTGATTTTTTTATTGTCATTTTGATAAGAATTTGCCAAATCAGAAACTTGCTCATGTTTTTCATTAGTTCCTATTTACTTTTGATGACATGGACTGTAGATTATAATTAGCTTATTGCAAAATTATTACATTTATAAATTCAGATGTCCTCTGTTGACCAAAATATGGAGAATTTCTATATAATGAATAGTTTTTGTGTTCTGAAAATATTGTTTTTCCACTAATGCACAAGGTCAACAATTGTTTGTGCCTTGACTACCAGGAAATTGTCAGAAGCGCATCTTTGTTTTTAATTCTCAATATTCCGCGTCAGATTTTTTAATTGTCTTGTTTTTCGGTCTTAAAATAAAATGTCGGAGTGCATCTAAACACCTAGTTACAGTTTCTTTGAGTTTCCAAAACAAAGTTGATAATTGGACATGTTGCCCGGGTGTAATATTAACTACACCGGTTTGTTAAGCATTCCATTCAAATGTGTTTTGTGTTTGTTTTTTATTCTCCAAAATCAGATATTTGTATATTTCTGTACAGTGATGAGGCACATAACTGTGTCCCTGCATACAACTCTGGAGGTTTTTTTTTTCTTTATCAGACATCATTAAATATGGACATAAATGTGCACAGAAACAGCACTTTTTAGCCACTCCTTAATCCTTTGGACAAAAACAAGCAAACTGACCAGTCAACTTAACTTTTAAAAACTAAATAAATCTGCTTCTTCATCCAAACTGTAAACCTTCAACCCAGCTGATCATTGTCACTCTTGCCTTTCTTGGTAGAGGGGGTCTAATAGTGATAGCCAAAACTTCTCAATGTTGGTTCAGAATATTTGCAACGAACGCCACAATGAAAAATCCTTAATCCTATACAGTAAAATGAAGAAATAAAACTACCACTTTACAATAAATCTCCCCTTATAGATGGCTAACAAATAGTTTATAGATACTTTATTAATTCCTCTATAAACACTTTATAAATCATTACTAAATGTTTATTAAGCATTAATTAAGGGTGACAGAGAGGCAAAACTGACCAGTTTCTCGCCAAATAGTGAGCCAAATCTGTTCACCTATATATTTCATCTAGAGCTGTTATATTAAACATTTCAGACTAAGTTACTACCTTGTAAGCACAAAAAGCATTTGTAAAACTATTTTTTTAGGATATAATATTAGTTGTAGATACTTATAATGCAGTGATAAAGTACAATATTATATCCTAAAAAAATGGTTTGCTAATGCTTATTGTGCTTACAAGGTAGTAACAGTCTGAAATGTTTACTATAACAAGTCTAGATGAAATACATAGGTGAACAGATTTAACTTATTATTTGGCAACAAACTGGTCAGTTTTTGTTTCTTTCTCACCCTTAATTAATGCATTATAAGCAGTTACTAATGATTTATAAAGTCTTTATAGAGGCATTAATAACGCATCTATAAACTATTTATTATTCATCTATAAGGGAGCCTTACTGTAAAGTGGTACCAAAAAAAAACCCACATTATTTTATTGTTGTGAAAAAGACAAAGTTTGTATAAATTCAAATAATTTATATTTCCAAAGTACATTTTCTTGAGGATCACTGGAGGCAAACCATAGTTACATCACTCATGGCTGTAGCCACAACAGAGCCGTAGTTTTGAACTAAGTCAGGGTAGTCTGAGGCAGGACAGTAGAATTAAAACCTAAAGAAGGTTGTTTTATACCAGCCAGTTGTACTTCAGTGGACTTCTGGATCTTTTTCTCTCAGTCACAGTCAGATGAGAAGACCCTCATTGCGAAGCTCCACCAGCACATCATAGCCCTACAGCTCAGTGAGTCTGTGGCTCTGGGAAAGCTGGAGGTTGCCACCACTCTCATCCAGCAGCTGGAGGCCTTTAAGCTGCGAGCTGAGCAGAAGTTGGACGCCAGTGAGCGCGAGCTGTTTTTCGCCCGCCAGGAGGGCCGAAATCGCTCCATGCACCTTAGGCAGACCATCCAATCACTCTGTAGGCAATTTGCTGGAGCGCTGCCACTCCGCCAGCAGGAGAAGTTCTCCATGACCATGCTGAAACTCCAGGAAGACCAGAAAAAGGTTCAGGAGGAGAGGAGGAAGGCTGAGGAGGAGAGGCAGAGGGCAGAAGGAAGGGCTGAGGAGCTGAAGCTGAGGCTACAGGGGCTGGAAGAGCTCATCGCAACACTAAAAAATAATAGAGGGGCTCAAAAGGTCAGTTGGTGATCATTTATTTATTTATTTATTTATCATGATGTCTGTAAATTTTCTGGTCTTGTGTTGTACTTCCTATTCATAAAACTGAACCTGACACAGTTAACTGAGTGGCACAAGAAGCTGGAGGAGGCTCATCTTCAGGAGCTGAGGAAAGGCAGGGAGCTGGTGGTCCAAAAAGAGGAGATCACATACCTTAAGAGACTTCTGGAAGAGCAGGACCGAACCATCCACTCACTGGAAGAGGATATCTTACAGCGGAACATTGTGAGTAACTTCTCACAGTAGTAATATGTGCAAAAACAATTTGTGACCTAATTGATTTATAAAATTTTACAGCTCAACATGTCTGCTCATTCTTACTCATGGAGAAAAGAACAAAAATAGATGTTATTTGAATTGTGGTGTCAGTACCAGATTCTAAAATTATTTAAATCTAATCTCAAGTGTACAAGAACCCAACAGATGACATCATGCTACTGGGTATTAAACAAAAGCAAAGCCAAAAAGAAAATAAGATATGTTGTTTAAAATTAAATCCACACCAAGATTCAACAATTTGCCATACTTGTTAAGTTATTTTTTTAATTGCCCTGTCCTAAAGTTTAATAAGAAGCTTTTAGGTTTTTTGTCATTTTCCTGAGCAATGAATGGTTTGACCTTGGTTGACCTTCACCGCCTTCAAGAATTCCTAAGATTTCAGCGCATATCAATAAGCAGTACACATTTAGTTTACTTGTTTACTTTAAATTAAATAAATATTTTCATATAGTTTTGTTATTTTTTTGCTAATTTCTTAATTCATAAAAATAAAGTCCAGTCAAATTATTTAAAATTTTTGTCTCGTGGCAGAAAGAGAAAGAGTGCCCATTGGTCAGGACTTCGCTGTTGTTAGAGAAGGCTGAGCTTAGTCAGAGTCTCCAGGATGAATATGTTTAATAGCTGACAGTAAGATTAACCAATCAGAATGCTGATATAGAGTGGGTGGGACCAAAATGCAGAACTCAGGACTTTCTTTTTTGACCACTTGTAATGCTTTCAGTTGCAACTTGTAAATTAAAACATCGACACAGAAATGATAGATTTTTCTAACAAATTATGGTTATCAAATTTAGGTTTACAGTGTTAATTTTCAAAATTAAAGTTTTTTGGTTTTATTAAATGATGAAATTTCACTGAAAGAGTAAGTTCTGGAGGTTACTATTAAATTTCATTGGAGTTGGAATTATTGAAATTCAGTGGTGGGCACAGTTCCACTAATCTGCTAATCGCAAAACTAACTTTCCATTTACCAGATTAGCATTTTCACTAATTTTGAATACTTTCAACAGAAATACCATCCACTAAATGTAAATCTGCCAAACTCAAGTCCACTTTTTTTTTTAAGTTCTCCACACTAAAAGTATACGGGATAATGTGATTTACACAGAGTGATGTTATGCTATGCTATGCAGAGTTAAGAAAAGCTGAGACAATCTCGTTGTGCCCCCCCCCCCCCATCTACCACAAACAGTCTCTGACTCATGGTGTCAGTTTACAGCCAATAACAGAGGCTTTTACATAAATAGCAAACCAGAACAGGAAAATAACTTGGAAAAACCCATTTTCACATTTAAAAACACCGTAAACAGTCAAAAACATTGCACTCATTCCTACCCAGCATGCTTTGCAATGCTCACATTGTCTCTGGGACATTTTTCTCTCACACATCTTTACTTTAATACAAACAGATTTATTACCGAGAGGATATTGATGATGGCCCACAGCAACTTTGTAGATAGCTTATAAAAGTAGTTAACCACAAAGAGGATCGCCAAAGTGAATTAGTTCAAATAGTAAATGACATGAGGGAGACGTGTGTTGGTTAAAAGCCTTGCAGCAGCATTCTGCACTGTCTGCAAATGATCAAGATCCTTATTGGCCAAACAAATGAAAAGACTTACAATAATCCAGACGGGATGTAATAAAAGCATGGATAATCATTTCTAATTCAATTTTTGACACAATAGGAAAAAAGCAGTTTCTGATTAATCCATGAGAATGGCACTGCAATGACATGGGAGAATCAAAAATAATGCCAAGGTTTCTGAGATTTGGTTTAATGGAAGATGCTAATACACCAGGGTGTTGCTTAATTTCAGTTATTTGATTGTAAGGAGCAATAGTTAAGGTTTCAGTTTTATCTCAACATGCAGGAAGTTGTCACTGAGCCACTGTTTGCTATTGCTAATACAGTTTAACAAGGAGGACAACTTGCGATATTCAGAAGGTCTGAAGGAACAATATAGTTGAATATCATCAGCTTAGAAATGATAAGACATGTGAAAACTGACATTATTTGGCCAAGAGGGAAAATATACAAAAGAAAGAGAATAGGTCCCAACACTGAACCCTGAGGTACACCACATAATAGGCTCTTGGATTCTGACATTATCTGTTTTGCAGAAACACTAATTGTGCTGCCAGAAAGACCACTCCAGTGTCAAGCCTGATAAACTGACTACATCTCGTAGCCTGTTAATCAAAATGCTGTGTTCACCAGTATCAAAGGCAGACGTTAGATCTGGGAGAACCATCACAGTGGATTCTCCAGAGTCGGCTGACATCAAAATATCACTGGAAACTTTAAGTAAAGCAGTCTCCATGGAGTGGAGCTTTCAAAACCCTGACTGAAATTTGTCATAGATCTCATATTTTTCCATGTGGGAGATGAGCTGCTCAGCCACTACTTTTTCAAGAAGCTTTGACAAAATCGGGATCTTGGAGATTGGCCTGTAATTTTCAAACTTTGTAGGATCCAGGTTTGCTTTTTTTAATAATGGCTCAACAACAGCACGCTTGAACGAGCTTGGAAACACACCTGTTGAAAGAGAAGTATTGCAAATAACTGCCACGCAAGGACCAATGACATAAAAACCCCCAAACCTTTTTAACATCGCCGAACGAATGTCATTTGGGCCGGTAGAAGTTTTCTTTTTATCAAACAAAGAAGAACCGTCACATAAAATCACTTGATCAAATGCAGTCATGAAATAAGAGTGAAGTGCCTGAAATAGAGTAATGGTACATTGATGGACAAATGGTTCCTCCGACATTATTGGCTTTCATCAGAAAAAAGTTAAGAAAGTCATTACTCTTATCTTTGGAGGATACTGGGAAGTAAAGACCAGATTATTTTTATGTTCTGATACATAAGACAAAGTATTCAGAAAGGTTGGACTTTCTGTTTTTGACATGACAGTAAGTCAAGAGGTCTGAGAAATGTCTTTTCTTGTCTGCATTAAGCTTCAAGTAGAATGCCAGCTTGCATGGGACCAACAAAAAGTAGAGCTGGAGAGTCAGCTGGATCACCATGAGAAGCAGCAAGATGAGGCTGTTGGCAAAGCAGAGAAGGTAAAACATTGCTTGCTTTCTTTTTATGGATCACTTTGATCAGAAATTAGATCCATTTTACACCAAAACAGTTTGAACTGCCAGTTATAAGTCTGTCTGAAACCTGTTGCTACCTTCCTAATCACTATATGTTGAACATTGTTTCAGTTTGTTGAATGTGCAGGATCACTCCCAGACCCATCACTGCCTCTTGCTCAGCAGTTAGAGTTTGCTTTTGGTAAAATTAGGGAGCAAGTTAGCACCATCGTGGACATTCAAGCCACGTGCAACAGTTTGGACAAGGCACAGTATTCAATCACTTTTCTTAGAATCAACACAACTTTTAGGCTAAATGAACATCACTTGCAGTGTTAATGTTTAATCATTTTTTTTAATTGACAGAAGTTGAAAGAGAAGGAAGAAGCGTTGTGGAAAGCACAGCAGAACATCACATCCAGGGATAAGGTGATCAATGAGCTGCGGCTCCGGCTCCCAGCTGCTGCTAACAGGGAACGCTTGCTCGCAGACCTGTCTGAGCGCAGAGACGACCAGTCGGACGGTCAGTCTGCCCTCAAGCTGGCCCATCAGACCATCAAGGATCTCCAAGCTCGAATCGACAAAAAAGAAGATGTTATAAAGAAATATCAAAACCAGATGGCCCAGACTAGACAGGTGCAATGATTCTGTTTTAAACATTTCTTTAAACATATGATTGTTATTTAGCTGTAGCTTTATGTGCAGCGGGGGGGGGGGGTGGCGTAAACAGGCTATAACGAGATGTCTGAGGCACAGTTCAGTACACTTCTGAACCACAAGGACATAATGCCTTTTTTTTGTTTAATTACACACACAAACACACACACACACACATTATCTTTACAAAAGATAAAATTGAAAAAGTCAGAGTACAATAGTCCCTCGATTATTGCGGGGGTTTTGTTCCAGACAACCCCACGATAGGTGAAAAACCATGAAGTAGGGACGTTATATTTATTTTAGTATTTATATATATTTTAGTGCTTTATAAACCCTTCCCACACACTTGCAATGTTCTAAACTCTTAAACATACGTCATTTTAACAACATGCGTATATGTACTGTACAGTGCTGGAAAATGTTACTCACCAGCTCTGCAGAAGCTCGGTTCAGTTTGGCTACCCTGCAGCATGATGAAACCCATGCTCCATCCAGGTTGATGTGCGCGTGCTGCTGCTCCAGGAAGGACACACCGTGCACACCGTGCGCAAGGCTGCCAAAAGATGTAGTCCACCACCTCGGCCCAGCGTGATCAGAACCAGGCGGAACCCCACCGCATTCTGTTTCCTGCAGCCCCCTGGATCCAGGTCACACTGAGTCCAGATCAACTGCAGACCAGATACTCACCAGTGCAGATATAACTTGATGGATGAGTTCATCTTCAGGATTATTTGAGACTTTCCTGCCAGTTCTGTGAGATTAATAGATCGATCGTTACTTCTGATTTTACGTTGCAAAACTTTCCCTCCATTTTTGCTGAAAGCAGCAGCTGGAAGCACTGTTGGCTTCTGGGTAGTATAGTTCTTTTTGACTGGCATTACAGTGTAGGCTTATTGAAAGAAAACTACAAAATGGCGGCGCCTGTCTGAAGTTTTTTTGGTTAACTTTTTATCCCGTACGGTCCCAGTCACGTGAGTAATATTAAAGTTGACAATCGTAGAAAACTTGCGAAAGTTGAACCGCGAAGGATTGAGGGACTATACTGTACATTGTCTTTTTATCCCATTTAAAGTAAACCGTGTCAAGTTTTACAATTTCTAAAATGAAAATATAACTTTCTTTGTTAGAAAAATCGTCCAAAAAGCACCGCCATCTTCCAGACTCTGTTTTGTGCATGTGCTGCACTCAGCGCAGCGCTGAGCCTGTGATCCACAGGTGGAAGAGAAGTTGACTCCTCACACATGTAATCACACAAACCTCTGTGCGTTTGTGTGACGTCTTAAGTCCTGTGCACTGTGCCCGCTCTGTGGAAAACTTCTCTCAGAACAACTGAAATCAGCTGTTCAGTAACTGAAATCATTCATTTCTTGACTTGATTTTCTGTGCTGGGGAGCTTGGCGGAAGGCGAACCTGTGACCTCCTGGCTGTGATGCAACAGCTCAAATAACTGTGCCAGCCTGTAATTACTGTAATCAAATTATTTGTATTTTATTTTAAAGTCAAGTTGTGGCTTTCCTAAATGCTGATCTCTGCTCAGTGTGGGATAAACATGAACGCAGGCGTTGAAGGAGCCACCGCCTGAATCTTTAATCTTCAATCATTTTAAGAACAAACACAGATTCTTGTTATTTATTTCCCCCTCATCAGAAAATGTGATGCCAGAGTTGTTCTCTGATGAAGTTGCAAATGTGAATGCTGTGGCTAGAAAAATTAGCTCTTTCCTGGATATTTTGGTCTCTCTTGAACTTGGGTATAGCACCCTCCCTGCACAGGGCACACAATGTCCATAGCATATTATATTTGAAGAGAGATGTACCGTAATGACCTGCAGTAGATCACGTTCTTTACTCCTTTTTCTGTTGTGGAAGTTAGCAAAAACAAATATAAAAACAAATAAAATAAAGCATGAGCATGCTCCTTGGACAAAGGAGAGATTGGTGCAAATTCATGCGAGGTTACACCCACAAGTAAAAACTAAACTTGTTACTGAAAATGAACAGTAAGTGACTGCCGAGGACAGCCAGAGGCAAATCCAGAGTCCTGAAATGATGGCAGAATGTTTATTCAGCTGGGCTCCTCTGAAAAGTCTGTGGAATTCCTCAGTAGAAGGATTGGGAGGGTGAGAGAGCGTCAGGTTTACAAAACTTCTCCAGACGTGTTGAGATAAGACGGCCTGTCAAAGCCGGATTTCAGATAAACACGATTGTTTTGGGAACAGGCAGAACTTTAATGACATCTACCTTCAGTCTGTGTCGGTCCACTC
>JARVGS010000002.1:6535572-6546671 GCA_031762315.1 Hypsolebias antenori
GTGTGTTACCTGTATATATATATATATATATATATATATATATATATATATATATATATATGATTATTTATTTGTATTATCCCCATTCTAGGCTGGCAAACTTCAAGGCACTGAGAGGCAAATAGGACACATACGGTAAATATCAAACCCACCCCTTAGCTTTAAACATGACTGCGTCCAAGTCGTTTCTCTAAAAGGGAACTACCAAACAACAAACTTCATGTAAATGATAAATGGACGGATCTATCTTATGAAGATACTCAAAGCTCTTTACAACATAATCTGTACCCTCATTCATTCATTCATACAGCACTCTGCTAGGTCTCTACAAAGACTAATCCATTCTTTATATCACATTACACCGATGGGACACACATCAGAGGCAATGAGGGTTCAACGTCTTGCCCAGGGACATTTCGGCATGTGACTGCTGGCAGAATCAAACCCCCAACTCTTGTCAGAAACTCTGCACAATAAATTCATTGCACTGAAGCAACTGATGCAGGTGCTCACACAAGCTTTCTTGACATAGGTGGAGCAGTCAATGACTGTGAGCAGTTTATTGCTCTGCATGTTACAGTAAGTTTAGTGGAATCTGGAGATAATGCTCGTTTGTTAAATCCTTAAGAGATTAAATTTCTAGGACATATAGTGGTATTTGGATTGTAGTGAAGCCTTTAAATTTTTTTATATTTCTGCATAAATATAACCTAAAACATCAGTTTTTTGCACAAGTCCTAAAAGTAGATAAAGAGAGCAAACAAATGAGACAAAAATATTTTACTTGGGCATTTATTAATTGAGGAAAATAATCCAATATTATATATTTCTGACTGGCCAAATTATATAAACCTTTGCTTACAGTAACTGTGTTCTTTGGTAAAACAACTCGTGTGCTGAGTGTCATTGTGTTGCTGCATGACCCACCTTCTCTTAGATTCAGTTCATGGACAGATGTTGTGACATTTTCCTTCATAATTCTCTGATATGATTCAAATTTCATTGTTCCATCAATGATGGTGAGCCATCCTGGTCCAGATGCAGCAAAACAGGCCCAAAGCATGATACTACCGCCACCATATTTCACAGATGGGAGAAGGTTCTTCTGCAGGAGTGCAGAGTTTTCCTTTGTCCAAACATAACACTTTTCATTAAAACCAATAAGTTCTATTTTGGTCTCATCCATCCACAAACATTCTTCAAACAGTCTTCTGGCTTGTCCACATGATCAAACTGCAGACGAGCAGCCATGTTCTTTTTGGAGAGCAGTGTCTTCCTCCTTCAGTCATGAACCATTATTGTTGTTCAGTGTTCTCCTGACGGTGGACTCATGAACATCAACATTAGTCAATGTGAGAGAGGCCTTCAGTTGTTAGAAGTTACCCTGGGGTGACCTCGCCGACTATTCCACGCCTTGGAGTGATCTTTGTTGGTCCACCACTCCTGGGGAGGGGAACACTGGTCTTGAATGTCCAGTCCTTCACCCCATTTAACAGCTGTTCACACTAAATAAGTCTTTTGGACAAAAGACGAAACATTTCAACAAAAAATAATCCTTCTAGATGACATGACTTTATTAGACAAACTGTATATATTATTATATTTACCAAGAAAACTTAAATCAGATTTGTATTTAGTACCAAGAATTGCAAATTGACTGTTCACAGGTGTATGTCCATACTTGTAAAGGCTGTGAGTAACTTAGAACAGCAAACAGGCGGTGTGTTGGGACAGATATTAAGGTGATTAAAGCACACAGATGTGCCTTATGCAAAGTGTTTCTGCTCATCTGTTTCATTATTTGCTAAGTAGCAAAAGCAGGAGAAGAAACACTTTATATGATTACACTGTAATTTCCAGAGTCAGGACTGAAAGGGTGTTAATTCACAGATTTGTCACCAGCGTCATCTCTGCAGCTGCCTTGTTTCACATCTGCCGTGTCTATTCAGCAAAAGCACACCTACAACATCAGAACTCATTGTCTGGCCGAATCAGCTGCTCTGACGTCTGCAAGAAAATGAGCCTGTGATGAGCTTAGCTGACCAGTAACCAAAACTGTGACTCATGGAAGAGTCACCTGACCCCAAAGAGAACAATGTCAATCAGTCCAGTAAGAGTTTGCTTTCTAACTGTAGAAGAAAGGAAACTTTTAGACTTGAAGTAGCTTCATTATTTTTAAATACCGCCCAACCCACCTTGAAAAAATAAGCTTTTCCTGTCATTTACTGTATTTTAATGGTTTTCCCCCTCTTATCTATCCTTTATCTCTCAGGTGGAGCATGAGCAGGTCCTGCAGGTGTTGCTGACACCTCCCTCTCCTCCTTTTTGCCTCAAGGGGTCACATATACAAAAAATAATTTCATTAGGCGCTGCTGGAGTCCTGACTGAAGTCACAAAAGGGATTGTGAGCCTCTTAGTTTGTCTTTTGCTTCCATTAGTTTCCCAATATTAAAACCTGTGTGGGTTTCTCATTGCAGGCTATTGGACTGTGGTCATTTGCTGTGGCTGGTTGAGGCTTTGTTGAAGCTTTACCACTTCATTTATAAAATGGTTCCATATTTAAAAATTCAATGGCATGGAACTCTAGTAGGCCATCTAGTGGTTCATGAAATGAGGTGCAGCCATGTGCTGGTGGAGCATACAGTATGATATAGATCACTACTTGTTCTCTCTCATGGAGCTTTTGTTGCGACACCTTCAACTGAACAATTTTGCTGAATTGTTAGATAACTGAAATTCCTCCTTTAGCTTCTATTTGGCTTGAAGAGCGACTCTAAACCCCTTGCATTGAATCTCAGGCTGCTTACTCTCCAACCTGCTCCTCACCTCATCTATGAGGTGCTATGATCAAAGCAAAAGTGACGTTGAGCCTTTAAGACCTTTGCACACACCAAAAAACAAAATGTTGCCATTTTCTATAAACACCAACTTCCATTTTGATCAATTCACCCTTGTAAAGTTAAACCTGCTACAGAAGCACTGATTAAAATGTGTTGTACTCACTGATGTGTACAATATGAAAGACATACAAAAAAAAAAGACTCGGGGGGTGGGGCTCGTTTATGTACGATGCATATGCACAAAATGGTTGCATACCCTCATAGCCATGCACATGTCAGGGTGTTTAAAATTAATTTGTAGTAAATGTACAAAAACTCTTGGCTTACAGTGAGAATGTACATCCTGCAACACAATTTTTTTTCAGTCAACAGTGTGGAACTAAAACCCTGAAACTACCTGAAATGTTGAAACATGACTCCAATTGCTTTCTAAACTCAAGAGGCATTTGAACACGTTTTCTCACGAGTTTGAGCATTTTTGGTTTGCGACTGAACATTTGAAACTGAACAGTATTTAAACTCACACAAAACATACATCTCAGAAATGATAACCGTACTTTTCACTGTATAAGTCGCACAGTTTTGCATAAATTAGCATGCCCTACAACTTAAACCTTGAAGCGACTTATTTATGTTTGTTTCCCATGTTTATAACAAATTTTTGGCTGAGATCTGACAATTTCATTCATTTTTACATGGAAAATATTGAACACTACCATTTTCAGCAACTAGAGGGCCCTTGATTATATGGCAAGCCATGTGTCAATAGGTAAAAGTGGCTAGTAATGAGACACTTGGCTTGCCATATCAAGCCACCTTCATCTCACTCTGGAACTTCTGGAGTAAACGTCAAACCAGCTGCATTTCACCGCACCGCCCAGGAGAAATGCAGCTGGTTTGACCATCAAAGTTTACTATAATTTTGAGCAAACAATTGTTTTTAAGTGTTAATCTTATTAAATTATTGTTAAAGTCCTCGTGCTCATGCACCCATGGCCACAATTTGGCAGCCAATCGATTTTTTGGCACAACACCGGCCCACGTTCCTGGGTTGTCAGCGGTGACACATAATAGATGTGACATATACGGCAAAGCGATTAATTTATGCTTTTATCCCCACTTTATTAAACATATTTGGACTGATGCAACTTATACGGCGGTGCGACATGTACGGCAGCAAGTATGGTAAATCTACGTCACTCCAGTGTGAACCGTAAAGTTTCCTTTGTTTTTGCCATATGTTAGTAAAAACATAACTTTTGTTGCACTTGCTTATGGTTTACATGATATAAACTTACAGTATTTAAATGAGTCCTTGAGGCTCAATGGGATTAACCTGCCTAAATAAAGGTTGAATGAAAAAATAATTTAGGTGTTACAATGTCAGTAATAAGTGTGTGTACTTTAGAAAATTTAATACATCAGATACATATTATGTGGCATATAGTAAAAACTAATGCTCAAGCTTTAAGTCATCTGCGTCCTGAGATAACAAGATCAGCCAGAGGATACAGAGACACAAACTACAAAAAAGATGAACTTCATGTTGCAGAAGTGTATAAAAAGGCAGTGAAAGACTATTTTAAGAGTTCTCAGAGTAGCAACATCATTCACACTGAAGGAGGTTTTCCATATTGGTCACAATCCAACCACATTGTATGTCATATAGGTTGTGGAGAGTGTCGTGGGTTATTATCCACTATGACGGGAGCCTTAACAAAAGTTTTCAACACAATAGTCGAAGCAGTTTTGTTAACAAGTCACTTCCCTCAGTTGTCTTTTGCACTTATTTAGAGAAGATTTGGAGAATGGATAAAACCAATCATAGTTTCAGCAAATAAAACCACAACAGAGTCACTAAAGATGCAACAGCAGCCAGCCTGCAAACTGCAGCATCATTCTTTTTAAACAGTGAACAAGGCTTAGTGTAAAACTCTCCACCTGAGACCATTACATCCATAATGACAACTTTGAAAGACTCCTTCTGTGCATTGGCTCTGCCAGCAAATGCAAAAGTTATGAATGAATTCTAAGTGACACAAAGAAACACTGACAGAGTTCAACATCCAGGGGAAGCAACGGGATCATCCTGGTGCCAAAAATGCAAATCAAGCTCTTGCTTCATTTGTTAAATGATATAATGGTCCTGTTTAATGAGACTGCTACCACATATTCCCAAAGCTCTTACTTTAGTCTAAAGGTTTTCAAAGCTCACAAAGCACCTTAAGAGAGAAAAGAGCTGGCCAAGTTTCATAGAGGCATTATTAAATTATTCTGGTACTATTTCAAAAACAGTCAAGTAAAAAATTAAAGCTAAACCCGTTGCAACCACTTGATTCAATCAGAAGTGAAGGAGTCGCAGTAAAACTTAGAACCAAAACGTGAGCCCAGCAGACCAGCTGATAATCTGGAACTGAACAATCAGAGGTGCAATCATTTTAATGTTCAAATAGATGCTGAAATATTGGAATGAATAAAAAACTTGTGTGAAAATAAATGAAAAATTGTTTTTCAGGGCCTTTCGTGTTATCATCATGTCCTTGAGTAGTTTTAATTGTATGTGTCTGTATGTTTAAGTTCCAAAGTATTTAAAGACACATTTGCACTTCTTACTCTAAATCCTATAGGAAACAATACCAGGAGACCAACTGTGATAAAGGTCTGCTGGCTTTTTATTAAAAGTCAAAATAAGTAGATAATTGTGAAAGCAAACTGTATTTATTTGCACTCTGCCTGTTGCAGGTTTGAAAAGGAGAACCAGGGCTTCATGTCTTCTACATAATGGATGAAAGACACATAAATGAGGTCATGCTGAATAATTTGTCACCTCATTCAGCAAGGCCCATGTCACATTTTTGGGAACTAGAACCTTCTGATTGTAAAAGGATTACTGGAACAATACCTGTTGAAACAAACGTCCATGCTACAGCACACAAACTGCAAAGGTACTGAAAAGTGCCAACAGCTTAAAGTACAAGTTTGAAGGTAACACTCCAGAGTCAAGCCTTTGCAACCCTAAAGAGCACAATTAGACACTTTTTTGAGTGAATTCAGGTTTGTCAATTGTAACTACACAAACCAGTACACAGGAAAAACATTTAATGTCCATTAAAAATCCCTACTGTGAGGTTGAATAATATGACAAGAGTATTAAAATAAGTGTGGATGTGGATAGTAGATGCTCCTAATTATCCCTACAGAAGATTTTTGTTCCAGTCATTAAATTGCATGAATATAAAATAAAACTTTAGCAGTGGTTTTACACTATCACAGCCTGGACAGTATCTGACCCAGTAACTGAGGATGGCTGGGCACACAATTGTCTCTTCTCTTTACACGGTGGATTCTGTGTATTTTCTTTTAAGAGCTGTGATTAAGATGTGTTTAAATTGCAAATGTTCAAAATATTTAATCGGAAATGTAATATAATGTCGGAACATAGAAAAACAAGAGCTTTGCCTTTCAGGTTAGCTCGTTCTTCAACAAGAGAGAGTGGACTAAAGACATCCGTCCACCTCCCATTCCATCTTGTGTGCAAGACTCACCAGGAACCTGAAGTCCTTCAAGTCCTTCACTTGAAGCAAAGACCAGACCCCAATCCAGATCGAGAATGATTATAAGTGATAGGGAAAAGAAACAATTATTATAATTACTGTTCAAACTTCAAAATACAATTTAAAATGTTCACAGGGTTTATTATTTGATTTTGTTTAAACTTTGATGCTAGCCATATTTAATGTTATCATTTAGCTACATATTAATTATTGGCGTTTTATCAACTTGTTCTCTTTCCTTTAATAAGAAACTAAATTTATAAATTAAAAATAATGGACTCAAGGAGCGATAAGACTAGAGTGGAAATTAAAAACCAAAACCAAATGAAAAGCACTCAATAAAATTAGATGATGAGATATGTGTCCGTATATGTTATAGTTTATTTATTAAGAATTGTTTTGATTATTGAGATAGATAGAAAGATAGATAGATGTCTCTCTATATGTTTCTTTAGCTCTATATGATTTCAGAGGAATGCAACAGCTGGGTGGTACAAAGTAGAAACATCACCTGTGATTATTGTCCAAAAAAAAAAAAAAGTAAAAGTTTTCAGTGGGAGTGCTCCAACTTGTGCAAACCTCTATTATGATTTTTGTATTCACTTATTGTTAAATCATAATTTATTTTATATGAAGTTGTCGTGCATTTTTAGAGCATCCAGTTGTTTAAGTTAACTAAACGTGAACAAAATGCTTCAGACCTGAGGCATCCTGCATAAAGAGTGATGGTTATATAAGCAGATTTGTGTGGAGAGGAGCAGATTGTATAAATGTGCCTCACTGCTCGCAGATGTTGTCAATACATCATCTCAGTGTTGCATGAGAGATAATGTTGGGCTGTGACTCCTTGTATAATTGGATCAAATCACCACCATTCTTCCCCTAAATCCACAAGCTACAGCTCCACATATTACAGCAAACCATTCAAATGAAGAACGGTACAAACTGCTATTTGCACGTGCGTTGATCTAACATTGTTCTCTTAACATCTGGAACTTTGGGGAACTTCTTTGAATTATTTTTGTTTCAGTCTGTTCTTACTTGCAAAACAAAAATCTTTAATTCTTCCGTTTTATTTCAGTACTGGAACTGATTTAAGTACAGCTGGTGGTACTCAGAAGTAATGTTGATATCAGCTATTTACAATTTAAACTAGTGCGCCAGTTGACATCACTGTGAGAATATAAAACTTATATATAATATGGTTCTAGCTGATCTTACAGATAATGCAGTATAGAACATTTTATTTTAATCCAGTATATATTTTTGTTTATTCTATTAGCACAACTATTTGTTTTCTTTACCGTCATGTGATCTCTGTTTTGTTAGGTTGAAGTGAGAAACCTTCTTAGTTAGGGCTGAGAACACTCAAAATGCTGAACATGTACTGGGTGAGTGTGGTCCTTCATGATGCAGGTGGCTCTCTTCTTGCATCTGGAGGTGTAGATGTCTGTGATGGTGGGGAGACTGACTCCAACTTTTGGAGAAAAGACAAAACATTTCAACAAAGAAGAATCCATCCAGAGGATCAACTTAATCGTGTTAGATCAGGAAAAAGTCTTGCAGATTATCTGTGTTAAAGAAAATTAAACTTCCAATTCTCTATGAGGTCCTTTGATTGCTTTAAATATCTTGACTTGGTCCTCTGAACAAAAGAAAGTTGTCCACCCTTGTTCTAACATGTAGTGGGATGTGGTGGATACAAGTTAGATTAAATGACATCACCTGAGTTCAACTACTTCCAAATAAAAAGGCACAACATGTAAACAAAGAGGAATTAAAGGTGTCTGTTGTTTTGTGATGTTTTACAGTTTGTGCAGTAAATGGACACAGGAGCAGACAGCTGCTGCCTGCTATCAGCTCCAGACCTCAAGTCCACCAGGAGGGGATTTAATAAGCTGAGTGTGAGGGAAAGTAATGCACGACAAGAACTTGGACGACTGAACAATAAAAAAATGAAAATAAATAAATAAATGGACGCTGCTGTACGTCTCAAGAAAATAAGCCATTGTTTGCATCTCTAAGCTGCATGAAGAAATAATCTCTTATTTTCTGTTCCCTGGTCTCAAAGAGATTTTTCTTCATAAGAATTGATCTCTCATTCATTAACATTTAAACAAAAAATTAAAAAGGAACTTTTATATTTAATGGGATTATGCCATCTCAGTTTTAAATTTTTTTTTTTTTTTTGTCAAATACGAATAAAGCAGAATCCTGGTGACAAGATGTGACAAACATCTAATTTATTTTGCAGCTCATGGACACTAGCACTGAACCGACAGCACCAATCTGGACTTTATGTTTATATTCATCTTATATCTTTATTCTGACATCATAGTGTACTCCTCACTAGATCCAGACCATTTTATAATTTCTTCATTTACTTTATGAAGCATAAAAACACAAATCCTAATAGAGCGGATCTCATAATAATTCTGTTTGAACTCTTTCTGTCTGATCCCGTTTCTACTTTGTTGTTTCAGATCGCAGCTCAGAGAAGAGCCTTTCAGGAAGCCGAGAGGCTGTTCTTGAGTTTTGGGCGACTTCTTCTCACACAACACATGTGGTGGCTGGTCCTCGGGAGGCAGAGGGGTCCTCCTCCTGCAGGTCAGGTTACTTGGAGCAGCCGAGGCCTAACCACTACCATCTGTCCTCACCTTCGATGTGCGCCGCAGCTCCAGGTCTGAATGGCTTCCACATGGCACCTCGCCATCTCACACACAAAAACGCCTGCAAACACACAAGCGTGTGCACGTTTTATGACGAGTACCTTTCAATAGAACAGAAACAACCGTTATAGGAAAATAAAATTTTCACAAAAGAAACATGTACAACAGTACAAATAGTATGAATCTTTTTTAAAAAAAATAAGCAGAAATTTGCATCATAAAAAATGTTGTTCACATAAGAATTTTAATAAACACATTTTTGGTTTTTCAATGCATCACTGCAGGATTATTATATGTACTATAATAAAAAATAAAAAAAGCATGCATACTCAGGTAATTCACATGCATGTCCTTGTGTGCACTTGCACAGATGCATAGATACGCTCACACAACTACAGGGGGCTCAAGGAGGGGGGGATGGGAAGAGACGGGCTTTAATCAGGAAATTCTCCTCGAGGGGTTTCATCTGAGCAGGACTGGACGCTGCTCCTCGCTCTGCCTCACAATGAATTGAATCACAGAGACAGTCTGGGCTTGAAAGCCTCAATCCACTGTCAATAAGGCTAATTCTGGCCCGGGTCCTCTGTGTGCAGAGTCATCTATCATATGCTGGGATGGGTTTAAATGAAAACTACAAGGTTTTGTTTTTCATTGATTTTTAGTATCAAAAATATTTTTAAATAGACCAAAAAAGATTTTATTTAACTGTTTAAAAAAGAATCACACACATTTTGAATTGACTTTCTCCTAATTTTACTTTTGAAGAGAATTCAAGCGACTTTGTGTTCTTGGTCCAAACCAGAAAGGTTTCATTGTTCCTGACCCCAGCACTTAACTGTCACAGATATAATTTATACCGTGCACGCTACAGTTTTTAACACAAACCATGAGTAAATTCTTAGATCTTTAGGTGTTTTACTGTTTTTGAACCACAAGTCAGCATCACTGTTCAATATATTTCTTGTTTTAGCATTAAAACTGAACTGATTCTTCTAAAATGACAACTGGACCTTCAAACCATCGTCTCCAGCCACACAGCCAACGCTAGAGGTTGAGAGGTGGGATCCCCTGCAGCTGGAGACCACCCTGTAATCACTCTTCACACTAAACAAGGACAACTACACAAATCTTCCAGTCCAAGAACGTTGTCCCCAGTCTTTACAATGGGTTAAAGTAGCATGTGAGCCACATCAAAAATATCTACGGCCTTGAACATCTCAGGGTGGATCTCATCTACCTGTAGAGCCTCGTTACCAATGAGGGAGAAAGGTGAGACAAAGCAGAGCCATGAGGCAAACATGCTGATTATAAATCAGTCTACATCCCAACCTTCTCTCTTCATCAGGAGCTAAGAGTAGTGACAGAAATGAGAGCACAAACACAAGCTGAAGCTAGCTGAAATGAGCTGAAAGGAGCTGAAAAGATCTTCCTCTGTGAAACAGCTACACTCACCTTTGGGAACAGGTAAGACGACAATAATACTTGATGGATGGATGGATTTTTGTTTTATTGAAAATAAAGGCTGCGCTTTGTGGAAATAAATAAAACAAGTAAAATGGATAAAGTCTGGCAACGCATCATTTGGTCATTTTGTGGACAGACACCGTATTTTCCAGTGTATAAGTCACAGTTTTTTGGCATCAATTTATCAGTCCTGCGCCTTATATGCCAAAGCGACATATACTTTTTCCCATATTCATAACACAATTTTTGACTGACGCGTTAAATTTCTAAGAACTGCAACAGCGAGTCTTCCCATGTGCGCTCGCTTCACTCAGCGGGTGCAGGCGGAGAGACGCTGGAGAGCCAGCGGCTCCGGCCATGATGGATGGATGGATGGATGGCACTGCGCCGCCCAGGCAAACTGAAGCTGCTTTGACCATTAAATAAATGCATAATAAACATGATGGGTCAGCCGTGATGCTTAATAAATGTGACATATGTCGACGTGACTTATGTGTTTTTCCTCTTCATGATACTTTTTGTGGCCCGTCCAGGTTGTACCCCGCCCCTCAACAGTGATTGCTAGACATGGG